>JALJCO010001697.1:0-15064 GCA_023101725.1 Atherinomorus stipes | reverse complement strand
TATTTCAACAAATACCCATGTTCAAGTGAAGCATGAGTTTACTTGTGTTTTGCCCTTTTGTTTCTGTTGCTCACTCTGGATTTGTGACATCTCTTTGTTCTGCAACACAGCCTGCCTGCATGCGCACCCACCATCTGATTGTCGCCACACTTTACATCAGACCATTCATTGCACAGTCAGGGCTGGATCTATAAAGATAAAACTTTGCGTGCAGTAATCTGCACATGCAATCTAGAATTTTACGTGAGGGGCTGAACCACGGTCAAAGAATGATCAGCGGGTGCAAATGTGTTGGAAACACTCCGATATACATTTGCGTGTGTTGCACTGCGAGAGATGACAGCGCAAAAGGAAATACGACCCACGGATGGAGATATTAGTGGAAGGAGATGAAAATATAATATAAAATAAGTAGATAAATATAAAAATGTAAATAATGCAACAGGAACTGTGCAGAGCCTCAGAAGTGTCCAGTTTATGAGGACGTGGATCAGGAGTTGCTGAACACATGAAAGTGTCTGCAGCTCTGACATGGTCTCTATTACGCACCAAGTGTGAAGTTTGGCACAATGACAACGGCTTCGGAGGCTCGTGCTGCCAGACGACTGTGATCCTGTCCAGCCACTGAAATCCAGGTTGAAATGTGACATTGCAAAAAAGAGGAAATAAAATGACACAATTAATCCAGCTTTAGTTTCATTAAGCTGCAGCGGCTGCAAACGTTCTGTTTCATTCATCCAGAATATTTTACACCGTGGTAAATAGTGGTGTTTGCTGTGGTGATTTTTATTGAATTCAACGATGAGAACTAAATATGTTGCCCTCACTGCTCATGAAAAATGATTTTTAATCCGATTTTTGCGTGTGCTGGATTGTCCCTCTCAGAGGCTGAAGCCACTCGAGCTGCAAGTTTGCACCTGCTTTTCTGACGTACAAAAATAGACGCAAAAAACCAGCAAGGCGTCTCATGGTTGATAAATCTTTTTGCAAGTGCTAAATTAATATATTTACATTTTCTCTTCCCATCACATGCACAATTGTGTGTAAATGCCCCATATTGCATATTCATTGGAGCAGAAGTGCAAAATTGATAAGAGGTGCTATTTAGCACGTTTGAAAGACTGAACCGTTGTAGCTGTTAGTAGATGAGTTTGTACATTTTTCCCGTGTGCAGTGAGATAGCTCACGGTTTTATACACGCAAACCTTTGATAGATCCGACCCTCAGGTGGTCTCTTTTTTCTCCTCCACCTCACACATATGTGCATCCATTAAGCATATATGCAACCGTGCACAAACGCATTACCTCGCACAAAATGTGGCACCTGTTTAAGATGAGGCCCTACGTGCAGAGCATGTTCTGGGTTTCGGGAGCGGCGGCCCTGCTTGTATCACTGTGTTTTTCTCTAATTTTGTACATGTACATGTTTATGTTTATTGGTACCTTCTAGTACTTTTTACTTAATATTTCAGACTTTTGCTCTGCCCTCAGTGTGTCGTCATAACAAATCTACAACATTTAAATGACAATATTAATCCAGTTAGTAAGTTCTTTTGTCCTTTTACTGGTTTTTGCTTGTTTGGGTCTGGAGTTAGGCTGAAGCAGCCGGTGGGGTGGAGAGTTGGGAAGTTTGGTTTTTCATGCTTCTTTTTAAAGTTTCTTTTTCTTTTTCTCACTAAATCAAATTGTGCTGGCAAAAAATATTGGACACTATCAAAGATTAGGTTTTTTTATTTGAAACTGCTCATTATTCACAAGTCTGACTGTGATATCTCTTTCACTTTCTCCATTAGCACTCACAGGGAGTACGTTTTAGTTTTTGCACTTTTTCCTCTAGAATATGTTTTAGTTTGTGTTGTTAGTGTTCATCTGCAGAGTAGGAAACAGTGCAGGCAGCCGTCTTGACTGGAAATGAACTTTACCGCATTGCATGGTGATAAAAGCGGTTCTAAGACTTTCTCTGATTGGTCGAGTTGTTTGTGTGAAGTGTTTGTAACCAATATTGTATAGCTGAGAAAAACAAAGGAATAAACAAAAAACCCAGATGAACCAAGAATCAAAGAAAACCACACAGAAAAACAAGCTTGCAGCCGATAACAGAACCGCTTGCAGTTTAAGTGCAGCTCATGAGAAAAAAACGAAGACAGAGATCAGCAGATACAGACATACAGACACAGCAGGTGTCTCTAAACTACTCATACTGTAGAGTGCGAGTGTTTGAGACACTTGTCCATCTGAACCATGTGGAACGTCTTGGTCCTCGGTAAGACACTTTACCTGTGATATAAATCTTATTATTTAAGAGACAATATCCGTCATTCTTGAGTCAGTCATTTTCAGGGAACCTCTGAATGAACCATCTGTTCTTTTTTAACAGTCTCTGTCTTTCTCTCATCTCCATGTGCTGCAGGTCAGTTTATTCTCTTGTCTAACAAGACACATTAAAATTTCCTCCATTTATCATGAAGTATCAAGACAATTTTTTTGTGTTTAAAGGTCGGATCAGATTAGTGGAGCCTGGGTCGACCACATGTTCTGGAAGAGTTGAAGTCAACCACTATGGACGTAGCATAGCAGAGGTGTGTGGTGGTGACCGGGACATAGATGTTGCTGCCATGGTCTGTAGAGACTTGGGCTGTAACACACAGAATTGTCCTTCACCCTACTTGAGTGGAGAAACTGGAGAAAGATATTTCCATGTGCAGTGTTCTGGTCGAAGAACAGCACACAACTGTCCATTATCTGAGAATGCTGGTGTCGTTTGCACAGGTAAGAAAAACCTTTACAGAAAGAATGTTAAGTTTTCTCCTCAGCTTACACTCTGCTAGCAACTTTGTGACCCAGCCTGATTAGACAGGCAGACAGACTGATTGATTCTTTATTGTCCCCAACGGTAACAATAGGTTTTCACAGGCTGTCATGTGAAGTTGGTATACACCTTTACGTGTAATACATAGTCCCACAATACACAGTCTCAACACCATTAACTATGACAAAGGAACAATAGAGTAGACAAACATAATGGTGACAAACAAACAAGTCAGTAAGGCTTATCAAGACTGACTGATGGTACAAAACAAAAAGTCATGGAGAGGGTGCTCAGTGTCTTTAAGTATTGATGTGGCAAGTCGGGCTGTTGCTTTGTCATTTAGCTGTGAGATGTTTGGTGTGAAAGAGCAGATGAGTTTGGATGCAATGTGAGTGATTTTGAGATTCTTGTTTCTATTGGTAACTGACAGCATGATGTAAAAACAGGGTGAACCATACAGCAGCATATCCATTAGCATCAGATGTAGTTCTCAAAGTGCTGCATCAGGACTGATCTGAGCAAAAAATAAATTGACATGGTTTTTTTGGTTTATTAAATGACTCACAGGAACACAGAATTCTCTTATAGTTATTTTTAGAGATGTCCATATCGGGGTTTTTTTTGCCCCCGATTCCGAATCCGAGTCATTAAGATTTTGAGGATCGGCTGATACGAGTCCTGATCCGATACTTCTATAATAAAATAAAAATTGAAGAGAAGCCGTGGTATTACCACTGGTAGGGTGTGTGTGTGTGTGTGTGTGTGTGTGTAGGGGGGGGGGGGGGGGGGATCAACACACTAGCCTGATCTGATTCTGAATCCTATTTAATTTCAATCATAGCTGGAAGGTGTAATTGGGGATCAGGAGGTGTCACATTTGATATATATTTTCTTTTTATGTATTCTTGTTTTACTTTATTATGATGCCTCCTCTTATCAATTACATTCTTTCAATCACATTTTTAAAACAAGATATTTAGCATACATTTATACACCAACTAACAGCAAATTAATGAGGAATTGATCATTTATGAAATCTGTGGAAATCACAAAGGAAACTATTTGGTTATTTCTCCATTTCTTTAAATCACTGGAACGTTCAGTTCTTTATCTGTTGGACAGCAAATGAAAGCAACACAGTAGATTTAACAGTTTTTCTCCGTTGGTTTGGCTCATTTCTCCAATCAGAAATTACTAGGGGTGTCCCCGACTAAAAATTTTCATAGTTGAACCTGATTTGTCAGATCGTACCATTCGTTGACGATAGTCGAATCATGTTTGGTTTTTCCTTTATTGATCAATAATCTCCTTTGCATCTTTTCCTGCTCCAGAGAAAGAGCTATAACACCTCATTCAATAAATGTAATTTTTCACTTGGCATAAGACAACAGCAGGAGAGTCTCTGTGAACTTTCATTTTTCTATATCACTGATTAAGCTGTAAAACATGTCTGCTCGTTTAAATCCATTAAAATATTTAACAAAAAGAAAATTAGAAGGTTTGTTGGTGTGAAACAATTCATTAATTATATTTTTATCTTTTAGTTAACACTGCAGACATTAACCTAATATTTTCTATTTGCTTCTTTTTTAGCTTAACAATTTAAAGTCGGGAAGGAGAATTAAACGGTGTACAGTAACAGTCAGTTCGCGCGGTGCACGGTCCAAATGTCAAACATATTAAGAGGAATTCCAATAGAATAACTTTCACTGAATCAATAAATTACACAATAACAAAAAATAGGCTCATCTAGAAGTACAAAGTTATATCCACGTAAAATGGAAAGTAAAAGTTAGTGCAGTAAAAAGTGCAGTAAAAAGCACAACACAGGAGAGTTGTGCTCCTCGCTTCATTAACAATGAAGCCGACAGAAGAATCTCCTCTGGATTGTGGAGGTGGAGGGAATGTGCAAAACATCACAGCCATGATTATTCCACAACTTGCTGGATGGTTCAGCATCTTCTCCTGGTCTGTCCCGTTCATGAGGAGCCGCTCCACATGTGCGCTCAACAGCTGACGCAGCGAGACGGCGGTCCAGTTCAGGACAAAGATAAAAGCGCTGCTACAGGGAGTCTGATATCAGCCGCAGGCTTCATGATTCAGGAAATTATGGTTCTTAAAAACACGTTCTTTCCTAATACAATCTGAACAATCCTCCAGCAGCACCAGCGCATCCATCTTCAGCATTACGCACGAAGTAGACGCGGTGTTCATGTCTGTCAGACTGTTTCCACCTTGACAAACTGATGCTGTAAATCAGTGGAAGAAGCTACAACGATGACGATGATGTGACAGTTGAGGGTCCTTCATCATGTCTCTGGCTACTTGGTCATGGAGACATCTCTGGCTGAATGGTCAGCGCGCGCGACTCACTGGCAGACTGCGGTTTAAACCCGCCTGCCCGGCGCATTTTGCCTTATACCAAACTTATAGTAACAGAATTATTCGGCTGCTAACAGACCTAGAACATGAATTATTTAAAGAACAAATTAATATTGTGTAAAAATTAAACATTCAGCCCCCACCCCTACTGCAGGATGGTATGATCTTTGCTTGGTAACCAAATGCTGCGACTATTTGACTTAGAGACTGGCAGTCGAAGAGCAGTTCTGGGAACAAATCATCTAATCGTCGACTATTTGGGGACACCCCGAGAAATTACATTCTCAAAACTCTAAGGTCATTTAGCTGAACAGTCTTACAGTTCTCACAACACCACAGCTCACTTGCAAAAGCTCATATCTCTTTCAAAACAGTTCATTCATCCTTCAGAACTAAATTTCTTTCTCATACAAATAGTCGGAGCCACCAGAGTGGATCTTTCTCAGTCACTTTGTCTCATTAAACAGACCAGACGTTCGGGTGCTTTTGCCAAAATAACCCAGAATTTTCAGCTCACCACAGTTCACCTGCAGAAGCTCTATTTCTTTCTCATAGAAACAGTCAGAGCACCCAAAACGCATCGTCCTTGTAGCATTGTGTAGCACTGCAAGCCAAAATGTTTAGGCATTTTATCACTATAGCAGAGGACCATGGAAATATCACTCATGTCCACCTCTCAGTTTTAGCTCAGTCCTTCACTGATAATGGTTGTTGTGCCAAGTTTTCTTTTCTTTTCGTCTACCTAACAGAATACAGTTATATTTTTTAAAAAAGAAGAAGAATAGGATTTTACGGTAATAGTAGCTTTCAACATTTGACATCACACATTGGACACATACTGCCAAGGAAATTTTTGTTCACACACAAAATAATTTCCACACATCACAGTCTCTATAAAAGAGTGTGCAGCATAATATAGCTACTGTAATATCAACACAAACAAAAAAAGGAAATCTATATGCAGCCTATAGCGCTGTAAAGAAAGCTGGAGTTTCACACATTTCATTTTCTGTGTTATGGTCTTGACTAGTTTTGACAGTTAAAACAGAAGATTCTGCATGTGATGACTTCTATAACGAAATGATGCTGATATACGGTGTACATTTTAGGACATCTTCGTCCTCAGAGTCAAGTGTCAGGTGTCAGTACAAATGTCATCAGGTATCAGGAAAAAGTTGTCAGGTGTCAGACAAAATGTCCTCAGAGTCAGACAAAACAGCCTCGGACCAAACGTTGTCAGAAAAAAAAAGTAATCAGAAAGAACTTTACTTAAAAAAAAAGAAGTTTTAATTTACTTTTTTTTTTTTCAATGAACCAGTTCCTATAAGGACGGTGTGTGTGTGTGTGTGGGGGGGGGGGGGGGGGGGGGCAGTCTCCCTGCATAGGCTAGTTCCATTCTTCTTCCTCGCGGGTCTCCACACAGAGCGCCCGAAGACGAGGCTGTCATTTCCTGCCAAATGCTTGTTTGTCCTGTGAAGACCGATGTGTTAATCAGTGATGGATGTTCCTCGATCTATGCCGTTAACCTGCATCTGCTCAGATGCACCACTGGTTGTTTTTATTGGGAAAAATCCAAGAGAGAGAGAGAGAGAGGGGGGGGGTTGCACGCGTCCCCCCTCCTATAACCGGTTCCATCCTTCATTTCCTCGCGGCTCTCTACGGCCGGTTGGCCCAGCCCTGCTTGACCCGACACGCAGTGCCATAAGACGTGGCTGTCATTTCTTACCAAAGCCGTCTCCTCTCCCCTACGTTGCCGCTCCCATATTCCTTTCATCAGCACCGAGGGCCCTCCCTCTCCCCATCCTACCTCAGTTGGCTTTTGACGATCACCCCATAGTGTAGCCACAAAAAATATATTCTGTACTGGGTGTGCTAAATTTGGTTTAACACAAAACATCTCCACACGATGTGCGCTTTCTATTAGCTATAGTCAACAGTCGTTTACAGCAGGTCAGCGAGAGCCTATAAGCTGTAATCAGCAAGCTGATCAAGAAAGCTGGTTCTGTGAATAACTGCAGCTTTGGTATAAGGCAAAATGTGCCAGACAGGCTGGTTTAAACCGCAGTCTGCCAGTGAGTCGCGCGCGCTGACCATTTAGCCAGAGATGTCTCCATGACCAAGTAGCAGAGACATGATGAAGGACCCTTAACTGTCACGTCATCATCATCATCTTGTAGTTTCTTCAACTGATTTCCAACATCAGTCTGTGAAGGTGGAAACAGTCATAAACATAAACACATGAAGACGCGTCTGCTCCTGTGCGTAATGCGTAAAGCTCCAGATGGATGCGCTGGTGCTGCTGGAGGATGATTCAGATTGGATCAAGAAAGAACGCGTTTTTAAGAACCATAATTTCCTGAATCACTGCAGCTGATATCAGACTCCCTAGAGCAGCGCTTTAATCTTTGTCCTGAACTGGACCGCCGTCTCGCTGTGTCAGCTGTTGAGCGCGCACGTGAAGAGGCTTTATTGTTAACTAGGAGGAGTGCACCTCCTGTTCATCGCCATTTTGCTGCGCACTTTCTAACTTTTACTTTCCGTTTACATGGATATAACTTTGTACTTCGTTATGAGCCTATTTTTGTTATTTGTAATTTATTTATGTAGTGAAGGTTTGTCATTTGGAATTCAATATGTTTGATATTTGAACGGTGCGCCGCGCGACCCGGCTGTTACACCGTTTTAATTCTCTTTCCCGACTTTGAACTGTTAAGCAAAAAAGAGGAACAAATAAAAAAATATTAGGTTCATGCCTGCAGTGTTAACTGAACGATAAAAATCTAATTAATGAATTGTTTCACACAAACATACCTCCAAATTTACTTTTTGTTAAAGATTTTAATGGATTTAAACGAGCGGACACATTTAACAGCCTAATCAGTGATATAGAAAAATGAAAGTTCACAGAGACTTTCCTGTTGTCTTATGTCAAGTGAAAAATGAGATTTATTGAATGAGGTGTTAGAGCTCTTTCTCTGGAGCAGGGAAAGACGCAAATGACATTATTGATCAATAAGGGGGAAAAACCAAAACATGATTTCACTCTCCTCAACAAATGACATGATCTGTCGAATCACGCGCATGGGAGAAAATTACATCATTCATTCATTCATTTGGCAACCCCCCTAGTTAAAACACCTTCCCGCGCGCATGAGCGGCTCCAGTTAGAGCTGGGCGATACCAGGAATTTTGGTATCGATCTGATACCAAGTAAATACAGGGCCAGTATCGCCGATATCGATACCGATACCGATACTTTTTCATATTTAAGCTTCATAGATCCAAAGGATCCAAAAAGACCTAAGATAGTATTTTACGTTAAACTCAGCTCTTTGGGAATTGGGAAATAGTAATGGGCTATAGTACCTGTATGTAATCATTCTGTATATATTTCACACGTAACACAAAAGGGAACTTATATGCAATCAAGTCTGAGCTGTATCATATTTAGTACATTTGTTTCAATTCCAGAAAATCATTAATCTAGTTTTTTACTCGTCCACCTCTTATGATGTTATATCTTCTAATCCTTATGTATAATTTTGCACATGCGTGCACTTGCCTGTTGCTTTAAAGTAATTCCATAAATTTCCCTGTTTTGGAATAATCAAAGCTTCATCTAATGCTAGATAACATTTTGCGATGGAATAAATGTACTAGATTGTTTCAATGTCTTAATTATATTTTTTAGTTTTTTCAGTAGCATTTGACTTAAAGACACACAATGTAACTTTTAGACCTTCAAAATCAGTGTTTCTGAATCGTTTTGATGTCACACCAACATTCATTAAGCGCATTTTCGAGCTGTCAGTGCCCAGAGGCGTCCCGGGGCTCAGAAACAGCACTATGTAAGATTCCCATCCGGGACGCGACCATGACGTTGCAGCCAACTATTGGTTGCAGCACCGCGTCACTCACTAGCAACCGGATGTAAACCAGGGATCAACGTCGCGGCTGTTTTGAATGCGCATCATGTCGAATTCGGTAAAGAAACGCAAGGAAACATCACCCGAGGAAGAGAGGAAAAGAAACAGAGGAAGGGACAGAACAAGAGTCAAGATAAGACTGTCTTTTACTGGCTGGAGTGAGCTTACAGTACAGGTACGAACAAGATGGATGCTAGTTTAGCCGCCGATAGGGGGCGCGTCACTTAGAAAACTGCTGAAAGTTCCGTTGTGTGTCTTTAAGAAACATGCACTTTGAAAAAGTAATATGAACTGATGCTGAAGATGACCAATCTCAATTTCATTTTATAATGTCTCTGTTCCTGCAGCTCCGTGTTTTCTGCTGCATGGGTTTCCATGTGCGTGTAGAGGTTTGTTGTGTATTTACTGTATTAAACAGCCCCGTTGCAATCTATACAGCTCGCCGTTGTTCTATTTTCTGCAATAAATTAAAGCCAAACAGCGCTTCTCTTCGTCATTTCGATACTCCACCGTCTCGAGGAGAGGAGAGTGTTGAGTGCGTGGGCCAGGCTGAGCCGACCTACAAGGCTGTTTGGCTGGCGCTGCTGAGCCATGTGATGGTGCAACAACTAAAGACAAGAGGGGGGGAGAGCGCTGCTCCCCGCTCTGTGACAGCGCAGAATACTCCAGACTTTTATTATTCCGTTTGCGCAGCAGTAAGTGCGTGCGGGAGAGGGAAAAAAAAAGCTTGAGTATCGATCTTTTTACATGAGTATCGTTCAATATCAATACCAGCGTTGGTATCGATAATATCGATATTGGTATCGATCCGCCCACCTCTAGCTCCAGTTATTCACAGAACCAGCTTACAGCTTATCGGTCTCCGCCGAGTGACGTAACATTTGTTGCTTAACCAGCGCTTGACGCCATTTCAGGCGTAAAACTGTCAGTGGTCAAACCGGCGTGGAAATGAGCACATCTGATCATAAAAATGATCTTATGACTGAATCCATGTGTGATTTATAAAATGTTCGTGTCTGACCAAACAGAGTATTCGTCAGAAATGCACCGTCATCCAGCTGTTTCTGCTGAAGCAGCAGCAGCGCTGACAGATGGAGGCTGGTCGGATCTGAGCCTGACCCAGACAGGAACATAAGAAACGATAACTTTCATTAGTTAAACAAAAAAAACAGTCTACCGAATGAACACTCGTACAACGTTAATGTATAGATTAATTTATAGAAACGGATCTCCTCCACTCAACTCCGTGTCTCCTGTGGGAGCTGCAGTTACCAGCGCGTCTGCCCTCCTGGCTGCACATAATGTTTATAAACTAGTATTTCTGTTATTTAACTTGTCAATAAAGTCTTGACAAGTAACAGCATCGTACAGCTCCACACAGGTCAGGGTTGTGTTGCAAACTTTCTCTGAGTCTAAAGCAGCGTTTCCCGCTGGTCCGATGCACCTGCGCCTTTCTGCAGCCCGACTGTCCGTCTTCTTACAAGCAGCCGAGCTTTCTTTTCTTTATTCAGACATCAATAGTGAGATAATAAAGTCTGATTTATCTTGAAATTGTTGGCGATCAGTTGTCACCTTCATCAGAAGTTATAACACTCTGCTGTTAAGATCATCTGGCTGGTATGACACCTGCAGCTCCTGGAGACAGAAGACAGGAGGCGATCCGTCGTTTCTATTAAGTAGCCTAATCTGTACCCTAAAGTTATAGTCTATCAGTGCTCAGTCAGCAGACTGTTTCTTAGCTTAGCTAATGAAAGTTATTTTTTCTTCTGTCTCTGTGCGGGTCAGGCTCAGATCCAACAGACCGGGTCAGTCTTGGACCAGCCTCCGCCTGTCTGCGCTGCTGCTTCAGGGTAGAAACAGCTGGATGAGGAGGGATTTCTGACGTAGATTCTATTGTTTGGTCAGACAGGAACATTTATGAATCACACGTGGATACAATAATAAGATCATTTATATGATCAGATGTGCGCTCATTCCCACGCTTGTTTGATAAACGGACCACTGACTTTTATTCACCTAAAATGGCGTCCTAGCAACAAATGTCATGTGTCTGGCAGAGACCGATTGGCTCTCGCTGACCTGCTGTAAACGACTGTTGACTATAGCTAATAGAAAGCGCACATCGTGTGGAGATGTTTTGTGTTAAACCAAATTTAGCACACCCAACACAGGGTGTACCCCCCCTTCTCTCTCTCTCTCTCACTGATTAACACATCGGTCTTCACAGGACAAACAAGCATTTGGCAGGAAATGACAGCCTCGTCTTGGGGCGCTCTGTGTGGAGACCCGCGAGGAAGAAGAATGGAACTAGCCTATGCAGGGAGACTGCCCCCGACTGCCCCCCCCCCCCCGTCCTTATGGAAAGTGGTTCATTGAAAAAAAATAAATGAATAAATTGAAACTTTTTTTTTTTTTAAGTAAAGTTCTTCCCGATTACTTTTTTTTCTGACAACGTTTGGTCCGAGGCTGTTTTGTCTGACTCTGAGGACATTTTGTCTGACACCTGACAACTTTTTCCT
Organism: Atherinomorus stipes; assembly: GCA_023101725.1. Taxonomy (NCBI): domain Eukaryota; kingdom Metazoa; phylum Chordata; class Actinopteri; order Atheriniformes; family Atherinidae; genus Atherinomorus; species Atherinomorus stipes. The sequence continues at coordinate 3,428 of JALJCO010001697.1, read as the reverse complement.
GATACCTGATGACTTTTGTACTGACACCTGACACTTGACTCTGAGGACGAAGATGTCCTAAAATGTACACCGTACTGATATGTTTTGGAGAGAACGACCATCAGACTGAGAATTAACAATCAGATTAGATCAATGAGATCTATTCACTTGGAAGTTGTGCTAAATGTAGGATAACTGTGCTAACTGTGGGCTGATGGACTAAGTCATTTGCAAATATGTCATGAAACATTGAGACATTTGCAATTTAATTAAATAAATGACAAATGCAATTCAGCTGTGAACAGTTGCTAAATGGTTTAGAGGTTTGTCCACGTTGTTTTGAGAAAGTAATTTCTGATTCAAGAAATGAGCCAAACCGACAGAGACACACTGTAAATAAAATGTATTTAATGTGTGCTTCCATTTTACCCCGTTTTGTAACGGCAAATACCAAGTTTAACCAGCATTCTTTTCTCTTTTTCTGTCCAGTCCTTCGCAGATCTTGTCACACAGCAGCAGCTCTGTCAAACAGGTGCACGTGCTGCACCAGTAACGTTAAACCATCACATATAGTCACGTTGCATTCGCCAAGTACAAACAGTGGTGTGTTACATATTATGATGAATTTATTGTCGTATACTTTGACAAATGGATCAAACTTTCTGAACTCTGCTCAGTTCAGCGCTGCAGCCACCTTCACTTTACCGTCTAGACAAACAGCTGCTGCTGCTGCGTTGATTTAACCCTGTCCTGCTCGGTGATGCTACATCATACAGCTCTGAGCTGCTGTGGGACTCTGGTGGCTCATATGAGGCAGAATCACACCAACAGCTGCTCATAAAAATGTAAATGAAGGAAAAACCACGCAGAGGAAAAAGAGATGCTGCCGTTGGGGAATCTCTGGCCAACGAGTGGGACAATGTTGGCCATGGCAGCCCGCTGCTGTCGTGTTGGTGTAAAGGAAACATTTATCCAAAACCTGATCAGGATGTAATGGCCGATTGTGGTTGAGTCTGAAACCGTGTGATCGGATCAGGACATCACTAGTTATTTTTCAGGTATTTGTTTGCTCATATTTAACTTCAAAGACCCACAAGGTAACTTTTAGACCTTAAAAATCTGCATTTCTGAGGACTTCCGGTTGGACGGTGGAGGATATGGAGGCGTAAAAGGGTAGCTCCCTCGAACCAAATAAAAATCAAGGCCAAACTCCGCCTAAAACTCGAGGAATAAGGTCCTGAAATAAGACTCAGCACACTAGAATATGAGCGGAGGCTCGACTAAACAGAGAAGGAACCCGAATACATGAAGCAAAGAAGCAAAGACGCCGCGAGGAGAACACGCTAACACCTGAAGCTAACATGGCTAACTTTCAAAGCAGCTTGGACGGCATTAGCAAACAAATTCAGTCTCTACAGAACGAAATGAAAGCCGACTGGAAATCATTCAAAGATGACATCACAAGTCAAATGAAAAATGAGCTGTCGGAATTTAGGGAAGACATCTATCAGAAACTTTCTAAAATAACAACAGAGGTGGGTGAACAAACTGAGAAGATCGATGCCGTTGTGACACGTACGGAGGGGAGATCGAGACGTGGAGCCAGGAAGCAAACATTGTGCTGCAGGAATTAATGAAAGAGCAAAAGAAAACGACGGACAAGCTGGACGACTTGGAATCCAGGTCAAGACGAAATAACCTGCGAATCTATGGTATAGAGGAGGACGCGGAGGCAACGGCTGACTCGATGGCGGACTTTATGGACAAGTGGCTTAAAGAGGAGTTTTCCCTGAACTCAGATCTTCAGATTCAACGAGCCCATCGAGCTTTAGCCCCTAAACCTAAAGCAGGCCAACCGCCAAGATCTATTGTTATATGCTTCCAACAGTTCACTGTAAAAGAAACTATCCTGAAAAAAGCATGGGAGAAGAAAACGGTCATGCATGGTGAAAAAAGGGTCTTTTTCGACCACGACTACTCGGAGAAGACGCTGCAGCAGCGCAAAGCATATGTGAACATCAAGAAGGTGTTAAAGAGAGAAGGAGTCCGTTTCCAGACTCCATTCAATAAGATGCGCATTCACTGGCCGGGCGGAGTGAAAACCTATGGAGATGCTGACGACGCGACCAGCGACCTGAGGAAAAGAGGATACGATGTGGAAGACCCAGCTTATCAAGCCGGAAAATCTGCTCCTGTGGAGGGTCTACTGTCGGCTGGGATCGCGACGTGGAGAACCAGCAGAAGGGAGAGACCGGGAGAGACTGCCAGACGAGCGCGGGCACAGTTACAGGAGTTTCAGCGCAAGAGTAACAATTGATGAGTATGATGTCTGACCGAATAAGATGACACACCAATCTGCAAGTTTAAATCCCAAGTGGCATTACTGTTTGCTTCTTTAGCGGGTCACATACTTTAGAAATGTTGGTTATGAGGGAATACACATAAATATGAAGCCTAGGATGAGTGAGAGGAAACTCGTCGCTAGAAGGGGGCCCTCTCTCTATGTGAGGACTTCCCCCTCAAAACAAGAAAGGAGACGGCACAGAGAGAGGTAACGTGGACTCCTTTTTCATGGAAGCCACTGACTGTGTTTGCTGTTCAAATGTGTTCAGTTTATTTAGTGTGTGTGTGCTGTTATTGGTTTGGGAATGTTCATATGAAAGCCTGGGGGGGGATGCATGGCTGAGAGTTTGATAACCACTTATGAACACTAAAGCAAAAGTCTATGATATTCTGTCTTTAAATGTAAACGGAGTTAGGAAATCCAGTCAAAAGGAGCCAGAATTATGGCAAAACTTAAAAAAGAAAAAGATGCAGATAAACTTTCTACAAGAGACACATCTGTCAAATAAAGAACACGAAAAATTGAAAAGATTTGGGTTTAAAAACACTTTCTATAGTTCACATTCTAATACTCGAAAAAGAGGGGTAGCAATATTAATAGCCAACACAACTGAATTTGAATATAAAAAAGAAGTTAAAGATAAAGAAGGACGATATATTATTGTAAAAAGGATAATTGGCCAGACAATAGTATCATTGATTAATCTATATGTACCACCTGAGAGTAACAAAGAATTTTTCAAATCCCTGCTGGACACTGTTGCAACTGAAGCCGAAGGTGTATGCATCTGTGGAGGTGATTTAAATGTGATAATGAATTATTACCTGGATACAACTAGTCAGAAGAAAAGTAAGAAATCAATCTCTAAGTTTGTGAAAGGTATGTGGAATGAAATAGGATTTATTGATGTGTGGAGAGATTTTCATCACTTACAAAGAAATTATACTCACTACTCAGAAACACACTCCGTTCATTCCAGAATTGACTACTTCTTTATACAGAAAGAGCACAGGAACTTAATACAAGAATGTCATATAGGAGTAGCTGATATTGTCAGATCACAACGGTGTTTATCTGAAAATTAAACTAAAGTGCAGACAAAAAA
>JALJCO010001696.1:0-52134 GCA_023101725.1 Atherinomorus stipes | reverse complement strand
AGACACACCTACTTACTCAGAGTGCGTGGAAACATTAGACTGTTACCAAATGTTTGTAAATATCACTGACTTTTTACATCATATCCATCCCCCCCCCATCTCTGTGTGTCCGTCTTCCGTCCACAGCAGCAGTTAGAGCTTCATTTGTTGCCTCTGGCTGAGAAGGACGTGTCGTCTGTGACCACCGTATGCAAAACGTGGCATTAGTCACCAGCTGGCCTCTGCTGACATGCCCGCAGTGTGAGGGAGATTAATGCTTACTACAGACACTTTATTATTCTCTCCCTCCCTTCCTTTTATTCTCCGTCTTTCTGCCTCACCAGCCAGTCACACAATTAATTGTCTCCTTCGTGCCTCCTTCTCTCTTTCCGTTTTCTGTTCCTCCCTCCTTTTCTCTGGCCTGAGTGACAGATGTGTAGAAGTGCATGAGTCTCAGGTAGTTTACTCGACCCCGCATGCATGCACGCATGAGCATTGTGGGACAAAGTTCAATCAAAAGGTCAAAGACGTGTTTTAAGGACATTCTACATATACAGTATGTTCAGAATTAATTAATCTAGATTTCTTCTAGAGGGTTCGTGTGAATCAGTTTGTTTCGTCTTTTTATTTTTTCCCTCTTTTTTTGTTCCCTGTAAAACCATTAAGTTCATACATGAAATAATGGCTTAAACTATCTTATAAAGGGATTTTATGGGCATTAAAACTTCACTTTAAGGTTAATGATCTTCATGGTTTCATTCAGACACAGGTGATTTTTGGGGGTACTCTGGGGAGGGGGAGGAACTCCTGATATTTCATTGGCCACCCCAATTTATCAAGTTTGATTTGATGGGAACCAAATCAAGCAATTGTCTTCTTGCTTTTATTATTATCAATTTTTACATTTTTAATTTTTAATTTGTTTTATTTGAATTTTTCTACCTCCTTAATGCCTTAATGCATCTCCAATTATATAAAAACAACAGATATGAATCAATTCCAGTACAAAAAAAAAGAAGAAAAAAAAAACTGGAAAAATAACTAAAAAGAAAAATAAAATACAATTAAATGATAAATTAATAAAAATTTACACATAATATAAATATAGAAAGCATTTGAGTGTTAAAAGAGAAACAAAACGAATGAAAAATAAATAGAATAAATAGATGAAAAGAAATTAATTCAAGAAAGGCCAGAAGTGGTTTACAGATTTTGCAAAATTTGGCATTATGGGGAGAGTATTGTCATTTTCATGCTCGTTTTCCTGTAAAACACTTAAGTTTTACCAGAAAAAGTTGTGTAAAAATATGCAAAAGCAAAAATTTTATGAGTTGCTTTTAAACATTTGATAAAGTTAAATAAAATCAGTAAAATAAAAGCTATAAATCTGTATAATTAAAGACGTAAGGTGAGAACAGATGTTACAGATGTATTTGTTGAAGAGAACCAGGCTGCACGTGGCTAACCTGTGTGGGAAATATGGCCAGTGAGGTTTGAGGGCTCGGGTTAAAAATGGAGCCAACTTCAGTCTGCAGATTCCAGAAGTTACAAGTAGTTTAAAAAAAAAAAAACAACCAGATCAAGACTGAAAAGTACATGAATGTCTGAGTAATGTCAGTTTTCTCACCACTCCTGATTCATTTTAAATCTGCCGAGCATGCAGCGGTTGTGTGAAGCAGTTTTAGCCCACGTTTTTATACAAGCAAACCTTTGATAGATCTGGCCCTTAAAGTATACTCAAGCTTTAAATGCAGTTAAAAGCCAAAACAACAAATGTGTCTTCAGCAATGTTTTAATATTAATCATAGGAATATAACATTTAGTTGACAATGAAAGGTTTTTCCAAACCATCTCCTACTGACTAACCTTAGGCGTCAGGTCTGGGAAGAGCGTATGGACGGAGGCGTTCAGAAATGTTCTCAGGTGCCAATCCATGTAAAGCTTTAAAACTATACAACTGAACTTTAAGATCAATATGAAAATAAATCTTCTCTGGGTGGCAGTTCAAAGTCTGGTCAGCAGAGTTTTGAACCATCTGGAGACGAGATAAAAGAGACAGGCTGCAGGAAATTCCTGTGATTCAACCTCGACATGATCAGAGCTGGAATATCTGCCTTCAGGTCATTGGGGGACAGGATTTATTTTAATTTTACAATATTTGAAGTCTTTTACCACAGAGTTAATCTGCTCAGTAAGGTTCAGTTTATAGTCAAATATGGAAAATTCCTGGAATAGGATGTGGAATTACCTGAAGATGGCTTCAAAGATACACAATGGAACTCTAATCAGTTTTCTCAGTGACCCCCCATCGACAGCTAAACTAGCATCCATCTTCATCATACCTGTCCTGTGATTCTACTTGTTTTTAAATGTCTTAATGGTCATGCTTAATCAGCTGTTCCTGGTTTTTCCAAAGGCGAGGCTGAAGCTCAGAGGGGATCAGGCTTTTTCAGCCCCAGAATGATGCGGGCTTCTTTGCTGTCGTCTTTTAAATGTTGTCAGTTCATTCACAGAGGTTCAGGAGCAGGACCACGCCTCAACCACACCTGCTTCCAATCTCACTAATCACCAGGCAGCCTTAAACACTCACTCACCTCCTCAAACCAGTTTGTCTTGTTCTTGCGACCCCCTTCCTTTCCCTGCCTTTGCTCTCTGCACATCTCCTCTCTACGTTCCCTTTTACCTCGCCCGCCTGCCTCATTGGGCCTTCTTCCTTCTGCTGCCCCTTCCTTGTCTCTTTGCCCCCCCCCCCCCCTTCTCTTCCTCCTTTCTCCTTCCTACCGTCCTTCTGCTCTCCCATCATCTGACCGTCTTCACCATTCTTACTTTACTTGTTTTTTGTCTGCTTTCGTCTCTTCTTTTGGGTTCCACTTGGGGGGGGGGGGTCCCTAAGCCAGACTCACTCCCGAAAGACTACACCCCAACCCTAGTAGGGATGCACCGATTGTGAAAGTCTGGGCCGATACCGATACCGATGTTTAACATAACAACTTGGCCGATGTTTTCTATTTTTATTTATTACTTCCTTTGTGCCACAGAAATTTACAAGTCTTTCAGCTCTTCATCAGTCTATCCTTGAATGAGCACAAATTCAATCAGACCAATTTATGAAACAGAAACAACCTTTAATGTCACTTTGTGGTTGACATTAGTTATAACAAGCTCTTTTCTGAAAACTTTTCAAAAACCTGGGACTGATAATCACTAAAAAGAATGCTTCAGTATATTGCCCAACAAAATTGAGTGGTTTTAGCCTAATAAACAAAAACATACTCAGTGAGAAGATTATTTCATGGCCCAATAAAAAATATTTGTGGAGCATGTACTGCAAACTGTGTAATGCTGATCTTTTTCTGAAAATATTGCCACATGACCACCGCCATCTTGTTTCTCTACTGAGGAAAGTGCATGGATGCCTTCTACCAGTATCTCCCCCCACCCGCCCAAAAAAGAGGGGGAAGAAGAGTTGTGTGGGCACAGTGTTGATGACACATGTAAATCATTATTTTTATATATATATACATATATATATATATATATATATATATATATATATATATATATATATATATATATATGTATAGGCTATATAATAATCAGCCACTGCCATCAGCGAATGTCATTTTTATTGACCGATGGCCGATGTCAGTTAACAAGGCAAACATCGGCCGATACCGATGTCCAGCCGATGCATCGGTGCATCCCTAAACCCTAGTGTTCCTACGGCTGATCAGATCACATTCTTTCATTCGTTCAATAAATCCTCATCATCCCCCTCTCGTTTTGTTGTGGCGTGGTCCTTACTGGTAAAATCATGTTTAGACTCTTGTCTTGTCTCCCTGCTGTTCCACACACCATGAGTTGTTTCTGTGTCTGTTTTGTTGTTTTCTGATTTCTGTTTCTTATACAGTATTCCTGTTCATTCTTCAAAAACAGCTTTCTGGTTGACTTTTACTTTTAAACTTGCCTTATAAATGAATTTGGATTGGGTTCTGCACTGGCCGGCCATCCCAGCCAGCAGCTGGAAGTCGTCTATGCGGTGTGTTGATGTTTGTTCAGACGTTAGCGGTACAGAGAAACTCAGCAGGTGGCCTCTCATCTGTGTTGGTTCTTCAAGTCTGTTTGATGTATAACAGCCCATAGTCGTATCCTGCGCCGTAGCTTCCTTTAGCGTCTGACATGCAACTACAGCAGGAAGCTGCCTCCTCAGAACTGTAACCGAACATCACGACACACAACACAGACGCAACACCTGAGGCTTTGCTATGCAGTGACCAGAATTGTGCCTGAAGCTCTCTTTTTTAGCTTGATAAGCTCCGCCGGTCCATGTTCAGATGTTTTCTGCAGCAGTACCTTCAGTAAAAGTGATCACTGTTCAACATTTTATAGAATTCCAACAAACTCACCAAACTACAGCAGTGTTACATCAGCTTTTTGGGGGGAAGTTTGTCAATTCCCTTCTTAGCCCTAACCCTTTGTTTTGCGTGTTCACGTGAAGGGGTAGTGGTGTCCTGATTGTGGTTTAGACTAAGGGGAAGGGGGAAGTGGATGGGCTATCTGGCCCCTCCAAACCGTGGTCTTCCAGGGGGACACTAGAAAACGAGTGGTATGATATTACCCACAGTTTCATGCAAAATACAGGCAAAGAGGGGGGGGGACGACGACGAATAGATGTATTTTTTTGTAAATAAAATATGAAAATTGCTCTTTTAAGGTCGCTTTAATATATTACAGTCAGTTTTATTACAAATGTGAAAAAATCACTAGTTTCGTAACGTTACTTGCTCATAACGTAACATTAAGCTTGAGTCAAAGGCGTCTTCTTTCTTTTTTCATTTTTACGTTTTTTGGCCCAAAACCAAAAAATACTCCAGTCGCCCAGGAAAGGGAGATTATTGCTGCTGCAGATGGCATTGCAAACTCTTCCAGAAACAGCAGTGATGTCAGTCTTCTGCACCACCAACGACTGTTGGTGGTACATGAGGAATTTTGAAGGGTTGTCCTATTTCTTATGATGCGTACACTAGGGCTGGACAATTAATTGAATTTTAATCGTGATTTCAATTCACGATTTACAACATCGACACTCTGCAGCGGGAACAGAGAACCTGAGTTCCCGGAGGAAGATGCAGCTCTGTCCTCACTACAGAAATAGTTGAGGTTGTTGGTTATCAATCAGTATTGGAAAACGTCAATATAATTCAATATGAGTCTCAGACTGATGTAGTGTTCAGTTTGGTCACTAGATGAAGCTCCAGTGGCAGGAGTTCAGCCTCAGCTGATGTAAACAAACACTCGCTGGGTGTTGTGATCCAAAGGATGAAACAGCAGGAAAGCGGTCAGTTGCTTTTAATCAACTGGTTAAATTCTGAGAGGTGGAGGAATCTGGTGGACTGACGGGTGACAAAGCACCATCCCCCACTCCATAAAGTTCAACCTGACGCGCAAATGAAGCGTTTTGTTCGCCCATATTACGAAATATTGCAAAACATCCAGCATTTGCATGTTAAAATCTAGGCGGGTATGTGTCCGGTGTGAACTCCGGGTCTGAAGAGAGAGGAGGATAAACTGTGATCTGTGTCTGGTCCCGGTTTCTGAACTACGGTTTGATGACCTGCTGTGGGCTATAATGCTGCCTTGCATCGGGACAGCGAGTCCTCAAACTGGGTCGGATCAGACGAGAGCTGAAAGCGCCCGCTCATCAGCTCCTGGAGTAGTGAAAGTCTTGAGACCCAAAGCACCTGGAACACGGAGCGGAGGCGTCCTACGACGACGTTCCCTAGCTTTGTTTATCACATAAAGCCGAGCCGCTCTCTCTACGGCATCTGCCATGGTGCAGACAGACCGGTGACAGGAAAAACGTAAAGGGAGGGGCTCCTCCCGATGCCCTCAACACGCGTCGGGGCGTCTTGACGCTGCAAATCAAGCGTTTGACGTTTTAGCAACTCTGGGCATCAGGTGCGTTTTTGACACCCAAACCGCGTTTTGTTTAAACTCACCGTTAGGGGAATAATTCAAACTTAGGGGCGAGGGGGAGGGGGAGGGGTGAAAATAGGAATTTGGCCTTTATTTCACTGATTGAAGCAGTGGTATAGAAACTATGCCCAACTTTTGGGGATCTAACTGCAGACAGACACAGGAAAAAAAAAGCTTCAGACAGTGTAGGTCATTAACGTAGTCGCTGCCGAAGGCTCCGCATCAATCTGAGGAGGAACTGGAGGACTTAAGAGCGGAGCTGCTGTTGCTCTGCACCAACGCAGCCAGTATATGTGCTACATGCATCTGTCTAGGATGCCCCCAGGACACCTCACCTGGCTCTGTCCAACCACCAGAGACACACCTGAGAGATCAACAGTATGGTGGGGGGGCAGATTCAGACCAGCAGGTTTTCACTGTGTTACAATTAAAGAGAAGAATATATAAATAGATTATTTCTAAAACAAACAGAAAGATGAAGGCAGGAAAGGAGAAAGAGGTTTCAAAAGCAGCAAAGACAAAACTAGCATCACACTTTTAGTTATTAAAGCCTTAAAATGCCATTTCTTCTGTTTTTTCAGGGGGAGATGTTGAACAGATGTTGGGACAAACTGTACATACACATCTTCACACACCCCACTGATCAGAAAACATGACACATTTTTCAGCCACGGGGAATAAAAGCTAGACAGAGAGAGAGAGGGGAGAGAGAGGAGCAAACATCCTTTAAAAGTTGACATTAGGTATACAGACGCCGGAGAGCAAAGTGCTGGCAATTAAACCAATCAATCTTTCTGTTGCTCCGGAGCCAACATCTGGTCCAGCGGTCCTTGTAGACCACTATCTAGGTGGGGTGTGGGTGGGGGGGTTCTGGTGGACAGACACTTTGAGCTGTCCTTCAGTGATCTCCTTCCCTCACACACTCACAAATATTGGACTGAGTAGGAAACAATGCTCAGGCACACACAGGTCCTCCCGGGCCTGATGTCAGCCGCTTCTGCTGTGTTGTTTCTTTTGTTATAAATAACAACAGGCCACCTGGACTCCTTCAGCATGCTACCACAGCTCAGGCGTACATGTCTGTGTGCAAGCGCATGTGTGCGTGCACGGTAAGGCCTTAATGATCCCCCAGGCTAGCCAGGCTGAGCTCCGGCTCAGAGCAGAGCGGAGCACCTTATCCCGGGCTAATGGGACGATGGAGGATTGCCCCTGCGTCTGCAAGTGTGTGTCTTTCTGTGTGTGCACATGTGAGCGTGTGTGCTGCACATGTGAGAATGCGCATGCGTGTGCACGCGCGTGTGTTTGTGTTAATGGGACGGCAGAGGATTGGTTGGAGGACTGACTGGTGGCAGAGACGGATGGCCTGGGACAGAGACTGTGCTGACAACCAGTGAATACGGGGCAACGTTGCAGAAAGGTCAACGCCGTTCACACACACACACATAATAATGTCAGGAGAGGAAAAATAGGCGAGCTGTGTGTGCCTCTTCCTCGTCTATGTGACTTTCAAAGTTTTGCTGGTGTGTGTTTAAGAAAGACTTTTAGCACAGAAGAAAATCCCATCTGCATGCAGACCTTCATCATCCATCACACAGTTAAACTGATTAATATGCACTGGAGGCATGTTGAGATTTATTTCAAATTTAAAAAAGACCCGTTGGATTACACATAAACGTGAAAACTGATGGGTTAGGTGTTTGAAACATGATAAACATAAACATCTGCAATGTCTAGAGAAATCCTCGTCAAGAAGGCTGGAAGTTCACCATCTTTTAAGAAAATGAAGTAAAAAGAAATCCAAAAATTTCTGTATTTTCCCCCTTTTTTCCTCTAACACAGGGGTTCTCAACCTTTTTTAATGATGGGGCCCAATTTTTCAGTCCAAACTGGTCCAGGGCCCATAGAAATTTAACACTGTATTTGTGTAATTGATCTAATTTTTGGTTTATTTATTTATTTTTTATAACTATTCCAAATCCACCTGCCTTTAACAGATTGAACCTCGTAAAATGTGGCGTGATAAATATGAATAACATAACATAAAAATATATTATGAGATCATCATGAACACATTTATATCACACGTATATTTCATGGAATAAAATCTGACTCCTACAAGAATAAATCAGAATTAGGCTATAAACACAAAATCTACAACATTTTGTGACTAAAAATGGAGGGACAACAGAAAAAACTGATGGAAAATCGTTTAAAAAAAGAGATAAAATGGTGCAGTAATAGATCACATTGAAAGTAAAAAGGCTCAATTTAAATCATCTGTAAATAAACCGAGTTTATTTGTTTAGACAGACCATTAAAGCACAACATTTCATTGAACAATTTATTAATTTAAACTTTTCTTCAAATTTTTAAAGAACTTCCAAACAGAGTAGATATTTTCTGCATCAGCAGCTGATTTTCTCACTTTTTGTCCTTAAAAAATCCTTTCTTTCGAACAAGTGCTTCTTCTTATACAAGCTGTGGATGCTTCAAAACTTCCGTTAGCGTTAGCATTAGCATTAACGTTAGCATTAATGTTAGCGTTAGCTGGTGCTCCATCCAGATTTATCAGCTCTGCTTTGTGATCTCCACTCACTAATCCATATTTAATAGATTAGATTGGATTTTTGCCTTTTTAGGGGCGATTAAGGACCATTTTTGTCTTAATTATTTAGTTTCAATTCTTTTTCACAATGTTTGCTACAGGCTAGCGGCTAGCTGAGTGTCTTCTATTGCTTGTTTGTTGAGCTCCGACAAATTAGCGCCACCAGGTGGGGGGAGGTTACATTTCAACTCATCCAGTCATTAATAACGGTGTAAATATATGGCCCTTGCAGCCCACATGTAAAAGGAAAGTTTTTTCGTGGCCCTCTAGGTGGTGCTTGATGCACGAACTTGGCCCATGATTAAGAATCACTAAATTAGAATTTACAACACTCTAATAAGAGCCGGTAGTACTGTACAATAGGCTACCAATATTATTCCTAATGATTAAAAAAACATTAGTTTGTACTTTCTCAATTACAGTCATCTTCAAAATGATTCATACCCTCCAATTAAACAAAAGGCTAAATTCACAATAGTAATTCAAATAACAAGAAACTAATAATAAATAAAAATTTTCAAAATGATAATTTAGTGAATTTAAATATTGCTTTTGAATTGTGGTTAAAAATGATAATAATTAAAAACCAAACAAACAAAACTGTCCAAGACACATTAGAGCACCTTTCCTATGAATAATAGACCAACATACCAGTAAACAGGTTCAGACGTCTGATTGGACGTTACAGAAAACACCTGATTGCAGTGATTGCCTCAAAAATTAAATTTTTAGCTTTGGAGCCCCATCATGCTTGTTTACTTGTTTTACTTTTTGTGTTTGCTTTAAATGTTACTTTTGAATCATAATTGAAAATCAAAGTCATGATTTTCACAGAATTTTTATTCATTAATACTTGGGTCATTTTAATTTTATTTCACTGACAGCTGTTTTTTTTACTTCTTTAATTTGAGGGTATGAATAATTTTGAGGCGACTGTATATTGGTACAAATAGGCCACTTTACACTGTAGAAGGAAATCACACGGTTGTATGTGTGCATAAATGTCTTTACTCCAAGAAGAACATTATATATGAACTAAAGTCACGAACACAAATGCTTATAAAATCATTATAAAATATATTGAGTCAATTAATAAGATTAATATGAATATTTTTCAAATTATCATAAAATGTATACTTCCCAAACCGAATATAATAAAATATAATATCTAATGAGAAAAATAAAGTAGTAAATAAAATAATCTTCATGGACCTGCATCAAACTAATAAAAGATTAAAACACATCTTCACCACGAATATGAGAGGCATCGTCATGACATAATGACAAATAATGATGCAACTTTAAACATGTGACACGGCTGCGTTTCATACGTAATTTTATTGCCTGAAAATCTGAGAAGTTAAAACAAACTTCATGTTTTGTATCAAAATAGTATCACAATATTCAAAAAATAGACTGATAAACTGTTGATGTATCGGCTAGAGTATTTACACCACAGCAGGGAAATTGGCCTTAATGAAGTAAAAGGTTTTATTTGGATGGATTTATAAGCTGTGTGAAGCTGCCTTCTAAACACTGAGGGGATTCATATCTGAGGGAGAGTTTTATCCGTCAGATGTGTTTTCCCTGCTGGGACAGACAAAAAGCAGATCGCAGTCTCAGCTCTTATATTTTGATGGAAAGGCTGTTTTTTCAGGACTTTTTAAAACTTATAACCTCAAAATAAAATTAAATGTTAATGTTAAACAATGAAGGAGTGAAAAGTGTTTGTAATAACGACTCCTGGACTTCTCCACATAGTCAGTATTAGCTAAAGTTTTTAGTCAATATTATAAGATGATTGCTGTTGCCATGGTTACACAGTTGTTGTTTTGGTAAAACTCCTGCAGGCTGTCATTTACATTTTAAACTTTGAAACAGTGAAGGCATAGTTACATTTTCTGTTTCTACAGGATCTGTGGACTTGGCTCATTGTGGTGAGCCAAGGCTCTTAGCCCCGATTTCCTTCGTTTTACCTTTAAATTAGGGATGCATGATATTGGAATTTTGGCCGATATCTGATATGCCGATATTTTAAATCTCATGTGGCCGATGACCGATATCGATACCAATCTTAAAGCTGAAAAAAATAAGCAGTCAATGCAAATAGCAGTTTTTTTAACTGTTTCCGACACTTTAAAAATTAAGGGTGGGAAAAATATCGATACACTTAACTACTGTGATATTTTCATTTGTCGATATCAAATCGATATTTAAAAATGCGGTATTTATCTATTTTACTTAGGGGTGCACAAGATTTGAATTTTGGCCGATATCCAACATGCTGATATTTTAAAACTCGTGGCCGATAAATGATATCAATGCCGATATTTAAGCTGAAAAAATAAGCAGTCATTGCAAATAGACACTTTGAAAAATAGGAGTGGGAAAAAAATATTGATACACTGAAATATCATATTTCCATATGCCGATATCAAATTGATATTTAAAAACACAGTATCGATCTATTTAAATTACAAAATCTCGTGAGATTTCATCGTTCTGTTAAAAAAACTCACGATATTTTGTGAATTCTCACAAGATTTCATAACAAAATGATGAAATATTGTGAGATTTTGTTTGTAAACTAGATCAATACTTAATTTTTAAATGTTAATATATCAGCACATGAAAATATTGCGAAATTTCAGTTTTAATATTTTTTCCCACCCCTAGTATTTAGAAATTTTAAAGTCTTTAAAACAGAAGTTTTTAAAGAAGTATTTTGTTTTTTGTTTTTTTTTCCTACTCAAGAAACAGCGGGCTGAAATGTCGGTTAAATATTGGTTAAATATCAGTTAAATATTGGTGGAGTGGCCAATATCCGATGCTCAGTTGTAAGGCCGATATAGGCCAATACCGATAAGGGGCCGATTAAATCGTGCATCCCTACTTTAAATAGTACTTTAGCTCCTGTGCCATAGTGCCTGATGAGCTTCAGAGCTTTTTAGAAATGAAGCAATGCTTACATGTTCAGGCAGGCAAATTGCCACACACGAGCAACCTGCTGCCTTACAATAGCCGCCATCTTCTTTTAACCGCAACATCGGACAAAGAAAACACGTGTGAGGAGTGAGTGATGAGATCATTCAGAAAAATTCGTGCGAGTTGGCGGACTGAACTGAGAAATCCAAACCAGCTTTATCTTTGCTGAGATACGGCTACATTAGGCAGTCCTTGATGATTTTCAAACAACAGAATATCCCAGTTATACTGGGGGGGGGCACAAGAATTACCAACCGCCTGATGAGAAAGAATTTAAAAAAATAGATTTGACAAATGGTAAATGGACTGTACTTATATAGCGCTTTTCCAGTCACACTAACCGCTCAAAGCGCTTTACACTACATATCACATTCACCCAGTCACACTCACATTCATACCCCGATAGGCACATCGGGAGGCAACTGGGGGTTCAGTGTCTTGCCCAAGGACACTTCGGCATGTAGTCTGGGGGAAGGCTGGAATCGATCCCACAACCCTCCGGTTGAAAGACGACTGCTCTTCCACCTGAGCTACAGCCGCCCACAAAGTAACATAAGCAAATGTGGGAGAGTGGCACAGAGAAACCTGCTCCTCTGAGTCTGGTCTGTCCTCGGTTGGTGCAGCATATTTTCACACAGTTTCCTCAGACGACTGGAACCAAGTACACTGCAAAAACTCAAATTTTAACAAATATATATTTTTCTAATTTCTAGTCAAAATATCTCATCATACTCAAAAATCTTGTTTTAAGACAATACATCTTATTTCAAGAAATCAAATAGGATCAAATGCTTCTCACAAGCAAAAAAGAAAAAAAATCTTGGCCACTTTTAGAATAAGTTTTTTAAAAAAGATTTTTTTTTAAACTTGCAATAAGTAAAAAAAAATTCTGCCAATTGAACAAGCAAAAATTTTCTTGAAAAGATTTCTTAAAATAAGATGAATTGTATTAAAACAAGATCTCATATCTCACTGAAATGTTTCTCTTTAAGTAATTTTTCTTATTTTCAGTGTGATGAGATATTAAAATGAGGAAAATATACTTGGTAAGATTTGAGTTTTTGCAGTGTAAAAAAAGACCCTTTCAGATGTGGCCTTATATGACATGTAATCACCCTCAGAATATGTTAGAGAAAGATTATTGACACACCAGTGTCAAAGTGACATCTCACAACAGGTTAATGAGATAAATTCATCCACATCCTCATGTGCATGCTAGACTGTGTGCACATGTTTGCAGTTGGTGCATCCCTGTGGTCTGGAGCATATGTTTGGCCGAGCTAAAGTCACCGGGTTAAGTAGGACTTAGACCAGGGAATACGCTCCTGCAGACCTGGCTCTGATACAGCAGAAACACATGCATGAGCGCACGGATATATCACAGCTTTTTAGGCTGTAAATGGATTCTTTACCATGTTCTGGAGACAGCAGGACTACAAATAGTGTGTAAGGAACACAGATGTGTCACAATATTAAAGCAATTTCTCATTTTATACTCTTATTCACTTATTTACTTATCAAAACAAACCATGTATTCTGTCTGGTCGGACTGCTCATGGTGTGCTCAAGGAAATTAAAATTGTTGATGTTTAGAAAGAGATCTTTACTTTTTCATTGGGAAATAATATTAATCATCATTATTAACCTCCTGTCAAATATTATAATGTATATTATAATATATATATATATATATATATATATATATATATATAAATAAATAAAAAAAAATAAAAAAAATAAAAAAACAAAAAAAAAGAAATTAAAAGAATAATAAAAAAAATCATAAAATTAAAAATATTAAACAAATAAATAAAAATTTCATAACTCTTCTTTTCTTAAATTACTTATTAAAGTTTTTCCCCCTTCTTACTTTTTTTTTTTTTTTATTCCTTAATTTTTTATTTTAAAATTTAATTTTAAAAAAATAAAATAAAAAATTTGTTTTTATTTTTTTTTTTCCGGGAAAAAATAATCAAATAAATCTCCTAAAAAAATTGATTCCCCTAATTCTTGTTTTCCTCTAGCACAATTTATCTTTTTTATTTGCGATTATTCTTCTCCCGGGAATTTTTTTTTCCCTCTTTTTTGATTATTGTTATTTTCCCTTTTGTTTTTTTTCCTATACCTCTTTTTATTTGCCTCTATCATTGATTCTGATTTTGACTTTGCCTCACTCCTTTCTTCTTTTTTTTCTTTTCCATTTGATTGCTCTTTTTTTTTGTTCTTTATCATTTTCTCTCCCAAGTCCCTTCCTTTCATCTAACACCACGATATCCTCCTTTCCTTCGTATTTTAGATTAATAGTTTTCTTTATCCATTTACCCTCCAATCTTCAGCCCAAACACCATAACCCCCCCTCTACATCTTTTCTTTTTTTATTATTTTTTTTTTTTTTTTTTGTATTTTTTTTTCTTTTTCTCTGATATATTACTCTCTTCCCAATTTTCCTCTTTTCTCTCAGGATTTTTTTTCTCTTGTTATATATCATTTTTCTTTTCTTAGACTAACCTCTCTTTTTTTTTTTTTTTCCCCCGGGTTTTGTCTTGATCTCTCCATCAGCCATTTTTCCCCCCAGTCTCTTTCTATGGGGAGTCATAACACTACCTTAATTAGGCAAGTAGGCCTCAGTTCTTTGATTTTTCTGGGTCTTTTTACCTCTTGATAGTCCCCTTCTCTTAAAATTTATTGATGATCTAAACATTTAAGTGTGACTAACAGGCAAAAAAGGAAGAAATTAGGAATGGGCAAAATTTTTCCCTTTATATATATATATATATATGTAATGTATGTATGTTTCTTCCCCTCTATTCTCCTTCCTTCTATTTCCCTTTTTTTTTTTTTTTTTTTTTTTTTTTTTTTTTTTTTTTTTTTTTTTTTTTTTTTTTTTTTTTTTTTTTTTTTTTTCTGGTGTTTTTTTTCTTTCTCTTTTCAACTTCCCCTCTTCTTTTTATGTATGTATGTATATGTATGTATATACAGTATACACTGCCTGGCCAAAAAAAAAAGTCGCCACCTGGATTTAACTAAGCAAATAGGTACGAGCCTCCTATTGGATAATAACTGCATGGGCGATTATCTTTCAGCTGGCAACAAGTTATTTAACAATGTGGTGCAATGACTTGCTTCTCATTTCCTAAACAACCATGTCGAAAGACACATCCCATGGTCGTGGAAAAGATGTTAGTCTGTCTGAGAAGGGTCAAATCATTGGCATCAAGAGGTGAAAACATCTAAGGAGATGCAGAAACTACTAAAACTGGGTTCAGAACAGTCCAACGCATTCTGAAAAACTGGAAGGATAGTGGACCATCGTCTTCCAGGAAGAAATGTGGCCGGAAAGGCAGATGAAGTGATGCAGCATCATGCCTAGTGCTACTGTATGAGCCTGTGGGGGCAGTGTGATGATCTGGGGTTGCTGCAGTTGCTCAGGTCCAGGTTCAGCAACAGTATGAGCTCAGATAATGAGGTCAGCTGATACCTGAATATACTGAATGAGCAGGTTATTCCATCAATGGATGTTTCTTTCCTGATGGCACGGCCATATTCCAAGATGACCGTGCCAGAATTCATCGGGCTCAGATTGTGAAAGATGGTTCAGGGATCATCAGACATCATTTTCACACATGGATTGGCCCCCACAGAGTCCAGACCTGAACCCCATTGAGAATCTTTGGGATGTGCTGTGGTCAGACTCTACAATCATCATCAAGATCTTGGTGAAAAATTGATGCAACAGGATGCAAATAAATCTGGTGACATTGCAGAAGCTTCTGGAAAAACAGCGAATGCTGCCGCAATCAAAGCTAAAGGCTCCAACCAAATGTTAAATGTTTGACCTTTTTTTTGTTGGCAACTTTTTTTTGGGCCGGGCAGTGTATGTGTGTGTGTGTGTGTGTGTATTGTATATATAGATAGAAGATAGATAGATAGATAGATAAATAGGTAGATAGATAGATAGATAGATAGATAGATAGATAGATAGATAGATAGATAGATAGATAGATAGATAGATAGATAGATAGATAGATAGATAGATAGATAGATAGATAGATAGATAGATAGATAGATAGAGTTCAACAATAGCTGAATCTGAGTCTACAGTGGATGTCACTAATCTGTTCCACTTTCTAAATCCATTTTTCAAAAGAAAAATCTTACACCATTGGAAAGCCTGTCTAGCTCCTCTTTAAAATGATGCTATGCCTGTTAGGAAAAAAGTACATGGTTAAGTACATGGTTAAAGGATCCATTTACAGCCTGGTTTAAAAGTATAATATTTCATATTCCTAAAGTAAAGCACAACTTCAAATCAGTCGTTTCACCCAAACTCCTTTCAGCCTTGCAACCTGTGACAGTTCTCTTGTTAGCTCACTGATTTCTTCTTCCTATCACTGTATGTGTTTGTTGGTGCTCTTTTATAAGAGGTCTCCCTTCTTGATAGTCCCTAGTTGTTCCACTGGAAACGAGAGGGTGCAGACCCGATGTTCAGATTGTGTGTTTTCAGACGCACAAAGTTAAGCACGTCAGCTAACGCTAGCCTGCTAATGCTAGCTGTAGTCTAGTCTGCATCACTGAGGTGCCGGCTACAAACAAAGGTGCTACCTTGTTTTATTATAGAGTTCGGCCCTTCATCTCGGTGAATCGCTTTGATCCACTTTTTCCTCAGTATCACTTCAGTCGGGAATCCATGAAAACTTAATTAGGGTTGGCGTTTTTTTATTGAATATACAAAGTGGAACAGTGACATCTAGACTTAGATCCAGCTACTGTTGAACTGGCCCGGAAGTGGAAATGCACGAACTCAAAAAGTTCCGGAAACTGGAACATGAAGCGTGATAATGCCCTATTGTACCTATTTTTTTCTCAAGTACTTTAAGTAGATTTTGTCAAATGACAGCTTGTTAAATATAAACATGTTGAAAGTGAACTTCTTTGTGCCAAACAAAGGGATAAATTTGATTTTTTTTTTTCTTCATTTATAGGTTATTATGTGATTATTTAACTGGTCTGGTCACTGAACTGAAAGAGTTTTCCACCCCTGATTTAGATCTAAGCAGCCTCAGTGCTGGATGAGTATAAATATACCTGTCCAGCTTAACCTGTTCAGCTGTGAAACAAAGGAATCAGGTGAGTCATAGAAAGGAAAGCAAAGTCCTGTGTGTGCAGGTGCGAGTTAGATACCCCTGCCTCCACATTTGGTCCAGCTGGGTCACCGTCCATACGCCTGCTCCAGCCCCCAGGCACTGACATTCAGACCCTTCATCTCCATTTCTTTTGGCCATACAAACACATTTTCTGCAAGCTGCAATAGATGATGATTGTAATCTAAAATAAATGAAAGGGAAAACACAGGGAAGGGGGAGGGTGTGGGGGAGAGGAACCAGAAGGGATGGAGACAGAGAGCATTATCACCTTGGCCGAGCATCTGAAGTTAGAAAAAAAAAACAAAAGAGTGTAAGAGAGAAAAGAAGGTCCACGGGCAAATTCATCTTCCCCTGCTACAATCAATCTCTGGCCAAAAGAAATACACAATAACTAGGCAGGAAGAGGCCAAGATTAATGGGCCACCGACATCTCCACTGACCAGCATCCACCTCCACCCGATACCACCTCACTCTTCTCTCCCTGCCTCTCCTCTCTTTCACGTGCCCTCCTTCTTTCTTTTGCCTGTGTCTCTCACCCCATCCCTCTTTTTTCCCTTACACGTTTCCCTCCCCTCTCCCAGAACACCCCCCCCCCCACACACACACACACATAAACACAGTTTTTCCCCACCTTTTGCACACCTCCTCCCCCCACACACACCTTGTTTCTGCCACATGCAGTGATCTATGGTTTCTGCTGACTGTTTTACAAGTGCATTAGCAAGCTTTAATGAGAGCAACCAGTCACTGAACAAATGCATGCAAGGGCAAACTGGGCTGAGGCGTACCCCCCGACTCTCAGCCAGCAGGAGAACACGTTCATTTCAATATCCAGGATATTCTGTCAGATGTCATCTCATTTCTTATATTCTTACTGGATATACTTGGATCAAGTAAACATTCGTATTAAACTATGTCCAAATAAAACAGTTCCAGGAAGAAATGATCAGTGATTAACTGTTTCAGTCTTACTGGGACATAAAGACAAATTATAATGGTTCAGATTGTCTTAATTCATTTAGTAAAAGGCAGTATCCACCAGAAGTCTGGGCTTTTAACATTTTTGTTTCATTAATATGATTATGATTATAAAGTGCAGCAAGCAATGGGAGCCTGTCAGTTTATAATGACGGCATTCATAACTAAAGCAGTGGCTTTTTTCTTCAATGGGAAATTGTTGCAGCTCAGAGACCTGACTTGGAAAATGTGGATATTCCCATGTTTTCAGGAACCCAGCAGAAAATTGTCTTAATGTTGCTCTGGCTTTTTTATGCTTTTGATTTTCATATGAGGCACAACACACTGAGTCAGTCAATGCAGCGATATACAGTTGTGTTTGGAAGTTTACATCCTCTCCCATTAAAGAAAAGTCTGCTGTACAATATAGTACAGTGTTTCTTTTCATATTCTTTTTTATTTTCTTAGAGAAGTTGAGGAGACGTTTTGTGTTCTAAATCACTCTTGTGAAAAAATATAATTACAAAAAGAAAAAAAAGGCTGACTTCACAATAATAATTTTAATAAGAAACTAAATAAAAGTAAAAATAAATAAAAATTTACTAAATTATGATTTAGTAACATATGATATTGATTATGATTTTTTTTGTTTAAATAATAATTTAAAAAAACAAATAAAAATGTTCAGGACAAATTAGAGCATCTTGTCCATAAACAGTGAACCAACATACCTGTCAACAGGTGCGGACGTCTGATTGGACGGTACAGAAAACACCTGATTGCTGTGATTGTCTCAAAGTGTTGCTCAACAACATTTTAGCTCAGGAGCCCAGTTATGCTTGTTTACTTGATTTATTTTTTGTTTGTTTGAAGCACAAATAAAAATCAATGTCATGATTTCCATAGAATTTTATTTATTATTACTTTTGTCAACTTCAACGTATTTCACTGGCAGCTGATTTTTTTTTTTTTTTTTTTTTTTTTTTTGTCTTTAATGGGAGCGGATGGAAACTTTCAAGCACAACTGTATAACCCTGTAGCAGTGCATTTCTAGTTTGTGCTAGTGGCTACAAACTGCAGCAACAGTAAGCAGTAGGCGACAGAAATCAAGACTAACTCGGGAAAAAAAAAAAGAAGAAAAGTTGATGATAAGTGATCCAACTTAGCACCTGATCCAGTCAATGTTGGATGAAGAGCTCCAGACTCACTTTCTGCATTCATCAAACTGGCCGATCAAACTGTAGCAGAAAAGGTAGGATCTGGTCCAACTCCATGTTTTACTGTAATGTGATGAAAACAGAAGTTGTCCCACATTAACCAATCAAGTTTTCTATGTTGTGTGTCTCGCCTTCTCCTTCAGTAATTCTTGATGTGGTAATTATGAAAAATTATGCAGTTATTATTGCAGCATAGAAACACCCAGCTCCATCAAGGTCCGGCTTGATGGAGACAGTGCAGTGAGAGTATGATGATCCTGGTGTGAATGCACTCTTTAAAGACCCACAACGCAACTTTTCCACCTTAAAAATATGTTTCTGACTCGCTTTGACGGCACATCGTCATTCGTTACGTGCATTTCTGGAGCCGTCACTACCCAGCGGCATCCCGAGGCTGAGAAACTGCAACTTTTCCATCCGGGTCGCAGCGGGACGTTGCAGCAGAGTGTTGGTTTCGCACCACGTCACGTGCTAGCAGACGGATAAGAACATACTGGGTGTTTTGAGCGCACATCGTGACGGATTTGGCAAAGAATCGCAAGAAAATATTATCAGAGGAAGAGAGGAAAAGAAAGAGAGGAAGGGACAGAACAAGAGAGAAGACAAGAGTCAAGATAAAACAAGGTAAGAAGATGGATGCCAGTCTGGCCATCGATAACAAGCACATCACTGAGAAAACTGCAGAACGTTCTGTCGTGCGTCTTTAAGTACTACGTAGCTTCACTGAAAATAAAACTAAACAGTTTAAAACTCTGAAATGGATCATGAATTTCCCCATTCCTGTTAAATCTGTCCTTCATTCATGGCTGCCAGCTCAAGTTAAAGCAGAGACCCTGTACTGCCAGTGTTTTGGAGCATTTGGCTCATTTTTCAGGACCCCCATGTTGAGTTCTTGGACAACAGAAACTACCAAAATAAAGTGTAGACTCTCTTCTTTCATCACAAAAAAAGTTTGTCTCTAGCTTCTAGTAATCTGCATTTGAATGTAGGATAGGTTTTGGCCAAAAATCTGAGAAAACAAGATTTTTGAGCGACGAGGCACATCAAGCGGCGAAGTAACTTTGATGCCAATATTTTTAGGGGTGTTTTTCAGCTGCAGGGACAGGATAACGGGTTGTAGTTAAAAGAAAGATGAAGGCGGCCAAGTACAGAGAGATTCTGGAAGAAAAACTCTTCCAGAGTGCTCAGGACCTCAGACTGGGCCAAAGGTTCACCCTTCCAACAAAGGAGTGGCTTCAGAACAACTCTGGACCATTCTGGACCGGCCCAGCCAGGAACCCTGACTTAAACCCAACTGAGCATGTCAGGAGAGACCTGAAAATGGCTGAACACCAACGTTCACCATCCAACCTGACAGAACTGGAGAGGATATGCAAGTAAGATTGACAGAAGATCCAAAATCCAGATGTAAAACACTTGTTGCATCATTCCCAAGAAGACTCATGGCTGTACGAGCTCAGAAGCATGCTTCTACTCAGTACTGAGCAAAGAGTTTCAGTCTTTCATTTTTTAACAAATTCGCAAAAATTTCTACATTTCTGTTGTTTTTCTGTCAAGATGGGATGCTGATTGTACAATAATGACAAATAAAATGAACTTTTTTTTATTTTGGCAAATGGCTGCAATGAAACAAAGAGTGAACATTTTAAAGGGGTCTGAATACTTTTAGTAACCACTATAGATCGTTTATTTACATCAAGATGATTGCTATGTTCTGTTACCATGTGCTACTACTGTCAGGAAATCTACCATAAATATATAGTAAATATACAGTGTTAGAGCCTTGTTTTCCCCCAAGACCTTAAATAAAAGTGCATAACATTTAAAAAAAAATCTCCATTATAATTTTCTGTGTTTAAAAAAAATTGCGGGGGAATATACAAAAATTTAATCAAGCAAAACTTTTGGGACCCCCCCCCCCCTGCAGTACCTCTGCGGACCCCCTGTTGAAGAACCTCTGGCTTAGAGGGTTAATGTTCACCAAAGTAGCCCTGCTTTCTGTGATATGATCCAGATCCAGGTCACCGTGATTTATGTCAACCTGAAAAAGGTTTGTAAACCTCATTCTGAATAAAAATTGTAATAGGAACACTAAATTTTACAAGTTATAGCCCCAACATATCTCCAACGATGAAGGTACAGAGCGGAAGATAACAAGGATAATAAATGAATCGATTTGAAATCTAACCATTCCTTATCAGCATCATGGGAAAGCGCTACATTAGACGTCCAATGAGGGAGGCTGCGGGCTGCAGTGGGGGTCATTATACAGATCCATGAAATATCAGAGCAAACATATGTGCCTCATTGTTTTGCAGTGTGTGTAGAAGTAACTGGTCATGCAGGTGATAGCAGCAAGCGCAGCCCCAGCTGCCCTGGGGGAGGAAATAAGTCTGCACATGGTGAGTGTGTTCATGGCTGCATTTGTTATCTCTGTTTTTGGATTTTATACGCGTGCGTGCACATATGTGTGTGATAGAAATGTGTTTGTGTTTTTACGCAGGCCCAGGAGAACAGAAGCAAAGCCGGGACTGAGAGAGCGAGTCCCGGCCCACAGAGGTAAAAATTCATTTCTTGAGGGCCATATATCAACGGGCATTTGTTTAATGAGCGCCAGAGTGGAAAGATGTATAGAACATGTCAGGCGTCCACTTGCAATGCGTTGTGGATAGCAGATAGCATCGCACGGTGTGACCGCTCACTCTGTCTCCCTGCTCGCCTCTTTTATCTCCAGCCTCCCTCTCCCCATTATAAATGAGAGACAGAAGGAAACAAGAGGTAAAAATAATGGAAAAGAAAGGAGAAACAACAAGAAAACACACACAAAGACGAAGTCTCCTGGCAGCACAGCTTAAATGTCAACATGTATTTGCAAAAACACGCGCGGACACACAGTAGGCCACGATGTCTGTGAGGAAATTACGCTGAGACCAAAGTTAAGTTTTGAAGGGAAGACTTTTTCCGTCTGTCTAAGCTGGATATCAGCACCTGATCTGCATTCATTTGTTTTCTTTATCAGTCACATCTCAACACGAGTCTTCCACACAGAAGC
Organism: Atherinomorus stipes; assembly: GCA_023101725.1. Taxonomy (NCBI): domain Eukaryota; kingdom Metazoa; phylum Chordata; class Actinopteri; order Atheriniformes; family Atherinidae; genus Atherinomorus; species Atherinomorus stipes. Next base: position 30,219 of record JALJCO010001696.1, on the reverse strand, counting down.
GAAGGCACACACTCGTGCACACACACATCCCCGGCATGCCTAACTAACCTGCGTTCCCCTCCTGCAGATCCCCCTGCCTTTGTTAAGATATGTAAATGAGATGCATGGGGAGGACGTGTGGGTAATTAATTGTAACTGGGGGGATAATGTTGCGCTGTCAGAGATGTCTCTGGTTTGTGTAACATTTTTTAAGAGTAATGTGGTTAAACTGGGAGTGTCTGTTAGCGCTCAGTCTTAATTGTACCGTGCTGGGAATGCTAAGACTTAGCTTGTCTGCTCCCCTCCCTCCTGGTTTCTCTCTGTGAATATGTGTGTGTTTCCTTGCGTTATTTGTTTGTCTGTGTTCTTTTTTTTTGTTTTCTACTGGACACCAGCTTCCTGTGAGGGTGGGGTCGGAGGTTTTGACCCCACAGATGGAGTTCTTGTCAGCTATAAAGTGGTAGTTGCAATAAGACTATGCAATGAATTTAAATTTAATCGTGATTTCAATTTTCATGTAAAACGATCTCCAAACTCATGTGATCTATTAGAATGATTTATTTTCCATTTTTATCTACACAATTTCTGTGAGAGATGAGCATGTGCAAGACATTCCCTTCCATGGGCCCTGCAACAACCTACACTCACGCAGCTCAAGAGCGAAGGTGTGTTGTGTTTTGCGTAAATCATTGATAAAGTGCTTCTGACGGTGAAAGAAATGCTGAATGTATTGTGTAGCTGAAAAATAATCATTTGAAAAATTGTGATTTCAATATTGACTAAAATATCTTGCTGCTCATACTGGACAGGTGGTGAAAATACTTAACAACTTAATCGAATTGTTTCAGCTGATCATCTGTTTCTGGGCGCCTCTCATCTGATAATAGCTGGGATAGACTCCAGCGACCCCCACGACCCTGAACTGGATAAGCGGTACAGGAAATGAATGAAGAATGAATGAATGAATGAATGAATGAATGAATGAAAATAAATATGAAATCAATTTTAATGGGTTCGACAATGGTGTTTTGTTTACATCTACAAGCCAGTACAGGGGACAACCGCCACTGCAGGTTGCCAAATACGGTTTTTATGTGGCAATAGCATGCTCAGCATAGGTAGACTGGCACTGGGAAAAATGGTGGAGTCGGCAAGTCTAGCAGCTGCTTCAGAGATTTTGTTATCCGAGAAGAGCAACAACTGGAGTAAATGTAGGTGAAGCTACACTAGATAAACCCACATAAACGTTTTCCACGGCATCGAAATGTGGAAATGGCGACTTTCCTCCTGGATTGGTAAGCTAACTTGCTTGCTAACGTGGCTAACATTAGCTGTCAGTTATACTCCTCTGCATTACTTACTGAACATGGGGCAGGCTGCTGGTCATTAAGGCAGTGAACCTGGCAACCAACGGCTGGCTTTATTTTTCTTTCTTTTTTTTTTCTTTTTTTTTTTTCTTTTTTTTTTTGAAAGGCAAGGCAAGTTTAGTGGAAGCGGAGTGCAAAAGGAAAAAAAAAAGAATATTCAATTCATTTTCTGTACACCTTATCCAATTCAGGGTCGCGGGGGTTGCTGGAGCAAATCCCAGTTATTATCAGTGTATAGGGTATATATATATATATATATATATATATATATATATATATAAAATTAGAAACATGATTCAAAGTTAAAAACATTTAAGATTAAAAAGAGAGAATCTAGAGACGTGCGGATTATAACTTTTTGCTTTGCCAAGGGGAGCTTTATGAACACAAGGCTCCCCTTGATATCCTGTTTATTCATTTTATTTCTTTAATTAAACATTTGTTTGTAACAGCATTCCATACATGGTTTTATTTTTCTGCCATTGCAACTAATAAACACTGATGTCACTGTTCTGTCCGTATTCCATGTCCAAACGTTTGAAGGGACTTGAGGCAAGATTAAGAAATGAGACTCGCGACTGCTGCGATTGGTGCTGCAGGTAACTGCAGCCACGAGCCAAGCTGTCACGGGAGCACAAACTGAAGCTATAATGTTGTTTACTACGCTGATAGTCTTTTTCTTCGTAGTTACACTTTTTAGTGTCTTTCAGTTGATCTGAAACGTTTTCTGACGGCAGTAGAATCCATAACAATCGTTTACAGTGTTTGAATTTACCGCATCCGTCTCCTTCCTGGATCAAAACTGTCTGGAACGCGGATGCAGCGTCATTTGACGTCACATCTACAGGACAACGCGGGAAATTCGGCCACCGAATCGCAGCGCTTTATGCAGCACACAGCCTGTTCAAGGCAACGGAGAGAAACGTGAGTGGAAACGTTCTTTTTGTTTTGTTAATGCTTTATGTTTATTCTTTCACAGTTCCTGCCTCTAGTCCCTTTAACTCACATTGCATGGAAGTCGGGTTTTTGTCAAAGCTCCAGTGTGTGGCAATTACTCCCATCTAGTGCTATGCTAACTGAATTGAAACAACCAAGTTGTGCTCTCTGGCGCCTCACTAAGCGTGTTATCACCACTACCAAAGTCGTGGAGTCACAAATGTGAAAATGTCAATATCTTGCTCAAGCTGGAACGTCACATCAGGTGATGGACTACAGAGCAATTCATAAGTCTGCTCCCTTATTGATGGTGATACGTTAAATCACAACGACAAACTGGTAACAACATTACGTCTCCTTTTCTGTCTAACTAGAGGGAGGATATCAACCCCACCCCCTTTGACAAATCAGCTGAAATGTCAGAGTCAATGTACAGTCAGGAAAAGATGTGCGTTTGCTTTGGGCGGCGCGTTTGATGCGAATTTGCAGCGCGAAAAGCCCCAATCACGTGTCCGTGCAATTTAAGCGTTTTACTCGCATGAATGAAGCATATTTCGCCTACTTGCTCAAGATGAAAAAATTGAATTTGAGCATTTTATATGCGCAAACAATACAAAAATGAATGAGACGTGATGTGCACGGACAGCGCTTTGCAGCTCGCTGCTCTCTTCTAAGAAGAGAAAAAGCGCTTTTCACAGAAAAGAACACAAAGTGCTGCACAATAAAGCGGTGTAATAACACCATGAATTCAGGACTGAAAACCCGGACAGATAAAACCTCATCAACCTGCAGCTGGTCAAAACCCCGGGCAGTGTCATCCCATCAAACCTGCAGCTGCACAGCTCTGCAGCCAGTGTTTGATGGGATGACACTGCAGCAGTTCCCGCAGAGAACTCAGAAATCTCTCAACTCAGAAATCTCAGAAATCAGACATGGGAGCACTGTAAAGTATCCGATGAATTTCAAAATAAAAGCCCCCGCAGATTTGCGATGGCTGAATTATCAGTGGCACCAGATTAAAAGTCAATCATCAGGGGGTCTGAGTGGGTTTTTTTTTCCCATCATGGACCACAGGACTTTAATCCAGCTCTCTTTATCATGATCGTTATCACGTGAACTGGTGACATCATGCATGACCTTGCAATTTTGTCATCTGTTCCTGGTTCCTTTATCATCATTTCTTTATCATTGATCTATTTTTATATATTTGAGTGGAATGAGTCTTGAGTTGAATATTTTTAATGGGCAAAAATACTGAAACAAATAAATAGATAAATTATTCGTAGAATTCTCTTTTGATAGAACCTACGTAGAATGATAAGCTGCTGTCTGATTCAACTGTTTCTTGAGCAGAGAGACACAAGCTCCAGGGACATGACCATAAACAGGAACTTTGATTAAACTCAGAGCCAGTCTGAGACATTAATATGGCCTCATCAGTGCACAATAGATCATATTATACACGAATTTCAGGAAAACCACAGAAAAGTGAAATTTTGCTTTGCAAGTTGTTTTGGTGCATGCCCCTAAATTTTCTTCTTGTGCTCTTAAAAATTTAAGTCAGGGGCCACTGTGCTCCTTGTAAAAAAAGTTAGTCTGGAGCTCTGACCTGTAGTTCCTGGAGGAAGATTCAGTTCTGTCCTCACTGCATTCATAAATTGAGGTTTTTGGGTATCAATCAGTATTGGAAAACATTAATAGAATTCAATATGAGTCTCAGACTGGTGTAGTGTTCTGTTTGGTCACTACATGACGCTCCGGTACCAGGAGTTCAGCCTCAGCTGATGTAAACAATCATCGCTCTGTGTTGTGATCCAAACGATGAAAACAGCAGGAAAGCGTCAGTTATGAGTTGCTTTTAATCAGCTGGTTAAATTCTGAGAGGCGGAGGGGAGGAGACGGCAGAGACTCGTTAAACTGAGCTACAATAGCTAGCTTACTGACAGTAGCCACGTTCTTTAGCTAGAAGTTGTTGAAAGTTTAGTTGGGAGTGCTAACTAGCTGAGGCTAGCTTACTCACCGAAGGCAGATGGACAGACGCTCAGCAGCTGGACTACAGCGCCTGTAGTTTGTATCCTGGAGGGATATGCAGCACCAATCCTCCCCAACAGATCATCAAACTGGGGGAAGGGGGTCCCCCTGGCAGCGGCCGTCATCCAGACGTAACTCCTGGATCAGGGGATGAAATTCACCGAGCTCCGAGACCTCTGGTGGACCCAAACACGGCGGCATCTTCGGTTCTACGACTTCCAAAGCGGGTTCAATGCTGCAACTCTCTCTTAGTACTAAACTAACCGGGTTCTGCCACGTTCACCTGACTGAGGTGACTGACATGTGATAAACCACCATCCCCCACTCCAGAAAGTTCAACTTGATGCGCAAATGAAGCGTTTTATTCACGTGTACTATATGCTTCATTCATGCGAAAAAAAACAAAGCAAAAACGCCTGAATCAGGCGAGTAAACATCCATCATTCGCACGTTAAAATCTAAGCGCGTATGCGAATGGAGGCATCCGGTGTGAACACAGGGTTAAATCTGATCAACCCTTCAGTTCAGTGTCATGTGGTCAACATGAAATGGTCCATCTCACCCACCAGTCTGTCAAAACCAGCCGAACTGACCCCCCCCCCCCCCCCCCCCCCCCCATCCCTGCCAGCTCTGTTGCACTTTTTTGCCTTCTCAGTTTCCTGTTTTGATGTGTCCAGTCTGAACCTTTTACTCCATGTGAGAGTATTATAGGACTTGTCGTGTCAAGTTTATGTCAAACTCTCGTGCCCACAACGTCCTTGATGTTCGTCTCCATCAACCCTTTCCTCCTTCTGCCGCCAGTTTGACTCACTTAGCATCCCCTGGGATGATGGCATCGAAGGGTGATGGAACAAAAGGTGACAGAGCAGTGTGTAGGTGTGTGTTCAGTGCAAACTCCAAGTAGTGGCCAGTCATCCAGTGTGTGTGGTGTGGTGGCCTGAGCACAGCAGGCGCTGTCCTCGGTATGGCTTGTCTTCTTTCATTCTTTCATCTGAAGGCGTCCTTCACCTCGGGGGACAGCTGGGAGAAAGATGAAAGAGACGGGCCGCAGAGGCTGAAGAGATGGGTGTTTGGTGGGCCGGAGATTTCAGAAAGCCAGTAAAGTAACAGGAGAGCTCAGATTGGTGGACTGGGTGTGCATTTTGTTCAGTTATGTAATCATACGGTTTCTCCCCTCAGATGCTGGTGAATATCTCACGTACTTTGTGACAAGTCATTGCAAAACTGTCAACGTCAATGTCAGTTTGATTTATGAATAAAATTTGAACAACTGCTTGGGCTTACCACAGTGCTGTGCAATCATTACAATCAGGGGGGCCCACAGAGATTTTTTTTAAGGGTGGCCTGAGAAAACAGCAGGGTGGACAGGGGTCATTAAAGGATAACTCGTGTTTATTTCAACCTGGACTTTATTTCTGGAATTTTTATGTGCATTTACTCATCAGTAACATTTCTGCATCACTCTGACTCCTTAAGATACTATTTAGATCAGTCGTAGATCCGTGTATATCCATATAACGGCAGTGACGGGGGCAGAATGAACGGGCTCTATATAAAGCATTATCTGCAACAAACTTCCTTAATTTCACCAATACACTGCAAAAACTCAAATCTTACCAAGTATATTTTTATCATTTCTAATCAAAATACACTCAAACTCAATACACTCAACACACTCAAAATAAGACAAAATCACCAAAAGAGAAACATTTCAGTGAGATATAGGAACTTGTTTAAAGACAAATGCATCTTATTTCAAGAAATATAAGAAAATTTCACTTGTTCCATTGGTAGAATAAAAAACAACTTTTTATAAAACTTATTTTAAGAGTGGCCAAGATTTTTTTTGCTTGTGTTATGGTCGGCCCGTAGACCACAACAAAGAGAAGGAGACGTGGGGACTTATGTATAAAAATATAATTTTATTAACTCAACCAAACCAACATAACCTAAACCAAACTAAACCAAACGCCAAGCCTCAGGGTGAGCAAGATTAAGACCGGGCCGTTCCCTGGTAAGGGGCCTATTGGAGACAGTGGCCAGCTGCCTCCAATTAGTCATCATCACCTGGCCTGAAAGAAACAAAAGTTAAACAAAACAAAGAACCAAAATGGCACAAGCCGTCACACTTGTAATAAGCAGTTCAGTGTTTGTGTGTTGCAAATCACTTATATCAAACAAAAGACTCCACAAACTTCATTATGACGACCTCTACTCATACTGAAAACCAGAGCTAAAGAGGCCTCAGTTGTAATGTGAACTAACTAAACGGGGGTAGTGTGGTGTTGGCCAATGAGGGTCGGCCTAAGTAGGTGCTGATGTGAAAGGAACAATAGAAACTGGTTGGCGCAGTTCTGGGTGGCAGCTTCATGGATGAATTTGCATAAGAAAGTCTGAGTTTATTAGGAGTGACAGACCTGCTGGGGACTACGATAAAAGAGCAATGGCAGAAAATGGCAGTCTAGTGTAATATTTTTATTTATTCTATTTGTATTAGCTTATAAAGATTTTGACATTCAAAAATAAACAAAGCATGCTGCACCATGTTAATAATCCATAAAAATTGATATTAATGAAAAAAATATAATTTTTGCTGGGGGCGTCCTTGGTTACAAGCAGGCCTGGAATTTCAGCATTTTAGGGGCAAGGTCACGTTCTGAGGGCACAAAGGTAAAATATCAGAGCAGGAAGGCCATGAAAGAAAACAGGGATTACAAGTCTGCAGTCATAATTAGTTTAGCTAAAAGGATAAGGGTGATCATACTTTTTGTCTATAAAATACCTTTCAGTTAAATAAATCTGTTCATTCCTCAGAATTGTTTTAATCTTTTAATATATATTCTTTCACAGCAAAATGTGTTGGTGGGTCTCGGCATGAATGACTGAGACATACTTCTTTCAGAAATAAGAAAAGACATTTGTAGAATTGGCTTCAGGTCTTAAAGGGACGTTGTGTTGCAGTTGTAAACGGCAGCAACTCTCTCGTACTTTTCATGCTGCATTCAGGCGAAAGCGGGCAGACAGACGGACGACAGCCGCTGCATGTAAAGGCATCACGAGCCTCTATGTGAAGACGTGGTCTGTCAGTTACACATCTCATATGTTGTCATGCCGATGTATTGTTTTCCCTGACCCATGTTTTACCGTCTTTCTCTCGGCTTCTGTAATTAAAATTACATCTGGTTTGTTACCGATGGCCGCCTGCACGTGAACGCAGCATCAGTGTAACGCTGGTTCCTCCTCACTGCACCACAGTGACGTTTGAAAAGCATCACCTCGACCTGAGCTGACAACTCCGGTGTCTCCGGTGAGTTTCTGTGATTTCCCGCTGTCACACTTCTACTGAACATAAAAACATGGCGACACAACATGGCCGCCACCACCGAGCCGACCCGTTTCATGTAGATATGAATGATACGAACGACAAATTCAGAGCTTACAGGAGAACTTCAGGTTGTTGATGGGAGTGATTACTGATTAATGGAAAAACACTTGAACCAAATAATCGATCTTGTGAAGAGATAAAAAGAGAACTTACACAATGTCCCTTTAAAGATCAGCCCTGGCCTGTTCTAGCCTAACCCGACTCTGAATCCTAATTAGAACGACTGCTTGAAGATGGGAGGGGGCATTTGAAAAAAAAATTGAATATTTTTTCTTGTATTTATTCTTTTTTTCTTCATTTTTCTGTTATCTTTCATTTTATTGTGACACCTCCTCTAATGATGATGGATGTGCATGCGTGGTCTGTTATGTTTTTATCCATAGCATTTGGATGTATTATCATGTGAAGCACTTCGTGTTGTTTTTATGCATGAAAAGTGCGATATAAATAAAGTTGATTTGATCTGATTAATGAAATATATTCTTTCGATCACATTTTAAAAAGAAGTGTATTTACATTTACACCAAACAACAAACTAATGAGGAAGTGTTCATTTATAAATGAGGAAATTACAAAGGAAACTGCTTATTTCTTTGAAACGTACGGTTCTTTATCTGTTGGACAGCAAAAAAAAAGCAACGTTTTATATGAATGGTGACATAACAGATGATTCATTGTGTGCTTCTGTTTTTACGGAGTAATGTAATGGCAAATAAAGTTTAATCAGTCTTTGTTTTGTTTTTTTCCAAATCACTCCAATAGGTGGCTTTCAGTCACGTGACCTGGACGCCGCGCGAAATGCAGACGGAGGGCAAGAAAGTTTTCCTCCGGTTCAAAACACAGTGAATGACGGGGAGTACGCTGAGGCTTTGAATGGGCTGGTCCAGACACCATATTGCCAAAAAATACATTTATACATAAGATATGACCCATGAAGTCTAAATAAACCAGACTGGTCTGATAACCTTGTAGATTTACCGCCATGAGGCGATGACATCACAAACCATCTCGTTGCTGACAAAGCAACGCTCACTTTACCTCTGAACATCCAATCTTAAAAATTCCAACTGTAGGGGGGGACTGGAGTCCAAAATAAAGAAGTTAACGTGGTTTGGACGCGTCGGTCTCCCCCATGAGGCTGAACTTCCTTTCCAATATCGCTGTCTCTCCCTAAGAGGACGCTGTATGGATTTTCCACACTGTTGCGGTGTTAACCTGTGTGTGAGCAGTGGAGGATGTGTGAGGCTCGGCCACCATCACACACGAGGACGATCAGCTGTTTTGTTTTTTGTTTTTTTAAACCATAATTTGCTTCATCGGGAGACTCATGTGCTGCAAAGCCCAGAATGAGGCTGCAAGCGGGGCAGAGATCCACCCGAGGACCGCAAAAAAAAGAAAAAAAAAAAAGAAAGAAACGCTCATGACTTCACCTCTCTCTGTCCCATGAATGAAGCCTTCAGCAGCCAGAAGCCGACAGTTGTTCTGTTTCATGTCGGGTCAACCAGGATCCAAATAAGCTTTGAATGGCTGTCGCCTTGTTTCTGCAGGTAATAGTGACTTATGCTATTTTAAATAAGTAACCTAACTCATAATATTGCTAACTGCGAGCGTTTTTATGTGCTTGGATCTTGTATATTATATTATAGTTAATTAAATCTTCTGTTATCACAAATTCCTAATCGAATTGTAGGCTGTGCATAAGTCAAACCGCATTTCTCCAAACCAGGTCTACCAGTCACAGAGATCCACAGAAATCCCCCTAAAAACTGGTTTGCTGCCAGGGAGAGTGGGGAAATAGCAATAAATAATAAAATAATAATAAACTATCTTACCTGTTTTAGAAAGTGGTTGCTGTAAACTAAAGCATTGGTAGACTCTGCTCGAGGTTTTGAATCCACGTTTTGCAGTGTTGCTCTGTCAGTTTTCGACATTTTCCTTCTTTGTGAACGACAGCTTTAGGTACTCCCAAAAAAAAAAAAAAAACACGTATCCTTTTCTCTGATAGCGTGATGAGCAGCCATAAACTGCAGACACAGAGGCGTTTTCCACACAGATATTACAGGCGACTTTCCTTCTGGTCTGCATTTTGCGCGCTAGCATCTTATGAATGTGACGTATTGCACAACCAACCTATATCAATTCTCAAGTCACACAACAACGACAACAGTCCTGGCCGAGTCGTGGGTTACAGAACATACATGACCTGTACCAGCAATGTTAAAATAGCGCACATTGATGCATTGTGTCATTAGATTTGAGCAGTGTGTTTCATGTTATATCATGCATTGAGAGTTTATTGTCTTTTGCTTTTACAAATGGATCAAACTTTCTTAATGCCTGCCACCATTGTTGCCAACTTAGCGACTTTGTCGCTATATTTATCGACTTTTCAGACCCCTCTAGCGACTTACTTTCAAAAAAGCGACTAGCGACTTTCTCTGGTGTTCCTGGAGACAGATGAAGCTTATATCGCTCCACTCATTCATCGGGAGCTGCCTGCCGTCGGCCCCTCCCTCCCTATTTCCCGGCACTCACTCACTGTTTACGCTGCAGGCAACAGCTGCTGTGAGATGATCATGCCCCCTCGTACAGATTATTTCCCATGATGCCTTGTGGCACAACTGGTTCTTCTTTGCACAACGACTCAAATGTGTATGTCACCCCTTCAGTACCCTTGTAAACTAGCTTAGTAGCATGTCAATCAATACATAAATGAGGGCATTCAATGGTACTGCGCATGCGTGAAATTTATTGTCCTGTGCGGTGACATCATGTAGCGTCTTCTGGTAACTTTTGGGCCAGCCATAGGCGACTTCTCTCCCTGAAGAGTTGGCAACAGGGCCTGCTGCACACGAGAGCTTTCTGCTGAGCTAAAAGTCATTGGAGGCCGTTTGCTCAGCAGATAGTCGCCATGTGCGCCTGATTTTTGGGGGAGTTTTCTGCCTCACGAGGCAAAAAACTCACTGTGTGTGCTCAACTTGAGCTCTACTGAAGGCAGAAGATCCAACGACCAATCAAAATGTGTCTGCAGATCACATGATTTCAAGATGGCAGCCCTCTTTTGTCATGTTAGAAAACCTGATTGATATTTTGCGAAAAGATAAAAAGACTGCAGGCAGAAAAGTTTTGAGGACCTTTTCGTTAGAGACTGAATTGAGTTATGGTATTTCATTTTTATTTATTTTATCTTTTTATTTAGTAAATTGTATGCAACATACTGTACTGTGGTATAGTACCAGTTGATGGCGGTAATGTACCTTTGAGTTTGCCAACCTCCATTAATCTCAAAAGAAGAAGAAGTCATGTAAGAAAATGAATGAAACTTAGACAGAGACGATATCTGGATGGATGTTTTTGAAGTCCGACGAAACATCATATAAGCAGGTCTAGTCTGGCCGTATTTCCACCAATTTATCCAGATTACATCGCCGCGAGCTGCCATCTTGAAATCATGTGATCTGCAGACACATTTTGATTGGTCGCTAGATCTTCTGCCCTCAGCAGATATCAAGTTGAGCGCACACGGTGAGTTTTTCACCTCGCGAGGCAAAACTTATCAAACATGTTTGATTTCCACCTCAAGGCCTCATGAGGCAGAAAACTCACCAAAAATCAGGCGACACAGCGACGGTCTGCTAACGGCCTCCAATGACTTTCAGCTCAGCAGAAAGCTCTCGTGTGCAGCAATCATAAAGATAGAGTCCAGAGTCTCCCCCCTGTTTCTGTTTGTAAACACTATCCAAAGTGACCCCCCCCCACCCCCTCCGTCATTGACTGGAGACAACAGGCAAAATTTCCACCCAGAAACGTCCCGAACACACCAAGACAAAGGGAAAATGCGAAATACAGTCAGGATAGGGGGAGCTGCAAACAAAACTCGCAGCCACACGAAAGCAGAGGCCCAAAGTTGTGGATTAAGCTGGATTTCACTCACACAAGTCAAACATTTATTTTCAGGGGGAAAACTCCGGACCTTACCTTTAACTCAGGCCAGCACTGCAACTGCCCCCTTCAGTGAAGTTCAATTCTACTGTAGATTAACAGGCTGTTGAGTGGGTTAAATTTCACTTCTGTTTGCTGTATTTGTTCATACGAGGCAGCATCAAACCTACCATTGGTCATACAACCGTATATGACAGGGAAATCGCGCACAGGAAGAAAAGATGCTCCCCTTTGGGCTTTATGAAGACTGTGGCCCAATTCCAATTTTATTCCCTAGCCCTTCTCCTTGGCCCTAGCACTTAAAACTAATTATTCCTCTAAGAAATGGGACAACCCTTCGAAATCCTCAGGCGCCACCAACAGTCGTCCATGGTGCAGTAAACCGACATCGCGGCTGTTTCCGAAAGAGTTCACAATGCCGTCTGCAGCAGCAATTATCTCCCTTTCTTGGGCGATTAGAATATTTTTTCAGTTTTGGGCCGAAAAAGTAAGAATGAAAGGAAGAGAAGGGGCCTTCAACTCAATCAAATTAAATCAAAGATACTTTATTAATCCCAGAGGGGAAATTCATGTCACGCTTAACGTTAAGGTTACATTACAGACATGAACAAATGCACGTAGTGTTACGAAACTAGCAATTTTTTTCACATTTATAAATAATATTAATAATAATACATTTTATTTAAAGCTTCTTCAAGAAACCCAAGGACACTGTACACACCAAGTAGCAAATCGAGGGAACAACACAAATATCAAGATGCAATACAAGATACATGGATAAAAATAGAAAAAAAAACAGACAAAAACATTTAAAAAGAGAGCAGAACTAGAGGCAAGGCAAGTTTATTTGTATAGCACATTTCATGTACAGAACAATTCAAAGTGCTTTACATAAAACATTATAAGCAAAAGGGAGAGAAAAAACTATTAGAAGCATGATTCAAAATTAAAAGCATTTAAGATTAAAAAAGAGAGAATATGGAGACGTGCAGATTTTAACTTTTGAAAAAAATCTACGTAAATGCAGTTGAGAACAGGTGGGTCTTCAGCCTGGATTTAAATAAACTAAGTGTTTCAGCTGATCTGAGACTTTCTGGGAGTTTGGATGCTCTATGTGGAGCATAGAAGCTGAACGCAGCTTCTCCATGTCTGGTTCTGACTCTGGGAACTGATAAAAGACCGGATCCAGATAACCGGAGGGTTCTAGTAGGTTCATACTGGGTCAAGTGGTCACTGATGTATTTTGGGCCTAAACCATTCAGAGCTTTATAGACCAGCAGCAGAACTTTAAAGTCTATTCTCTGATGAACTCAGCAGTTGACATAAATGATGTCAGAGTTTGTAGGCAAGTTTGAACAGGTGGGTTGTGAGATGTGATTTAAAGAGAACAAAAGAATTGATAACACAGAGAACTGGAGGGAGGGAGTTCCAGAGTTTGGGGGCAGAGCAGCTAAAAGCCCTAGTCCCCATGGTAACCAGTCGAGGGGAGGGTACGGTGAGATGAAGAGAGGAAGAAGATATGAGGGAACGAGAGGGAACAGCAGTGTTGACCAGCGCGGATAAATACGGAGGGGCAAGATTGTGAATGGCCTTAAAAGCAAAAAGAAGAATTTTTAATGTAATTCTGTAGTTGATGGGGAGCTAGTGGAGCTGTTGTAGGACAGGGGTGATGGGACTGGTGATGATGCGGGCAGCAGAACTCTGGACCAGTTGAAGTTTATGGAGTGATTTGTGGGATAGACCATAAAGAAGGGAATTGCAGTAATCAAGACTGGAAGTGACCAGGGTGTGCACCAGGATGGCAGCGGAGTGGGGGGTGAGGGAAGGGCGGAGTCGGTTGATGTTACAGAGGTGGAAATATGCAGACCGAGTTATGTTATTGATGTGAGCTTGGAAGGATAGGGTGCTATCAAGGATGACACCCAGACTCTTTACCTGAGGGGAAGGGGGGGCGGAGGAATTATCAATTAAGAGTGAGAAATTATTAGTTTTGGTGAGAGTTGAGGGTGTACAGATGAGAATGAACTCAGTTTTATTACTGTTAATTTTGAGGAAATTGGAGGCGAACCAGGACTTGAGGTCATCTAAGCAGCCGGAAATGGAGGGAGGTGGGAAAGAGGAGATAGGTTTGCCAGAGAGGTAGAGCTGGGTGTCATCCACGTAGCAGTGAAAAAGGATGTTATGTTTCCGGAAAATTTTGCCAAGGGGGAGGATATAGATGATGAAAAGAAGGTGGCCGAGCACTGAACCCTGCGGGACACCTGCAGTGAGAGGAGATGGCTGGGAGGAAAAGGATTTAAGCTGAACAAACTGAGTGCGGCCGGATAGGTATGATTTAAACCAGTCGAGTGGGGTGTGGGTGATGCCAAGAGAAGATAATCTATTGATGATGATTGAGTGAGATGTGGTGTCAAAGGCCGCACTCAGATCAAGGAGGATGAGGATGGAAAGGAGATCAGAATCTGCTCCCATAAGGTCATTGCAGATTCAGTGCTGTAACGGGGGTGGAAACCAGACTGGAATTGTTCGTATAGATTACTATTGGTTAGGTGAGTGTGAAGCTGTGAGGCAACTTCTTTGTACATTTTAATTAAATTGTCTGTAATACATTAAATCAGGGGTTCTCAACTGTTTTCATGATGGGGCCCAATTTTTCAGTCCAAACTGGTCCAGGGTCCATTCATATTTTAACGCTGTATTAGTGTAATGATCTCATTTAGGTTTATTTATTTAATAACCAAATCCATCTGCTTCTAACAGACTGAACCTAGTAAAATGTGGCGTGATAAACATGAATAACATGATAGGCTATAAAAATATATTACATCACACATATAATTCATGGAATAAAAATCTGACTCTTGCAAGAACAAATCAGAATTAGGCTATAAACACAAAATCTACATTTCACTACAAAAAGAGGAAAGACAGAAAAAACTGATGGAAACTGATTTTAAAAAGAGATAAAATGGTGCAGTTATAGATCACTATAAAATAAAAAGGCTCAATTTAAATAATCTATAAAAACCTGTATTTTATTTGATTAGGCAGGCCATTAAAGCACAAAATTTTATTGAACAATTTATTTATTCAAACTTTTCTTGAATTTTAAAAAGAACTTCCAAACATAACAGAGATTTTCTGGATCAACAGCTGATTTTCTCTCTTTTGTTCCTTAAAGATTCTTTGTTTCCACCAAGTGCTAGATGTTTGTTTCTAGATGAAGCTTGCAGATGCAGGCTTCAGGAGTTCCGTTAGCGTAAGGATTAACGTTAGCATTGACTGGTGCTCCATTCAGACTTCTCAGCTCTGCTTTTTTACCTTCACTTACTAATCCGTATTTAATAAATTGGAGTGGATTTTTGCCTTTTTAGGGGCGATTTGGGACCATTTCTGTCTTCATTGTTTTGGTTTACTACTTCTTTACAACGTTTGCTACAGTATCGCGGTTAGCTGAGTGTTATCTTCTGCTTGTTTGTTGAACTCTGACAAATTACTGCCACCAGGTGCGGGGAGGCTACATTGCAACTCATTCAGTCATTAATAACAGTAAAAATATACGGCCCTTGCGGACCACATGTGTAAAAGCAAAGTTTTTTTGCGGCCCTCTAGGTGGCGCTCAAGGAGCTTGGGCCGACACCCCATGGTTAAGAGTCACTGTATTAAATATACCTCAAAATAGCGATTTCACACTTGTTTTCCAGTGTGAATCTTGAAAATCTCCATTTGGTGGGCCAGATAGCCCTACCCCTTCCCCCTGCCCCTCAGTCTGAACCAGAATCAGGACACCGCTACCCCTATACATGAATGAGAAAAACTAAGGGTTAGGGCCAAGGTCCAGGGCTAAGGAGGAGACTGGAATTCACCCGTTCTATGAGGCATATAATTTTTCAAGGGGCACAAAGAGAAGGGCAATCACGACCATTTATATTTATATACAACAATGCTTTATGCAAAGTGAAATAACATTTATTCATGACAAGTTGACTTTATTTGGGAACCAGGATCCCTGCATGCCTTATAGAGACCCTCACTGAGACCATTTCCCTGGATTCATGCCGACAACTCAACAGTCCCACGGTCATCTGGTCCCATATATCTCTCTGTGCATTTACAGCACTTTCTGCATCATTCTCTTTGTCCCTGCCCAGGTGGCTGTTTTCTACTCGATGAACAATCTTTATAGATGTGCAGCCGCCATAACAGGGCTGATTTCCAGCACCAGCTCGAGTCGTGTAAGTCTCTGGGAATTGTCAGGCTTCCTGCTCAACAAATCACCCCTAACATATGATGTTTGGGGTGCAATTTTTATCCCCGTTTGACTGGCCAACTACCAAGAGGTAATGGGATGTTGGGGGTGGAGAAGGAAAACTGTTGGTGGGAAATGCTTTCGCACTGCTTGTGCAAGTGTTTTAGTGAAGTCTGATTGATAAACGCAGCTTCCTCTCTCCATTTATTTCCTGTTTATTGGGAACTGCTTAACTTTAAGAAAAATTATTCTCGAAGAGCAGAATAAAGAGAGCAAGAGAGAAGAGATATGGTGGCAGATTACAATGAGGCAAGCTCGTATGTCTAAGCTGTGGATAGTGTCCGTGATGGAGGGGCTGTGAATTGTCTGTGAACATTAAGTTGTCTAAATGAAAATCAATAATGTGTGAGTCCCAGTGTCTACTTGAGGAGTCACAAAGACAACAATCTGGGGAGCAAGATGGTGGGCAGGGAGTGGCGTCTGCAGCTCATAAAGAATGTAAATCAGCATCCAGGCTTAAAGGAATAGTACACCCACAGTATGATTTGCATTCATTTTCTACTCATCCTCATGCTGAGTAAGACTCTGGAGCACTTTTTTAATATCTCAAATGCAGCCGGAGATTGGACAGGTTTTCATTTTCCCCAAACTTGGGTCAAACAAAAACCCCGTTGGATTTCACTGGCGACTGAGCCAAAAAGATCCATAAAAGTCCACAAAAACTTGTCAACATTCCTCAATACTGCTCGTCCAATGTAATCCAAGTGTCCTGAGTGGGTAACGTCCATAATTTACTGGAAACCACATCATTTAGTATATTTTTATAGCTTACTATATCTAGTTGCATAAAGCGCGTGCTTGTGAGTTCATGATACTACGGAAGGCGTGGCAGACGAGATCATGCGTTCTCTTTTTCTTTCTTTGTTTTAAATCAATAGCCAACCCCTCTTGTGTTTATCTGAAGCTCATTGCTCTTAGACATATACTAATTCTTCTTCTACGCTTGCATTATCGGCAGAGTAGGAGCTGAACCTTGCAGCTTCCGCAGTGTTGTGAATGGGCATGAACGGGCAAATAGGGGATTATCACGCTTACCGGAAGTTCCCGGATTTTGGCACTTCCTTCGCCTGTCGAGCAGCCGTTCCTGCCTGTTATACTGTTTGAATTTGATAAACCTCCAAACATACTCGTTTATTTCAACTGAATGATACTAGAGAAGAAGTGGATCAGCGCACTTATCTATCATGTGAAGCGCTTAACTTTATAATAAACACACGCTTGTCGAGGCACAACACCGCATTTCACAGGATGCATACGAGAGAAGTTTATTGACGTGTTTAACATTGTGCGCTCTGAAACACACAAACATCTGAAAATCGGGTCTGTACCTCCCCGCTTCCAGTGAACAACTGGGGACTGCCAAGCAGCGAGACGCCGTGATGTTTTGTGTTTTCAGCTGCACAAGTAAGGCACGTTATCGAGCTGGCTAATGCTTACAGGCTAACCGACCGCGCAGTTCGCCGCTACAAACACGGGTGTTGCTTCATTATAAAGTTCGGGTCCTTCATCCAAGGGCCGTCGCTTTGATCCACTCTTCCCTTAGCATCACTTCAGTCTGAATCCGTGAAAATTTCAGCTTAGCGCTTATTCAGCCGTATTCATTAAGGGCGAGACATTGAGAACTGACCGGAGGGGTCATTTAACTGTTTAAAACCGAAGTTCGACACGGAAGGCAGATAATCCCCCTATAGAAACTGCAATAGTACTGTTTAGGCCAGGGTTTCTCAATCCTTGTCCTCAGGGTCCCCTGCCCTGCATGTATTCCAGGTTTCCCCCATCACACCTGATTCAGATCAACTCAACTGCTCATCAAATTCTTTGCAAGCCTGCTAACGAGCCATTCATCTGAGTCAGGTGTGTTGGAGTAGGAATATCTCCAAAACCAGCAGGGCAGGGGTCCCTAGGACCAGGATAAGAAACACTGGTTAAGGGATATAAAATATACTAAATGATGTCGTTTTCAGTAAATTATGGACGCTACCCACTCAGGACACAGGAGCAGTATGGAGGAATATTGACAAGTTGTTGTGGACTTTTATGGACCTTTTTGGTTCAGTCACTGGTCATTTTATGAAAGTTGGGGGAAAACGAAAACCTGCCTGATCTTCGGCTGCATTTGAGATATTAAAAAAGTGCTCCAGAGTCTCGCTCAGCATGACAGTGAGTATAAAATGAAAGACCATCATTCTGTGGGTGTACTATTCCTTCAATCATTTGATGTGATATGTAAACACCACTTTTCTTTGTAGAGCAGCATCCTGAAATGTGGGTTTGCATGTTTCTGTCTTCTATCTGCAGCCCATGTACCGGCCACCAGGGAAATATTTAGCTTGTCATACCTGTAAGCATCAGCACAGTTACCCCAATCACAATGGAAACAGTGGCTAGTTTAACAAGTATCACCATGGCTATTCAAAGTCACTACATTAAGATTCAGCTCTTGCTAGTTGAATACACCTGTATGCAATCTCCAGATTGTGTAAGAGTCTATTACAATCTTACATAAGCAAACAGATGTTGTATTTAGCAGGACGGGAGTTTTTATGTCCAACATGCAGATCAGATGATTGGATGTCATCAAAAACCCTTATGTTACACCTTTCCAATGTCGCATGCATGTGTTGAGCAGGTGCATCTGGTACCCGTGTCTAAATCACATCAATTATAGTTCTTTGGTTGTGTTGAGTTATTTTCTTAAGAGTCAAACACCAATGAGCAAAACAGATTTTGTTTGTAACAAAAGCTTTTTTATAAAGACGGAGCCATTTCAGGGAACATGTACATCAACACAAAACCGCCATAAACACTGTAGTATACGTACATGCCAGGCTCGTTAATGGTTCTGTACCACTGCCACAGAAATGCATTAAAACAGAGAATGAGACATGGAGCATACACATACGCTCTTCTACATCTCCATTTACTGCCGATGGTAGTCGTAGAGGAGCAGAAGACTTTGTAGTTAAATAGTTTCTGCAGCGCCAACACAATGCTGTAAACATGTTGGCAGGGTTTGTCCATGCAGGTTAAGAGAAAGGTGGGGACAGATCAGGGGTTGTCCAAGTCCAGTCCTCGACAGCTACTGTCCTGCACATTTTTGTTGCATTCCTTCTCCAACACATATGAAGCAAATGAATGGCTCGTTAACAGCCTCTGCAGAGCTGGTATGAGGGAACCCAGCCATTTAATTCAGGTGTTGGACAGGGGTATCTTGTAAAAATTGCAGCATAGTAGCACTTGAGGACTGGACTTGAGAATCTAGAGCTATAGCATAATTAGTTCACAAAAGATACCTTTATGTTGTAACCATGTTAATAAAATTATGGCTTTTTCAAATGTATTCCCTTTAAAACTTGCTTTGGAAAAATTACCATTTTGGGGGGGAGGGGGGGCGTCCAAAACTGCTCCTATGTGTATAAAATAGCCAAATAATAAAATACTTTATCAGATACACCTAAAATTATATCTAACCTAAACTCACTTCCAATCACTTTTTCACACAGGGCCACGTTGGTTTGGATTTTTTCCCCCTTACTGATAAAAACCTTAAATTAAAAACTGCGTTTTTTGTTTACTTGTGTTATCTTTGTCTAATATTTAAAGGGACTAGAGGCAAGATTAAGAAACGAAACTTGCGACTGGCGCGACTGGTGCTTCAGGTAACTGCAGCCACGAGCCAAGCCGTCACGGGAGTGAGCACAAACTGAAGCTATAATGTTGTTTACTAACCTTTTTCTTTGTAGTTACACTTTTTAGTGTCTTTCAATTGATCTGGATCGTTTGCTGACGGCAGCAGAATCCATAACTATCGCTTACAGTGTTTGAATTTACCACGACCGTCTTATTCCTGTCTCAAAACTGCGGATGTAGCGTCATTTGACGTCACGTCCGCAGGCCAGCGCGGGAAATTTGACCACCGAATTGCAGCCTATTTTGCAGCACACAGCCTGTTCAAGCCAACGGAGAGAAATGTGGGTGGAAACGTTACTTTTGGTATTTAGTGCTTCATTACCCATCAGTATTAAAAAAAATGGACATGCATGTTTGTTTGTTTTTTTTAATTCCTGCCTCTAGTCCCTTTAAATTGTTTGATGATCTTAGACATGTAAGAGTGACAAACATGCAAAAAAATAAGAAATTAGGCAAACACGTTTTCACACAACTGTATATAGAAAATAGTCTATTCTCCTAAATGATACCACCATAAACAAATGGCTCTATGCCATGAATAAAAAGAGGCATATGACTTTTGACCTGTAAATTACTGATCCTCCTAATATGTAAACGTGCTTTAGTATTTACCACATTCTGATAGAAATTAAAATATGAGATACTTCATTGTCTCATTCAATCAATTTATTCTTTATTAATTCAACAACAGTTTCCATGAAGTCAATAATCCCACAGATGGATGATTCTCGGTCCTGGTTCATGGGACCTGCTTTTTAATAAGTCATTTATATCACCCAGGTGTGTTGAAGCAGGGAAAGTGGGTCCCACGCATCAGGACTGAGAAACATATATAGAGCCTACTTGAGAAAAGATATTAGGCTACTAAAAATACCCACTCTGCATCTCTATAGATGTGCTTGCATACCCAGCATGTGCAGATGGCCTCTGAGGGAAGACGTCGTCGGCTGGCAGGGTGGGAGCAGGCTGGTTGGAGAGTATCAGGGAGGCAGACGTTGTAATGTTAGTCCCCCATTCTCATTCCCTGCTTTCCTGCTGCTGCTGAGGCGAGAGAGTGAAAGGGAAAAAGGAAATTTCTCCATTGCAGAGGCAGTCAGGCAGAGGACAGGGGAGAGGGGGAATAAATCAGCACCAGTCTGGTCTCTGGTGACCACCCGCGGCAAGGGAATACTGCAAAAAGACAGGGAGAGAGAAGGGAAGTGGGGTGGAGTGTCGGAAAAGGCTTGGACTACAGAGGCATAATGTCCTTTTACTGTATTTCCCTCCCCGCCCAGCCCCAGCGTGCCATCGAAATCTACCTTCACTCATTTAATCTCACAGAATTCCACTCTTTCACTGAACCGGGTGATGTCCACGCACACACACACACACACCCTCTGCCAGCTCTGACGAATTACAAGTGCTCCGACTCCATCTTTCAGCAAAACGGTGTCTGATTTAGCAAATGGTTAAAGTGAACATTATCACCTCACAGAGAGGACATGTTGAGAAGAGCCTGAGGCGAAGATCAGAGAAGGACAAAGGCAAATGGGAGACCAGCAACAAATTAGTCCTAACCAACTAACTAACCAACCAGAGGACAGGGTGTGTGACCCAGTCCCACGGACTCCTGTCAGACACAAAGCAGATGTGGTTGCTAAGCACAGGAAGGTGAGAGGAATATTATTATTTCTGTCTGAAAATGTTGAAGCTGCAAAATGATTTCAATGAAGAGAATCTCTGCAAAATACAGAAGGAGATACGATTCAATCAACCAAGAGAAGCAGAGACAAGGACCTCGTCTTCAGGTCCCCCCCTCGTCCCCTACCTGCCCCCCTCACTGCTCGTTGATCCCTCCCACTGAGTACGTGCAGCCGTCCTCCTCAACCGCAGCCAGCCTCATCACAACAGCTCCACAGTGTCACAATTATCCCACATAAATGAACAGGAACATCTGCTCACATAAAAAATCTGCCTTTCTCAACCACCGCGATGTTTACGGTGTTTTAGCTGGAGTTTCTGCATCAGTAAGAGATCGCCTCGTTGCAGCGACTTCATGAGTTCATTGAACGCATTCAGGACATCACCGATGACGACGCTAGTTCACAATACTGAAAATAACCAGCTGATGTTCCGACGCCGTTTGTCCACACAGAGAAAACCAGCAGCAGCATCGTCATAGACTTATACATTTATGTACAACTCACAAAAAAGTAAACAACAAACTGCCTACCTGTACAACTAAAAGTCTGCCGCATCAGAATCAGTTTCACTCCCAAATCCTCCCGGAGCTTCCTCCAGCCAGTGACCCGATGTTTATACTCCGCTTTCAGTCCGTCCTGGTCTCTGCTTCTGCAGATTTTCCCTCCTGGTCCAGGAGCCCTGGAGCATCCTTCGCATCACCTGATCCGGCCGTCCGTCGTACATTGCTTACGTTTTCCTCTTCGTCTGCCTTTCTTCGGCAGACTTTATCCACCTTTCGCTTCCTCCCACGGCAAACGTAACACCCGGCCGCGGCCTTCCTCCTGTTGCTCACAGTCCGTCTGCCTTTTTTTCTCTCCCAACTTCTGCCGGTGAGGCAGCAGAGGCTGCGTGCTGCCCCCGCTGCCTTTCTGTTCCATTCTCCTGTTACTGTTAAGCTGCTACTCAGCTACTTACTTGTTGCAGAAAGTTTCAGATGTAAAAGAAAAACAAATAAATAAAAATATATGAATAAAATGTTTAAATGCGGAAGACGGCGGGGACAAGGTGGAACGCGGAACAAGGGGAGTCAGCTGTCGGGGAAGTGTCGGCTTAAGCAGGGGATTGAATGAGAGCAGAGAGAAGCGAGACAAACAGCTACGTTGACCAATGTAAGCCATGCGGCCGGATGGTTCGGATTGGTTAACGTTTTTGCAGCCCAACGGCCACTAGAGTGGATGGATTTTTTTCTTTTTTTTGCTCTTCACATTGTGTAGATTGTACTATAGGACCATTACCACCATCTAAATGAGGTTATTAATAATTATCAAACTTTCAGATAGTATACCATAGCTTTAAATTAATGTGAACAACATAAATATATCCTAAATAAAAGATGTGTCCAGCTATTATGCAGTTTCTCTGTATGTGAAAAATAAAATAAATATACGTTTTTATATAAAAAGCATCCCAGAATAAACTTTGTTGAGCTTTTTGTTAATGACATCAAACAAATTGCCTGGGATAACCCCAGAATAACGTTTTGAAGTTGTGCCAAGAAAAATTACCCAAAAAAAAAAAAAAAGGTTTCAACCCGATTATATGAGTTTGGAGCTATTTGACACAAAAATTCAAATCACGATTAAATTTCAGTTAATGGCACAGCCCTACTCTGACCAATCAGTCACTTTCATTGATCATTTTTGCCTGTTACCTGTTGGACTGACCTCCAATCACTCTTACTACGGTATTAAAAGTGATTAACGAGCCAATACACAAATAAAAATTGCAAGGAATGCAGAGATGATTGGAGGATGTTTTTGTTTCAGACCTATCACTTTCACTGCTGATGTTTAATAATTTTTTAATATTTAAAAGCTTTTCTTCGTGCGTTCAGCCAAAACAACATGCAGCAACATTTCCGCTCTGATGACATGGAGCCGCTACGTCTCTGAGTTAAAAGACCGGAACCGGTCTTTTAAAGGAGCTGTATCATGCTTTTCAAATGTTCCAAAAGTCAAATATAGGCATTTATAAGCTAGATATGTTCCCATCGTTACTATAGAAACTAATTTGGTGTTAAATATTAGTTTTTCGATGCATCTAATTTCCAACACGGAAGTAAGATGGCTGACTGTACTGAACCGCGGAGCTCTCGACCAATGGCAGCATGTTTTACGCCCATTTCATGACGTCGCCCCCGGAAGAGACACTTATTCTGGAAGGGTCACAGAATTGTCTGTAGCACCGGCACCGGCAGCTGTCATGTGGATGTTAGTAGTAAACATTGATGGATAATTACCTTATCGACGGGATAAAACAGACCAGCCTGTTATGGAGCTGTATGCGCTCGACCCAGAGTTTGATATGGAGTTTGAAGTATACGCAGTACCAGAAGTACCACAGAGACCCCTGACAAGCAAGTAATTTAGCGAACAAATCATCGGCTAACAGTTAGCGCTGAGCTAAGCAGCACTCACATGGATCTTGTAAACATTGATGGATAATTACTCCGATCGACGGGATCAAACGGAGCAGCCTGTTATGGAGCTGTATGCGCTCGACCCAGAGTCTGATATGGAGTTTGAAGTACACGCAGTACCAGAAGTACCACAGAGACCCCTGACAAGTAAGTAAATTAGCGAACAAATCATAGCCTAACAGTTAGTAGCATTGAGCTGAGAGATGTGTTGACTCACCGGTGTTGTTGTCTGTCCATGCGCGTTTTTATAGTAGGAACTGCATCAGGTTTCAGAAGTAATCCCAGAGAAACACTTTACTGCCTGAGATTCATGAAGTTGTCAGGAGTGAAGTTCTCACACAAAGTTGAGTTTTTTCCCCCTGCTCCTGAAGTTATAATCCAACCACTTCTGGCAAGTCGATTCATCCAGTACAACAAATACACTCCCACGCTGAACATAACCACGCTGAACGTAACTGCATTTTTCCCAACTTGCTGTCCTCTAGAGCTTAAAAAGAAAAAAAAGGAAGAAAATTGTCCTGAACTCTGAGCAAACGTCTGTTAGTTGATGGCTGCTTGTCTCTGAGGAAATCTTCCTGCAGGTGTCAGTTTCTTCCTCAGAGAGTGTGTACAGGATTCTCTGAGTTTCTGTTCAACAGAGGGCGTCTTGCTACGATACTGAGCGTGCGCATTTGGACTTTCGTGATTGGTGCCACGTTCATACGTAACGGGGTGGGTAGTCAGCCGTTTGCAGGAGGTAGTGACTCCTCTGGTTTAAATATTCATGTAGATTACTCAAATATGCATGAATGAAGAAAAATAACGATTTAAATCATTTCTTGATGAGGAAATAACACACTGACATGCTGAAAAGCTCTTAAAAGTCCATTTTTCATGATAGGGCTCCTTTAACTCCGGTCCGGGACCGATCTGAATGCAAGCGTTATAAAGGACAAAGTCCGCACTATTACCGCTTTCCAGCGCAAATATGAAAGAGGCTTTAGTGAAATATTTATTCATATGTGTTTATTGCAAAACCAATTTCATTTGATAAATTTGACTTTTTGTTATTGACCTCTGCATACATTGAGACTACTGTATGATCATGTAAGTGTATGTTAAAGGAGTACAGGACTGTCTCAGAAAATTTGAATATTGTGATAAAGTTCTTTATTTTCTGTAATGCCATTTTAAAAAACATGAAAATGTCATACATTCTGGATTCATTACAAATTAACTGAAATATTGCAAGCCTTTTATTGCTTTAATATTGCTGATTATGACATACAGCTTAAGAAAACTCAAATATTCTATCTCAAAATATTAGAATATCATGAATTCAAATTTTCTGAGACAGTCCTGTACAGCGCAAGTTCCAGCAGTTCCAGCTTTTTTCCAGAAGTTCCCCCCTCTGGCGACAAGTGGAAGTGCACACGCATGAGCAGCTTCAACTGCGTTGGTCTTTAGTTCAATCCATTACACTCAGTCTGAGCCCAGAGTTAGAGTCACGATGTCTACTGAGGTAATAAAGTTATAAATCTGCAAGTTGTTTACGGTTTGATCGCTGACTAAACTGACGGACTGTATGCTAACGGTAACAACAGGCTAACACTGGCTTGTAGTTCAAATAACTCAATTCACAGGCTGAGACCACGATTACCTTATAAAATTACCACATCAACTAAATTTAACAAGTGGTCAAACTGTATCTCTTCCCCAGGAACAGTCATTTGTCTGTCATACTGCTACATTTACATGCTAAAAACTCAGTATTGCAATATTCTGCATCCTTATTTCCGTCATACATCATATTTACCCTGTCAGAGAAAAGAAAGCCAACTGTGGGTCCCGTTTTATTCCCAGACTGGATCAGAGCTCCCTCCAATTAATAAAAGAAAGAAAAAAAGCTACTCGGTGTTTACATCCGTCTTACTCCGCTGCTGGTTTTGTGCCCCTGCCTTGGAGGCGTCTTTGGGCACAACACCGGTCAGACTCCAGTTTGGCTCTTTTCGTCTCACAAGACAAAACTTTTCTTCTTTGTCTTACTGGAGTCTGAGTTGGGGTTTGGGATGGCACCTGCTCCCCATCTTCAGTGTTGTCTCAACATGCGCGGACCTGCGGTGGCGGAATACGACACCGGTGCAGCCAGACGAACGAGAACATGCAGCTCGTCTCCCCCACATGCGCCCCCTAGAGGCTTTGTATCCGAAACTCTCGCATTGAGCAGAAACGGTATCAGAGACACTGCAGTGAAGAAAGATCAGCTCATTCTACACATCAGGCAGTTGTTGGAGCATGTGGAGGAAAGAAAAGAATAGTGTTTAACATTTAAACTTGCGCAATGCACCTTTAAAGGTGTGTATGTATATGTTATATCAGGTGATAATGTTTTTTTTTCCATTCATATATTATGAATATTTGCTTGGCACGAGTCTGTATCCTGACACTCCTCTCATCGTGTTGTACATTCTTGTATAATGACAACAAAGTGCCAACATGCTGTACACCCCCATTTATCTTGATATTTAAAGTGTTTTTGGAGTGTAGTTTGCCGTGACATAAAAATGAATTCATCCATACTTTTGTTACTTCAGTCATTAAATAGGAAGTTTCTAAGGATATTCACTTATTCTTTCCTCCCCTGAATTTGTCTTCGTCTTTCCAGGACGGTCTCCTGGCCGTCATCTATCATCCAAAGGTCGACAGGACTTTGAGCCATCATTGCACTACACCTGCTCCTCAGCATTACTGAGAAAATATTCTTCTTTTTTTTTTTTCCTCGTGTTGCTTTGATGGGCAGCCAGATTTTATTTGCAGTGTTTTCCAGTCCTGACGCCCCACCTCGACTCTGCGTTCAACATATTTCCTGATTTAAATCAACGGGTCAGCATGGCACGGAGTCTGAATATAACGCACTCGGTTGAATCGAATGGACTGGAGCAGGAAAACCTTTCAAATAAGAGCAACGCTGAAAGAAAACGTGCCGCAGTGTGTCCTGACTACCATAAACTACCATTATCTGTGGTTAGTTTCTGTGGTCGTATGTTGCTGTGCCGGTGTGTGTTACATTGATATGTGCTGCTTTCTGTGGCCGTTATCTGCTCAATCAGGCTCCAGTAGAAACTGGTAAAAGACAATTACAAAGAAAGAATCATTGTTATGAAAATGAAATGTAGCCTATGGGTATGTGGATGTTTAATAAGACAGAAGACAACTGTCCTAAACGAGCATAAATGATGCTGGTGAGTAATTTGGATTTTAATACAGATGGAGACGTTTGTCTCATTTTGTGTGTGGTGTTTTCCTCCCCTCTCTCACACACACTGTGCAGTTTACTTCCACAGTTTCACTCGTGCCCCTCCACACTGGGAACTGTGTTTCATCTTAAGTGAGTTTATTCAGGGCAAGTCTGTGTTTTCCCTTAAATAAAAGAAGGAAACAAAGGCAAAGAGAGAGGGAGAGAATGCCAGCCAATTGCTGGCCCAAAGGACACATTTAGTAATCCTTCCAATGATGTCCGGGGCCCAGCGATGGTCACCAGACCTGCAACTACCCCTACAAACACACACACACACACATTAATCCATTTTTATTGTATTTGGGTCTGCAGCCTTGTATTTCCTTCGCTCTCTTAGCGCCACACACACACTGCTCTCGAAAACAAAAATCCATATTACCTCCACCGACCAGTGTCACCACAATTATTCTTTTGAAACAGCCATTGAAAACAAATTACATCTGCACTGCGTTTTCATCCGATTGCTCTGGGTGAGCAATGCCCAACCAGCCGGGCTGGCCCGGCCTCGGCCGGCCCACAGACCCCTCCCCACAGGTTTGCTGTCTATAGCACAGTGTCACTAACGACTGCTTTCTGAGCGTGTGCGCACGTCCGAGATTGTGTACAATAATGCCATAAAGATCTGGAGAAATGAAGAAAGAAAGTGTGGAAAAAAGATTTGGAAAGAGCCAAAATAACCCGGAAACTTCCCTGAAAAATATGTAATTCCTTCAAAGCAGAACTGCACCATGCCAGTGACATGTTATCAGATACTAATAGCTACTAGTGATTTGTATCAGCTATAACAATTGATATTTTTGTCTGGTTTAAAGTGCTGATGACACGTTTTTGACATTTTCTCAATGTTTTATAGACAAAAACGTTCTTCATGATGATGTAACAGAAACAAGCGCAGCTGCATAGATCAGTTATTAGAAAACATGGCTGCTTTTCAGCATCTGCACCAGACTGTGGCGCTGTTCACCGAAACTGGACATGACATCTGCCAGAGAACTTTGTCAGCTCTTTTAACATTGAAGTCAGTGGCTCCATTGCAGCTTTTAAGTTCCTTTTCCAGTTTTACAGACAAACAGTAACGACTCAGCCTTCTGTTGTATTGCCAGTTAATGTTAAAAACTTGTAAGAACAGCGTTAGTTTATTTAAGTTTCCCACAGATCCAGAGTTTTATTTTGAAGAGGATAAAGCAGCAGGTCGGACTTACCGGGTACCAGCGGGAGCCTCTGCAAGGCTCTCCTGTCTGCAGCTTCTGTTTACCGGAGCTGTTAAGACTTCTAACACATGGAACTGCAGTCATGTCCTCTGGAATATTCTTTTTTCAACCATCGTTGCTTCATCAGATCGGTCATACAGCTATGGACAGACAGCTGCTGCTCGGTTATAACAGGACGTCTCTGGTCATCAGATCTCCTCCGGCTGCTTCCAAAGATGCATCCTTTCCTCCATCCTCATCTTTAGAAATGAGAAACTATTTAAACTCCACTGGAACCATGGAAGTTGTTATTTTCTCATTTTTTTAAATGCAAATTATTTGCCGTGGCTATCCATGAGCTAACTCATTAGCCGGTTTGCTCCGAGCCAACGCAGGGAAGGAGTGCCTCTCCTCTGTCACGCCTGACTCTTCGTCAAACCGGTGCAGCTCCTTACAGTTCTGAGTCCGCTCGGTGTGTCAGCATCGAAGCTTTTAGCTGAACCAAGTGGACCTGAGGCTGGAGACAGACTGTAGGCAGCTGAATACAGTTCTAGCCTGTAAACTCTGATGTCTTCATCTTCCTCATCATCACTCTTCTGAACTAGCTGATGATCCACCTTACAAACCAGTTCCAGTCCAGCTGATGGAGCATCTTTCGTGTTTTCCACAGCTTTGATTATACGTGTAAATCAATGTGCCGACCGCAACTCCTTATCTCTCTGACGTCACATCATGGAGGCTAGGTTTGCTTGCAAAAAGCTATTTGCTCCTAGCCACGCCTCTTAAGCATCGGATATTTACGTAAATACACATCTGATTTACTGCTAACTGCACAGAACTACTTATTTTGTCTTGGTGTGTTGTTGTATGGCGACAAACATTACAGCAGTGCACTTAAGAAACTCGTTTTAGTTAACTCTAAATGTGAATCATAACCTTTCCTATAAATATAATGAAAAAAGAAACATTTTTCTCTGAAATAAAGTTATGTAGATTTCAAAAAGTTGAAAAGATTGCAACACTTAATAAAGTACAGAAAAACTAACTGACACTTGTAAGTGCAGCCTGTCTTTTACTGGAAACATTACTTTCCACTGCTGGTGTAAACATCTGCAGCCACAAATCTTTTACTCTAATCCATTCTCAAAGACATTTTTTCCTGCAAACACTGACCCCAAGTTCCTGATCTCAGTGAGACTTCCCTCCCTTACTCCGGCTTCCATCATAACAAATGAGTGTAAGATTAAATCTAGATTTAACTCTTGAGCCTGCATGGATCTCAGCTGACTTATGCGGTTGGTTGTTGGTCATGCTCAGTACTCATACAGGCTACTGGCAGCACTATGGTTAATGATTGTTCAGTGAAAGCTGCATCGAGGGGCAGACTGATTGCCACGCGGTCATTCCACCACTATTACATCTAACCATGTTACTCCATCTAACAGTATTAGCCCGCTGCTCTGCAGCACACACGCACCATCCACCAGCATCAGTCCAGCGGTGCCATGTGACAATGGGAGAAAACAACAACTAATATCCAGCCGGCACGCTTGGTAATTAATCCTGGCTCGGCTCCCCTCTCTGCCAAAGTGAACAGAAAGGGCTAGAAGGCAGGATCCCTTTGTTAAGCTTTGACCA
Source organism: Atherinomorus stipes (assembly GCA_023101725.1). Taxonomy (NCBI): domain Eukaryota; kingdom Metazoa; phylum Chordata; class Actinopteri; order Atheriniformes; family Atherinidae; genus Atherinomorus; species Atherinomorus stipes. Next base: position 334 of record JALJCO010001696.1, on the reverse strand, counting down.
CACAAGTCACCTCACCAGCCCTCCCAGAAGCGAGGAAACGCCAACTTTGGAGTATTAAGAAAACCAATAGCCTTGTTGACATGAACACGGAGGCCTAACCCCCGCAGCCTCCTCATATGAAGCATTGATTTTTCTGTCCAATGCAGTACTAAACCCATTCATTCTCTGGCCAAGCCCAAGACTTGCACGGGTTTATGGCTTCCACACACACAGCAGCCCGGCTAAATTCTCCTCCCATCCTCTCAGTCTTACCTTGGGGGTGGAAAGTTGAGGATTTAAAGTCATACCCTAACTTTAACCATCACTCCAGGGCGAAAACAACACACATTTTATA
>JALJCO010001694.1:0-49481 GCA_023101725.1 Atherinomorus stipes | reverse complement strand
TGCTGGATTGCTGCTTTCATGATGTTCTAGATGTTTTCTGTTGGTGAAAGGTCTGGACTGCAGGTGGACCAGTTCAGCAGCTGGACTCCTCTCTTGTTTCCAGCCATGCTGGTATGAAGGATCCAGTATGTGGTCCAGGTCCTGCTGAAACCTGCAGGCCTTCCCTGAAGGAGATGTTGTCTGGATGGAGCAGATGTTGCTCTAAAACCTCCATGTACTTTCCAGCACTGATGGAGCTTCACAGATGTGGAAGCTGCCGTTGCCATAGAGACTAATGCAACTCCATCCCATCAGAGATGCAGCTTTTCAACTGTCCACTGATAACAAGCTGGATGCTCCCTCTCCTCGTTAGACCATGTCCCCATGGTGCCAAAGCCAGTTCAGGTGTGAAGATGGAGAAATTGGAGAAAGGCTTCACCATCTCCATGGAACTGCCATGGTACATACTACAGGGCTGCGGGGGCACTATGATGACTAAAGAGTAACACTCCAGAGCTAGAAGAAGACGTAGCGCGTGCGCAGATAAGAGGATCAACCGCTTCGCGTGACATGCGTGTTGGCTTACTCCCGTTGGTGATGGTACAGTAGCAACACTGTACTGTAAATGCAGCTCATTTTGGTGCAAACGCTGTAAATAAGCCAGGATTGTCTGGAGCAGCACCTCTTCCTGAGTCCATGCAGTAATTTCCAGTAGAGAATCATGACCAGCATCCAGCCTTGTCCCATGAACACAGAGATATTCTACACTGTAGAATGGTGGATCTTCAAAGTGATCACATTTTTCTGAACTTGTTCCCCAATCTTTAAACCCAGTGTGTCTCAGTTTGGTTAACCTCTGTCCATCTCTCCATCTAAGACAGAGGTGTCCAAAGTCGGTCCTCGAGGGCGGCTGTCCTGCAGGTTTTTTTTACCTTCCTGCTCCAACACTACTGACTCCAATTTTAAATGCATCTAACAGCCTATGAAGTTGTGCACAATATTTCATTAATTTGTGCCATGTTTGTTGAAGTCATGTGCTTTGACGCTTGAGCTGGACACCCCTGATCTAAATCCCCGTTACGGATATGTTGATTTCACAGCAAACTGTCTCCTTATCCTGGAGGCGGAGGATTAACCGGATAGCGCTGCTCCAAAATCACGTGACATCATCGCTGTGCAACACCTTTTAACCAAAGCACCGCACGCGACTGAAACAAAGGAGTCACCCCTGCTTTATTTTTATGCCTGGTCACGCGGGGAGGTGACGGATTTTTCAACGAATCATCGGATTGTTGTAGTAGCTCCACTTTTTGGTCCGGATCGGTTAGATCAGTACCCCTACCGAAGGGTACTAAAAAGTAGGCCAGGTCAGGCCGGATATAAGAGCACCTGCCCCAGTTTTTAACTCCGTGGAGACGCCAAAAATCGTGAACGACCCGGCCCAACCTGCTGGTGGAAATGGAGCTTAAGAGACTGCCTGCAATGCTCCTTTATACCCAGTATGTCACTGGCCTGTTGCCCTGTTCCAGCTGCTGGAACGATGGGCAGCTAGCAAATCTGCAGCAACTGCGGGATGCTGTCAGGTCAATATGGAGCAAAATCTCTGAGGAATGCTTCAACACCGTGTTGGATCTAAGAGTCCAGGAATGAAGGCAGTTCTGGAAGAAACAAGAGTCCAACCTGGACCAGAAGGTGGACCTGATGAAGCATACAGTATCCAAATCTTTTGTTAAATGATGTAAACTCCAATTCTAACACTTTTATACACTGCCCGGCCAAAAAGTCACCACCAAAATGAAGATCATACACTAATATTTCATTGGACTGCAGTTATCTTTGATTACAGCAGCATTCGCTGTGGCGCAATTATTTCTATCCAGTGTTGCATTAATTTTTCACTAAGATCTTGCATTGATGATGGTAGACTCTGACCACAGCCTTCTCCAGCACATGCCAAAGATTCTCAATGCGGTTCAGGTCTGACCTGGGTGGTGGCCAGTCTATGAGTGAAAATGATGTTTCACGCTTCCTGAACCAGTCTTTCACAATCTGAACCAGATGAATTCTGGCATTGTCATCTTGGAACATGGCCGTGCCATCAGAGACGAAAAACACTGCAAAAATTATGGGTCTTAAATAAAGTTAAAAAAAAAACCCACTGAACTTAAGAAGAATTAGATTATTCAAGTGAAATAATCTGCCAATGGGGTAAGACAATCATACTTACTAAATAAGAAAAAATATCGAGACTCTATACAGGGAAAAATATCATTAAACAAGTTGTAAAACTCTTATTTCAAGTCCCTTATTCAGTGAAAACCCTTAAAACTAGTCTGGAAATGCTTCTTTTCAGTGTTTCTTTCTAATTTTAAAAGAAAAGATCTTAAAAGAAGATTTTTCTTGATTTTAGAATTGCTGAAAAGCCTTTTTTGAAAGGCAATGCCTCATACTGAAGGGGCAGCACCACGTTAGACCTATCAACCACCAATGTACATGAATGGAATTTATTGAAGGCTTTCATTTTGCTAAGGACTAGATTGATTATGATGGTGTGGAAGTTGAACCTACAATCTTCTGGCTGCCAGATAAGCTGCTCTACCATCTGAGCCGCTGTCCCAGACTGTTGCAGTTCTTCAATTCCTGGTTAGTTTAGCTTGTTTTGAGATCTTTTTTGCTCAAAATGAGAAAGCAACAACACTGAAAAGATGCATTACCAGACTAGTTCTAAGTGTTTTTAACTTAATAAGAAACTTGAAATGAATGTTTCTCAGCTTGTTTTAAGCTAGTTCCCCACTGGTTGAAAGTCTAGATGTTTGTGTGTGTATGAACTGGTATGGGAGGTCTTAAAACAAGTATTTACAACTTAAATTGGGAGGAAAGACACAAAGTGATCTGAAACAGTGTCTTAGTGAGATCATTTAACTTAATATGCATGTAAAATAACCAAATTTAGGATTCAGTTACTAAGTAAGAAATAAAGGACATATACTCTCAAAACATGATTAAACATCTGACATATTCTGCTCTTGTTGAGTATATTACCACAAATCAAGATTGTTAAGACAGTTTTTGCTGAATATGAGACTGTAAGACTTGGTCAGATAGACTGTTTTTGCAGTGAATCTATTGATGGAATAACCTGGTCATTCAGTATATTCAGGTGACCTCATTCTTTAAGCACAACTACAGCAACCCCAGATCATGGTACCGCCCCCCACAGGTTTGTACAGTAGCACTAGGCATGATGCTGCATCACTTCATCTGCCTCTCCGGCCACATTTCTTCCTGGAAGACGATGGTCCACTATCCTTCCAGTTTTTACTAAAGCATCGGACAGTTCTTAACCCAATTTTAGTAGTTTCTGCATCTCCTTCGATGTTTTCTCTGCTTGATGCCAATGATTGACACTTCTCAGACAGACTAACTTCTTTTTCACGGTCCCGAATGTGTTTTTCTACGTTGTTGTTTAGGAAATGAGAAGCAACTCATTGCACCAGTTGGGGTTCAATAACTTGTTGCCAGCTGAAAGATAATCGCCCATACAGTAATTATCCAATAGGAGGTTTCTACCTACAGTGTTTGCTTAGTTAAATCCAGGTGGGGACTTGTTTTTTGGCGAGGCAGTGTGCGGTATACTTATATTATTTAGGATGAATTATTCCTCAAGAAAATAAACATTTAAAAGTAGAACTATTTTCTACATTGCATGAAAATCGTTTTATCGATTGCATCTTCATTAGAAATGTCTTTCATTTGTTTGTGTGTGAGACTCTCTGAGATGCAGCAGATTTAGGGGCGTGTGGAGCAGCACTGCTGTTTCCAGTGTTTGTGGAAAACGCTTCTGGCCCAGGAGATTCAATCATTACTGGAGCTGAGCTGCTTAGCAGACTCTGCAGACGACTTTGATTTAACACGCCATAAACCGTCTCAAGGAGTTGGATCACAATTCTCATCATTTTATTTCACTGCTGTCTGGGTATAAAAACACGATGCCAGTGCTCATCTTTGTCTGTCAACCGTTTCGCTAGTCACCCTTTACAACAATAGTTGATCAATCCATTGATGCTTGAAACACTTTTTCTTTAAAATCACAGTATATCAAGGTATATTGAAGAAAATACAGTTTCCTGTCCAAACAGCAGCAGCACAATGTTACATCTTTAGGTTCCTTTGGCTATTTGTTACAACTTTTATCTGGAAATCATTGGGTGTGCGCTGGCTCCCACCATGTTTTCTCCTCACTGCTTGGATTAGCCAACCATAAATAATGGTGTTAATCTGTGGAGGAGACAGATCAGCCGGTATAATTCATATTGAGGAGCCCTCCTGATTTGACTGCTAGAAGAAATGTGACCTCTTGTCAGAGCTGTTTAGTGCTGTGCAGGCCTGGGAGAAAATCCTCCTGTTTTTCAGGGGGAAATTTGTCCTGTTTTTCATTATACTCACCATCCAGGGGGAACAACACCTCACATATCTTTCATCTGGAGTATGATGATAAATTCCTGCTTGTTAATCAACCTTGATGCACTTTTGCCCGGTTGGGTCCTCCTCATCAGGAAACACTGACATTCGATGGGTTTATAACGACATAAAGAAAAATGTTTACCAGCTAAGGTGTGAAAAAGTAAAAGAAAACAAACTTTTCTATTAGTGCTGGTTCTAAACACCGGGGGGTTATATTTCTGTAGCTCTTTGGTTCAGTGGAAACCTCTCAGAATCCAAGTTTTCATTATTGAGAAGTGGTGAGTTACCATAGTATGAAAAAGGCTGTATGTAACGGTGGCCTACGCATATGTCCACCATTAAGCCTCACGTACGCTCTACGTTAATTAAACAGATGGAGTTTTCTGTCCATCTTCTGCATCCTTTACATCAGTGGTTTTAAAAAAAAACCCTAGTGGGGGTCCAGAGCTATGGAGGGAGGGAGGGGGGAGGGTCTCGGTTAAAAAAAATGTATAGCTTTTTGCATTACTGGTTAAAAAAAAAGGACAAATTTGTGGAATCAGTGACAGAAATTTAAACAATTTAAACATTTAAACAATAAATGTGTCTTAGCCTGGGCTTCACCAGGTAATGAAGTAAAGGTGATGGTCAGTGAAGGGTAATACAGAGACACCACAGTAGCCCTTTTATAACAAGCTGGTGCTGGTTCGGAGTCAGAGCCACATTAAGCACCGGCTCCTCGCACAGGTTCTGAACAGAAACCAACTCCATGATGGGCCAGAATGAGGAACTGGTTCTGTTCCTGAACCATGTAACCAACAGCAGAATGACCAGCACAGTCACCAGATCTCAGTCCCACAAAGCAGGTTTGGGATGAGGTGAGATTCTCATCATGATGAGCTGGAACAGGAGATTCTCATCATGATGTGCAGCAACTGTGTGATTTTATTACGTCAATATGGAGTAAAATCTGACAAGAATTACAGCATTTCTGGAGCAGGGGAGGTGTCCAACCCGGTACTGGAAAGGTGGACCTGCAGGTCGGATGAAATTTGTTGGGAGTATTTCATACTTCCTCGTGGACTTTAAGTGTTTATGCTAATCAGGAAAAACTCACTTCACAAAAAAAAAAAAAAAAAAAACTTTTTTTGTCACATTTTCTAGATGCAAATCAATGATACAAATATAAACCTGGCTAATGAGATTTATGCGACATTTGAAGGGTTCCTCATTAGGCTTTGCTTTTAGTTTGTGATTTGTTTAGTTTGGTCACATCTACAGCTGTAACACACTGAAGTTTAAGCAAAACCAAAGAAGTTAAATGTTGAGGGAGCTTATGGAACTGGAAGCACCTGCCTTTGGTACCATTTGCGTCTCATCTGGACTTCATCTACAACTGCAGAAAACAGCTTCTCAAGGCAGATTTCCAGCCCCATTCGTTATTTAAAAGCTATGGCTCGGTGTGTGAAAATACCAGTGACAGATCACAGCATGTAATATTTAAAGGCTGTATACCTGGATAGCCACCAAAAAGTCAATACAGTTCAATTTAGCTTTATTTGTAAAGTTCCACCTGTCAACAAAAAACATTTAAAGGCACTTACAATCCAGTCCAAATATAACCCAGCTGAATCCAGTTCACTATAATCCAATTCATTATCCACAGTTTTTATGAGTATGTTTATATAAAGTGTTAGCATGGCAACCCCTATGATAAGTACCTAACATCATGTACTCGCGAGGCTAAAGGTTGAACTTGACTTTTTTGTTATCAGACATTTTGAATGACAAGGTCATGAAAATCCTGTCATTATCCATTTTTACTGGTCACTTTATTTTTAAAAAATTAGTATTTTAATTTTGTGACTTATTCTGTGTCATGCTGTCTGATGAGTTGTGGGTATCAGTGCACCATGACTCTCTTATGACAATCAGTTTAATAGTCGTTCAGACTTTTCAGCACTGAGCTCGGCTTCATGGTGACATCTGTCAGTGGAACTGATCTATCAACCATAAGAGTGTTAAATATGTTCATTCTGATCCCTTTAAACACTATTAATGTATTTCAGCCTGGATTAAAGTGACAGATTTTACCATGCCAAAAAAATGAGCCACTGAAAGAAAAATATCAAACCTGGTGGAAAAACATTTGGCAGTGCCAACCAACTATCATAAATACATAAATACTACAAATGAACAAGAAAATTAAGTACTGCCACTGCAAAAAAAAAACAGTAGAAGAGCGATTTACTCGCTTCTCCTCAAACCAGCGTTGGTGCAAATGGATATAAACAAAGTCTACTTTTTACTCCTAAATTACTCCTAATGGGAAATAAATGTGCGTTCCTACAGAGCTGTCCAGATGCTCAAGTTCTGCATGTGGAAAAACTTTTAGTCTGTACTGGCTCTGAAGTCTCTGCAGCCTGAGGCAATCTGTGGGACAAAAGACTGGCAGGGGGAGATGGATGAGGCTCGCAGAAAGGAGGGGGAGGGGGGAGGCGAGGGAAATGGAGGACTAACCTGATGGTGAAAGGTGAGGAAAGAAAATAAATGCAGTGCATGTCCAGTAAGTAGTTATTCCACAATCCAGGCTTGAAGCGCTTTGTGTGTCTGTGAAAAGTGCTGTATAAATAAAGTTTACATTTGGAAGGTGTGCGTTTTCTGTTGGGTAGAATTACATCAAAACTGTCATGATCTAGAGCTTGACTAGTGCAGGCAACAATTAGAGAGCTGGGGGGTGGAGGGGGGTAAAGCTTTACAAGAAACAGGTGAATTTCAGAAATGATCTGCAGGAGAAAAAACACCGGGTCGGGACTGGATCCTCACTGGAAAACAGGTCAGCTGTTAAATGATTGTGAATTAAACCGAAACGAATCTTGTGGAGTAAGAAGACAGAGTCGTACTGTTATGATGGAGATGATGATGGGTGGAGGGGGGATGGTACCTCCACAGACGTGGCAGCTGGCTGCTTGCAGGTGATGACTGACTGCTGAGACTGGTTAGCTCTGTTGTTCCCTTAGCTGGAGGAGATTGATCGTTGGAGGGTGGACAGGCAGGTGAGCCGCAGGTGGGTGCTTTTCAGCGGGGCAGTGACGGTGGTAGCACGGGAGGATGAGACCCGAGACGCCAGAGGGGAGGTGGAGATCCACGAGTCCAGAAATCAGCGTGACAGCTGAATGCAGAAGATCCTGGGAGATCCAAGCATGAGGCACGAGCTGTGAGGGAAGGAGGGCAGTAAGATAATTAGCCTGGAAGATCGCTGATCTTCTGAGAAGTTGGCAACGAGTAGTAGTTAAAGGGGAAATTCGATTTTTTTCCAACCTGGACCTATTTTCTAGCGTGAAATATGTTTGTTTACTCACCCAGACAGTTTTGGTGTGTAACTTGAATTCCTTCAGGAGATATTTAGATCCACTCCAGATCAGCGTATGTCCAATATAATGGAAGTGATGCAGGCAACCTGGCTAAGCCTCTAAATAAGGCATTATCTGCCACAAACTCCTTCATTTCACTGGTGTTTTGTTACGATACAGTTGGACCCCCTTGTGAGCTCGAAGCAGCTTTGAGTTGCTTATTTGTGGTGATCCGCAAATAGACATTTACTTGCTATGGTGTCGCGTAACAGTGACATCATCAGGGGCACCTGCAGAAATTTTTTCTTAGGGGGTAAAAATAGCAGGATGGGCAACGGTTATTAAAGATAACTGTTGTTTCTTTCAACCTGACCAGGTTGTACCATGGCCACCCCTTGGGGGCACCATTTGACATCATCAAAGCCGCCACAGTAAAAATGTCTGTAAATAAGGATTTAAATATCTCCTGAAGGAATTCAAGTTACACCAAAACTGTCTGGGTGAGGAAATGAACGTATTTCATACTAGAAAATAGGTCCAGGTTGAAAAAACACCAAACTTCCCTGTTAACCATCTGGTATCAGTCTCAAGGGATCCTCACCTCTAAGTACTGCTGCTTGATGAGGGTAATGTACACCACCTGTGAGCTGCAGCTGCTAATCACACCTGCAGAAGGAGAAAGCAGAAGCCAGGCAGCAGTGTTATCATTGAAGAACTACGGCTACGTTCACACGGAGACGATCAGAGGAGAAGATGCAAAAGTGGCGTCTCATCTTCATCGTTTTATCTGCGGTCACACGAGCATCGTCGTGAAGAAATCTGCATGCATACGAGGACGCAAGTGTGTATGGAATTTGATTGGATATGCACGCCGGGCCTTTAGGTGGTGCTGTGACAAAACTCCACCATGTCCACACGCATGCATGCAAATGTTTGTCTCTGTTCGCTACAAAATCAAAAGAACTATGGCGGCGGAGAGGAGGAACTTTGTGTGGACAGATGAGGAGGTAGAATTACTTCTCCAAACGACACTTGATTATAAGCTCGCAACGTGGAGATCCGCTGGGCTTCCGTAGTCCAACATTGTTGTTTTTCCTGTATTGTGTGACGTCACGTGCATGCCTTGTGAGCACGGCGTCAGCAGGTCCACCATCATTTCTGCGTTTTGGACCGCGCAGACAAGGGCGCAACAGCATTGCGTCTTCAACCCAGAATAACGCCGTTGCCGTGTGAACAAAAGGCACTTCTGATGAAATAGTTTGCCGTTTTTACCTGCAATCGTCCTCGTGTGAAAGGCCCCTCAACCTATTAAACTACGACATCCTTTAACCCTGAACCATTAGGATAAAAGTTTGTCATCTTGGAAGTACAGAGGAAGTAGAAAAGTGAAAGGAAAAGATTGTTCAGGATGGGATTTGAGCAAGCAGATGTTTGTTTAACGGTCAGGGGTTTAACTCTTCCCAACATAACATTGGGGAAGGTTGGGTGCCAGACCTGGTTTGAAAACCTCAGTGTTTCATTCCTGCTTCTTGCAGATTATTTGGTTCTGCTTGCTTCCTCAAACCACGATCTAATACAACTAAAAAGTCACAGTTCCTTTATAAAACTCTTGGGTATCTCTTCTATGGCTTTTGACTCACTTGAGCATCCTTCATGCTGTGCAGCCCCCAACCGTCTAGGACCTGAGTGGCACATCACCATAGTTTCACTGTGGATCCAGCACAAACAGCCTTAAGGACTAAGGTTGGAGTCAGAGTGGAGCTTTCCACTCGCTCCCCAGCAGCTGTGTTGTAGATCCTGATTTATTACCTCGCTCAGTATAACCGCCCCTCAGGGATGCTGCAACGAGGAGAATGCCATTAATATTCTAGTTGTTGATAGGTTGATAGGTGAGTTAGGATGTCCTCTGGTGGAGCTTCACTTTCCTGATTTGTCCAATAAAAATATGAGTATTGAAAACGTAGCACGTTAAATTGATCCAAGAGATTCTGCTCATAATAAGGAGCCTCTTCTCCACCCTCCCAATCACCAGCTGACCCAGACGTCATCTCACTCCTGACTGCCTTGCAGCATTGCTATTGAAGTATTCTCATCAGAATGTCAGAAAGGGACTTTCTACCCTGTTCCTGGTAAAATCTCTGGAACATCAGAGTGAGATGATGTGCTAACAGAGCAACAGATATTCCAAAGTGTCTGCTGCTACATAAAACAACACTGACACAGAACCCAACACTGCATCATCACCAGTTTTGGACCAAATCCGGTGGAACATCTTGTGGTTGGTGGAAAAACCTTAGACAAGGTGTTTTTCACTGAAGACTGAAGATAAGTTATATAAGGTCAGCAGAGTTCCACACATTAAAGGTTGAATATGGAACACGGACAGAGCAGCGACATCACGTGTGTCTAGGTTGTAGTTGCAACGGCAGAAAAACAACTCAGCCGCGTGGGATGTCAGGCTCGCTGCCCGATATGCAGGACCAACAGTCTACAGCATGTCCAACACGTAACGCTGACAGCTAACGTTAGCCACGTTAGCAAACAAGTTAGCTTACCGAACCAGGAGAAAAGTTCCGTGTTTTGACACCCTGGAAAACGTTAATGTGGGTCCATTTAGTGAAGTCTTCACCTAAATTTACTCCAGTTTTTGCTCTTCTCAGGTCACTCCTCCTCAGAAACAGATAATTTCTTCAGGGCTCTGAAGCAGCTGCTTCACTCACCGTCTCCACTGTTTCCCCCTGTGCCAGCCAACTGTGCCCAACATACTATTGCCACACAGAGATTGTGTTTGGCAATCTGCAATGGTGGCGTGTATTGGCTTGTAGACGTAAATATAATGCCATTGTCAAACTAGGGAATGGGTACTATCGTGTGATATATTGTCAAAGAAATTCCCCATGATAATAATTTGTCATGTCAAGATAATAACGTTAAATTTATTTAAATTGATTCGCTTTTGCATTTACAGTTATTTATTTTTTTGTTTTTTTTTCTCTCTTGCAGCGTTTGAGAAAATGTCAAATTTGTTTCTGTATTTTTAAAACTTGTTTGGTTGGTGTCACTACAGTTTGTAAAACAGGTGTACCACACCCCCCCCCACCCCCCCTCTCCCCCCCCCCCCCCCCCCCCCCCCCCCCCCCCCCCCCCCCCCCCCCCCCCCCCCCCCCCCCCCCCCCCTTAAAAAAAAAAAAAAAAGACATTTTTTTGTTTTTTTTAATATAGCTTTTGATAAAATGTTCATTCACCTTTAAAGGTAGGATCCGTTTCTGCTTGTAAACAACACTATGGAAACTGTGTCGAAAGTGCGTAGAACACCCTAATAACTATCGGAAAGCTAAAGACTCACGGGACAATAGCACTCGTTTTTGTTCATTCTGCTTAAAGTATTGGCAAAAAAAATCAAGGAGTTTTGCTGCAGATGTCTGATATAGTGGCTGCCCCGTCTCCGCCATTAAGTGGATGTAAACCGAAGGGCGACTCAACGTACTATCTCCCAAAGGACTCAAAGTAATGCAGCAATTTTACTGGTGAGTAAATCCACATAGACTCACCGGCCACTTTATCAGGTACACCTTGCTAGTACCGGGTTGGACCCCTTTTGCCTTCATAACTGCCTTAATCCTTGGTGGCATAGATTCAACAAGGTCCTGGAAACATTCCTCAGAGATTTTGCTCCATATTGACGTGACAGCATCACGCAGTTGCTGCAGATTTGTCGGCTGCACATCCATGATGAGAACCTCCCCGTTCCACCACATCCCAAAGCTGCTCTGTAGGATTGAGATCTGGTGACTGTGGAGGCCATTTGAGTACAATGAACTCATTGTCATGTTCAAAAAACCAGTCTGAGATGATTCCCGCTTTATGACATGGCGCGTTATCCCGCTGGAAGCAGCATCAGAGGATGCTACAGGGTCATAAAGGAACCTGGTCTGGTCTTCTGCTGCTGTAGCCCATCTGCTTCCAGGTTGGATGTGTTGTACATTCAGAGATGCTCTTCCTCATACTTCGGTTGGAACAAGTGGTTATTTGAACTACTGTTGCCTTTCTATCAGCTGAAAACCAGTCTGGCCATTCTCCTCTGACCTCTGGCATCAACAAGGCATTTACGCCCACAGAACTGCTGCTCAATGGATATTTTTCTCTTTTTGGGACCATTCTCTGTAAACCCTAGAGATGGTTGTGCGTGAAAATCCCAGTAGATCAGCAGTTTTTGAAATACTCAGACCAACAACCATGCCACGTTCAAAGTCACTTAAATCCACCTTTCTTCCTCATTCTGATGCTGGTTTGAACTGCAGCAGATCGTCTTGAACATGTCTACATGCCTAAATGCATTGAGTTGCTGCCATTTGATTGGCTGATTAGAAATTTGTGTTTTACGAGCAATTGGACAGGTGTACCTAATAAAGTGGCCGGTGTGTATACTGCTAGAAATATGGTCCAGGTTTTTTTAAAAAAGTTATTTTTTAAAACAAATCATCTTTATACTAAAACAACACAATTCAGGCAACAACCTATTCAGAAAATGGCATCAACTAATGCAGTTTTTGCACTTCTAACAAAAATAGTGCATATTTTTTAAAATACTTATGAACAAATGATGATGACTCAGCTAAAGGCATTGCCTTTCACCCAAATGCAGTGCATTTTTTTTCATGCCTTTCATGGTAAATGTTTGAGTGCATGTGGTAAGCGGTGGTGGGATGGGGGAGGGCTTGTAATTATATTTGCATTATAATTGCCAATGAAAAGGGCCCCTGCAGAAAAAGCTTGGGAACCAAATGATGTAAGTTTGTAAAATCTGTCGGTTAGCATATCCCGCTTCTTAATTTTGTGTAGTTTTTTCATTTAGCTTCATATTTGCTGGACTTTGTCCTCAGACCAACAGGCACCCCATCTTTTGAAGTTAAGTAAGTAAAACTGTATTTAAATAACACATAAAGATAAAAATTACAAATATAAAATACAACAATAAAACAATAAAAACTAAGCAAGTTTAAAATTTGGTTTTAGCTGCTTTTTTGAAAGAGATTACTAAGTACACCGATGTCAGGCTCATAAGAAGGGACATCCAGAGAGAAGGGAGGACTGTTGCAAAGGCTCCCACCTTTACTCTTTCACCATCAATCAATCAAACTTTATTTATAAAGTGCTTTTTCCTGCAAAGGCAACACAAAGTATTAAGCATGTTAAAATAAAACAAGTCTTCAAACACCAAAGTGTACAGTAGAGACCAGAATCAGCAGACCCTGATCACATGACATCAGGGACCAAAAAACAAGGTGTGTTTGAGGTGTGTACAAGTGTGCCTCCTGTTAACTCAAATGTTGCCAGTTAGCCTACCACAAGCTCCCAAAGCCATGACATCATTATCTGGGATTTCCCATATTGTTGCAAACATAATAATCTTTATGGAAACTTCGGACTTGTCAGAAAGTTATAAAAACTTCACTAAAGTATCCTCTCTCGTATAAGTGCAGCATTTTGCAAATAGAAGTAATTTTGGTAATCCTAACTGACCTAAAACTGGAGATGTTTAGTCGGATTTCGTTGGATTTCATCTGAGATTCTCTGAGATTTAAATCAGCTGCATTCCTGCATCTGATTTGCTGGCAGCCTCTCAGATATGACGTGTTGGACATGAACGACTGCAGCTCAGTATCTGAAGCTCATGAATGCTGAGGTGGGAGTAACAGAAGTCTCTGTGCCGCCTCCACATGCAGGAACCCAGACCACGCTGGCATTATGAAACCATCCGAATTCTCAGAAATCCAGTGTTTGTCTTTAGCTTTTTTTGTCTTTTTTCTTGTTTTTTTTTCAGAGGTGCTGGTTTGGGCTGTGGCATTGGCAGAATCCTCTTCTTTGTTCAAAGCTGCTTGTCAGCTTTATGTTCAAGTATTTCTGAGTTTTTTGTCATTTAAAGGCTCATGCGTGGATATTTTTTGACTGTCTTTGATTTGGGATCATAATCACAGCTGTGGAATAAATGTTTGTGAATTTGTCCCGGGGACACGTGTTAACATGTTAGCATGATAGTGACATTACTGCAGGTGTAAATGTGTTAAAGTTGCTGCTGCAAATTCCCTCTGAGTTCTAGAAACATAAGTAAATACCACGTATTCTCAAGTTTGCACATTCTCACATTTGTTTTTCATTCGTCCAGTTTAAAAGCAGCTGAGACTCGATGCACTGCAGATATGTTTGACTTATTTATCTGAGTGGCAAATTCTAGTTCTGGCCACTGCAGGTTGTGTCACTTTTTATAAGTACTTTTGTTTTCTTTCTTAATGTAAATGCTGTTACAGTATCATAAACCTATCATGAAGCTTTATAAGATGAAGCTGAAAGCTCCTGGGAAGATGAACTTTATTCATGTTCATTAAGCAAACATGACTTTCTAAGCATGCTAACAACAGAGTCACAGTTCTGGTACAAATAAACAGTAATATGTAGTTTTCATAATCACTGTAAGGGGTTTTTTTTGTTCTTTGAGGTGAAAATAGGTAAACTTATGAGTCAGTGTCTTATATGCAGTAATTAGCAGTCACAACACTCAGATTAAAGAAATCAGAAGATTTTCTGATGAGAAAGCTACAGCTAAAAGTTCCTCAGAAAGGATCATTCCTCCTTAAATACAAAAAGTCATGATTTGAGAAAACATGTTGAAACTTTTGGGCCACAACTTTGGGTCCAAGTAACATCATTCATGTTGCATCTCAAGCATTCTGCATCCGGGTAAATATGGTGACAATGTCAATGACTGATGGAGAAGTGGCACAATGGAAGAAAAGTCATCTGATTGAACCGTTCTGGCTTTAATGATCCACTGCAGAAAATCAGCCCTCCATCAACGGCTGATCCAGCAACACCTTCATCCTGCCTACAATGCAGAATCATCTTACCTGTGCTACAACATCATCTTCATCCTACCTGTACTGCAGCATCACCTTAGACCAGTGGTTCCCAAACTGGGGGCGAGCCTACTAAAAAGTATAGTTTTTGCACTTCTAACAAAAAATGGGCAAATTTTTGCAAGTACTAATAAGCAAATGATGATGACTCAACAAAAGGCATTGCCTCCCTCCCAAATGCAGTATATTTTTTTTCATGCATCTCATGGTAAAATGTTTGGGTGCATGTGGTAACGGTGGGGGGTGGGGGGGCTTGACATTATAATTGCCAATGAAAAGGGGCCCTTCCGAAAAAGTTTGGGAACCACTGCCTTAGCCTACCTGTAGTATAGAGCATCATCTTCATCCTACCTGCACTATGCATCATCATCTTCATCCTACCTGCACTGTGCAGTAGGGCCGCACGATTCTGGGGAAAATGTGAATCCCGATTTTTTTTTTGCTTAAAATTGAGATCATGATTCTCTGGCACGATTTTTTTTCCCAAAAAAATTTTTATTGCACAAATAAAACTTAACAAAACAAACTATTCAAAAGTTAGTTCAAAATAAAGCATGTGTTTGCACAAGAGCTTTGTTGGAGCGCTTCTTTGGCAGATGCATAGTTGTAGTTCTTTACCATTGGTTAGCGGGTGGGGAGGCAATGGCAGTTCTGCATTTGAGGGTGCTTGATAAAAATCTGTGAAGAATGGAAACTTTTATTTGTGATGCAGCTTGTGATTAAAAAAATGCTTCAGAATTGTTGTGGGTAGAAATGAGATCACATGTACGTGTGAACTGAGATCACGATTTTTTTAACGATTAATTGTGCAACCCTACAGTGCAGCATCATCTTCATCCTACCTGTAGTATAGAGCATCATCTTCGCTGTCCTACCTGTACTGTGCATCATCATCTTCATCCTACCTGTACTGCAGCAACAACTTTTTGTTCCAGCTCAGAGCATCATGTGACATCAGCATCAGCACATGGGTTATTTTGATGCATTATGGTTGATTCATAAAAGAAACTCAGTATGATATTTTCTCAGAGGACCGGGAGAGAGCTCAGAGATGAGACGTGGTGCAAGATGGTTGCAAAATTATCCCTCAGTATGGGGCACCAACCAGCAAAGTCTCCATAAGTTCAGTGGTGTATTTTAATATTGATCTACTCTGAGACAGGAAACTGAGTTTTTGGTCCCAGAGCAGCTGAATTCATTCACAGTTGTGCTGTATCTTCATCAACGAACTCCTGATGGAAAGGACACATCTATAACCTACTGACTCAGATTTATTGTTCATGTTTGTTTTTTTTTGAGGCAGCTGCCAAAACTGGCTGCAAGCAAGCAAGAAAGAAAGAAAGAAAGAAAGAAAGAAAGAGTGTGGCTGAAAATACCTGCTCCTGACCGGGTTAGTTTCAAAGAGTCTGTTACTCTGGTAACCGAGCGAGGGGGTTTAGGTTGTTTTCGCACATATTTGGGTGGAGCGAGGTGCTGCCGCAGCAGCAAAAACTATACAATGTTTCCGTTTCACATCTGCTTTTTTATCACCGCCCCCAGCAGTCGCTCTACAGACTGAAGCGTTGTGTATCCATGGAAATCAGACGAAAGTAGACGCGTTCCAGCTGTCTACAACACAGCCATGCTTTACACCGTTCCAGCTGTGAAGTGTGGCTGAGTTGTAAACAAAACAAATGTGAATGATGGAGTGTGTTTTGATAATAATGGATTTAATTCATATTGCGCTTTTCAAGGCAGTCAAAGTAGGTTCATTATTCATTCCCTCCTCATTCATACTTGGTGATGGTGCTACGTATGTAGCCACAGCTGCCCTGGGACGGACTGACAGAAGCATGGCAGCCATTTCACGCCACCGATCACCATAGGAACATTCACACACATTCATACACCAGTGGTGCCCCCACTGGAGGCAAAGAGGGTTAAGTGTCCTGCCCAAGGACACAACGACAGATGGCTGAGGGATCGGGATTCGAACCACCAATCCATCAATCATTGGCCGACCTGCTCTGCCACCAAACCCAAAGACAAGACGCTGAAGACGAGACACGGTTGTGTGTGAAGAACAATGTCATCATGTACTGGAGGCGGTGAAGTTCCAGACAAACATGAACAAAGCGCAGATTGATTCTGTTGTACCGCAAAGTCCGGACCACAGGCAGATATTATCTACAAACAGCAAGGTACCGGTGAGTTGTAGACATGAGCAGGCTTGTCCAGTGTTTGTGAACACATCATACATTAGTAGCTAGCAAACACATGATGATTCTAGACGTTACAGGTAGGCATGCATGTAACCCCTATTATTTGTAGTATAATGCTGTCAATAAAAAGGATATCCCAACAGTACAGCTGCCTACGGATACCTGCTTGGTTCAAAAAGGTGGAGTATCTGGGATTTAGCTCGAGCTAAAGTTGGTGCGCGTTCACACATCACTCACGCCGCATTTCAGGTTGACGCCAGGCGCTCCGAAACCACCCTTTCAGCTCGTCTGAGAGCGTGCGGGTTACATCGACTACGAGTATGAGTGGCGTGTTCACACAGACCCAGTCGCACCGTGTTCAGACCCAAAACTCAGGTCGAGCTAAATAGGTCCTGTATGAAAGCACCCTAAGTTAGAGTCTATAGTTACTCGTCTTTCTCTGGGTAGTTACTTACATTTGTGAAACAGAAAGTTTCTCTCATTTCAGGGTTAAACAACTCAGGGTTTTCATTCAACCTGTTTCCTGAAACAGACCCCTGAACATAAGCCTCATTATTCTAACTGGTGGACCAGCCAACTGCTTCTAACTTTCAGGTTCAAGATATCTTCCTATGATTGTCAACATAACTCTGATCTACAAGCAATGGTTTCCATGTGCACCTTCTTAGTGCACGGACCAATAAAGCAAACTATAGTTTTTACGGTGAAGTTTTCTCACAGATTACGAATCATCATCTCATCTGGTGACCCTGGATGATGTTGACTCTAGATAAGGAAATGCTTCGTCTAGTTTTTGTGAGTCTCTGCGACTTCATTGACGAAAACCAGCCATACTTGAGTGATAGCACAATATGTTCTCTTGTTCCTGCTAAGATGAATGCCGGGGCATTGTGGGGTGTGGTGGGGGGGGTATGTGGGTGTCTGCGCACAAGACATTTATGTCAATTATAACTGAGGGAAGAAAAGGCATTCTTAGTCTGGAGCACTGCCCTTGTTTTGTTGTCTTTTCTATGCTGCGGCTTTGATGGTGCAGCTGAGGGCTGACTCTCTGTGGCAGCGCTGCACAAAGTCTGAGGCTTTCCTCTGACCTGACATCCTATACCAAACCTCCTCCCTTGTGGGATACCTTAGGAGCCCCTCACTGTAACCAGGAGAGAGACACCTGTTTCTGGAGGAGGGGTAAGAAGACAGTGGAGGTGGTTGTTGTAGTGAAACGCTCCGGGGAAGGACCGAGTCTTTGCCACCGTCTGTGGGTTACCGCCGGTTGGACTTCAGTAGAGGAATGCTTGGATTTCAGCAGTGTACCAGCACACCCTAAAATGAAAGGCAGATGAAAGACTGATTTAAAGCAAGAGAAGAAGAAAAGAGAGAGGAGGAAGAGAGGTCTGACAGATTAAGGCAAAGAAGGTGAGCAGAGGAGCGTGAAACTGCTGGGAGATTACAGAGCAGAGCACCAGCAGGGAATTACTCCCATTCCTCCTCTTCAGACTCACCTGGAACATTCAGAGCAGCTGCATGCCATTCATACAACCAGAGAAGAAGAGTGCGAGCCTGTTTGCAGTCGCACAGAAACACCGTCGGGCAGGTCGCTGCATCGTGAAACAGGTGAGGTCTGCAAACATCCGAAGGAGGAAGGATCGCTGAGATAATGTCTGTGAGACGAGGTCGGCGTTGCCACCCCCTCTCTGATGGCTCTGAGGAAACCAATGGGAACCATGCAGGTCCTGGACCTGAAGCAGAACCCGAGGAACTGGACTGGGATGGATACAGCACCACACTGGAGCACAGATTAGCAGGAGTGGGTAACATACGATGTGACTGGTGGATTGTTCTGTGTGTCGGGTTATAAACGCTGGAAATGTTAGAAAGTGTAATGTCACACTAGATGCACGGCAAAAACTCAAATCTTACCAAGTTTATTTTTCTAATTTCTAGTCAAAATATCTCATCACACTCAAAAAAAGACAAAATTACTTAAAGAACATGTTGGTAAGATATAAGATCTTGTTTTAAGGCAATGCATCTTATTTCAAGAAATCTTATCAAGAAAATTTAGCTTCTTCTATTGGCAGAATTTTTTACCTATGACAAGCAAAAAAAAATAAAAATCTTGGCCACTCTTAAAATAAATTTTAAAAAAGATTTTTTTGCTTGTAATAAGCGAAAAAAAATTTTGCCAATGGCATGAAATAAGATGCATTGTCCTAAAATAAGATCTTCTATCTCACTGAAATGTTTCTCTTGAAGTAATTTTGTCTTATTTTGAATGTGATGAGATATTTTGACTAGAAATTAGAAAAATATACTTCGTAAGATTTGAGTTTTGCAGTGTGCTCTTACTTTCACTATTAAACATAACGCTGAGTTCGACTGTTGTTTCCTTTCTGTTTGATCTCACCAAATATTTAAGTGATTACCGATCATGATCATTTAAGACAGTTTTTCTGACTGCATTTCTTCCTGGAAGACGATGGGTTCCCACTATCCTTCCAGTTTCAAACTTTTGCGTAGACAGTCCTGAACCCAGATTTAGTTTCTGCATCTCCTTAGATGTTTTCTCTGCTTGATGCTGCCAATGATTTGACCCTTCTCAGACAGACTAACATCTTTTCCGGGACCACGGATGTTTCTTTTCACATGATTGTTTAGGATATGAGAAGCAAGTCATTGCACCAGTTGAGATTAAATAACTTGTTTCGGCTGAAAGATGATCGCCCATGCAGTAATTATCCAATAGGAGACTCGTACCCATTTGCTTACTTTAATCCAGGTGGCGACTTTTTATATGACCAGACAGTGTAGTAATAACATTGTTTGTGCTTTTTAAGTATAAATAATGCTGTTAATGCTTTTTATTTGGTCTCATAAGAAACAATATGCTTCTTTTTCTTCGTCTAATTTTCCAAAAACTGAATTAACAGACTATTTTAAGTAACTTTTTGTGTCGGCATCCATGACAACTTTTTGTTTGATGTCAGTCAAACATTCTGAAAAAAATTCAAATTTTACCCTTTGAGGAATATTCAGTTACCTGGATGGAAATATCTTACCCTAACAGACCTAATTTAAGTGGGGATGCATTCAGATATTCAGACATGTGTGTGCATGCGTGTGTGTGCGCGCTCGTTTTTGCAACATTGTGGGGACCATGTTCCGTATTTTTACCATCACCGTGGGGACCTCATTTTCCTGGTCCCCACGGGTACAAACCTCATTTTGAGGGTCAAGATTGGGCTTTAGAGATTAATTTACGATTAGGTTTTGGTTAGGGCAAGGGTTAGGTTTGGGCAATCATTTGTGGTGGTTAGGGTTAGGGGGGGAGGGAATGCATTATGTCAATGAATGTCCTCACTAAGATAGATGTACAAGAATATGTGTGTTTTGTGTTATAAACTTGGATGTGTGAAGGCTTGTTTTTACTTAGAAATTAATTTGTTTTTATTATGTCCAGCACATTGTGTTGTCCTTTAATGGCATGAAAAATGCTTTATAAATTATTTTGATTTTATCTGATATGTTTTGGACACATCAATATTGCTAAAACAATTATTCATACACTTTTTTTTGTTGTTTTGTTTTTAAAATTAACACTTTTATTCTGCGCCCCTCTTGACGTTCTGTGGATGTATTGTTTTTGAAAAATGAAATGTTTTGATGAAAAAGTTGTAGCTATAACCTGCTAGCCATATATTCATTACACTGAACAGTCAAATTAAATAACATTAGAAATGCATATTTTCATAAATACACAGAATTGTTCCGTTACATGGAAAAGTTTTAACGTTTGTGATAACGTGTCAACTTTCAGTGTAAAATCTACTGAAATTAGCATTCTCATAATCTGCCAGTTGCAGAAGCATGAGTACTGAATACATTTGTATTTGTGGTTTAATCCACGTGCATGAACATAGTACGTGCAGGTGTGAGCAACTGTGTGCACGTGTGCTTTGTTTGTTGAATGGGCCGATTCTGTTCACACCCGCTAACAGCCATTAGTCTGGGTGAAAGTGTTAGAGCAGCAAACACACGAGCAGGAGATGCGAGGAGAGTTTAAAGAGGCGTGGAAAGAACTGAAAACAAGTGCTTTTAGGGAAATGAATGCAGATGCGGTTGCCTGATCATTTGACAAAAGCCCAGATATTTGGGTCTGTTATTAGCTCATTGGAAATGCCTTGCCCATGATGGCTGCCCATGGGAAAGTGACGGTAACCAGAGTTTGTTCTCACAATCAGGTCCTTTCATTCCTGTTATGGACGGCGGCTGACTCAGTGATCTGGTGTTTGGGAGAACTTGCTAATCTGGTCAGAGCTGCACGTCATTGTGTTTCCTCTCAGGTCTTCTATATGAAGGCAAGTGCAAGCTAACAAAGAGGAGGTTTTGCTTCTGACTTATGAGGGGATAAGTTTCATCTTGCACTGTAACCTGCGGTAAGATCTTCTTTGTATGAACTGACAGTCTTGATTTTTTGCTTCAGCCTCTTTTATTTAGCTAATCCATTCAGATTAGGCCTGTATCCATTATTCTTTTATTAACTGTTCCATTTTTGTTCCTTTACCTTTGACCTTTTCCTTTAACTTGTTAGTCCGCTCTGGAAATCTGCTGTGCATTTGTTGTATACCTGCAAGATGGTGAACCAGAGCTCGTGGCCTTAAAGGAACGTAGTTGCAGTAAAACTGGACTACATGATTGAATAATAACCTCTTAGTTGTCCCGTGTGCACAGTTAACTCCCCTTGTGTTTGCTAACCTGCAGGAGCAGGAGAGCGCCCAGGCGTCCGAGCAGCGCTGTGTCCACCTGGAGAAGGCTCGGCGTGAGCTGGAGCGGCAGCTGTCCGGCCTGTCGGATCGTCTGGAGGAGGAGGAGGTCTGCTCGGCCCAGCTGGCCCTGCACAGGGACAGGCTGGAGGCAGAGTGCAGCAGCCTCAGACGAGACCTGGATGATCTGGAGAGCGCCCTGACCGTGGCCGACCACGACAAACAGGTACACTGTGGGACTTCAATGCAGCATCAGGGCAATTTTTCCAAAGAGGGATGGAAAAATTTAAAGGACAACTTTCTTTTTTTTTAACCTGGACCTTATTTCTTGGAGTTTCTTCATGCATTTTTTATACGGCTCTTTAGAATGCAGTAGAAAGCTCCGTTGACTTGAATAGTTTTTGTATATTCGAAAATTGAGCAGTCATTTTCTTATAATGACAGTTGCCAAGGGCAACAGATCTTTTTTCCTGTTTTTTAACCTGTGGTCCAGTTAACGTAATATTACTCCACACACGCAAGTAGTCAGTCACTTATCTCAATCTGAAAAAAAAAACCAGCAACAAAAAACAGCGAGCGAGCACTTAGCGACACCTTGTGATAGAAAAATGGATGAGTTCCCAATCAACTTTAACATCGTTGGCGAGTGTGGGAATTTTGAACACTGGGTCCAGGTCGAGTTTAAAGGAATAGTACACCCACAGAATGATGTGGCTTCATTTTCTACTCACCCTCATGCTGAGCAGGACTCTGGAGCACTTTTTAGTATCTCAATTGCAGCCGGAGATCCGGGAGGCTTCTTATTATCCGCTGACATTCATGCAGAGGTGGGGCATGTCTTTAGGGGGCCCCCAAGGGCTGCCAAATTGTACTGCACAGCAATGACATTTACTTTGCAATGAAATGACACTGTAGTAGGAAACCCCGTTGTTGGGCCCCCACCCCATGCCTCTTAGTTGGAGCCCCATAAGACCCTAGCAACGCCACTGCATTCATGTAATGGAGTTCACCGGTGCTTGAATCAAAAGGTTCATAAAAGTCCACAAAAACTTGTCAATATTCCTCCATACTGCTCATCCAATGTAATCCATGTGTCCTGAGTGGGAAGCGTCCATAAATTACTGGAAACAACATCATTAAGTATATATTTATAACCTAAACAGTACTACCTTGCACTTCCTGGAAGCGCACCCATGTGAGTTCATGAAACTACGGAAGCGCCTACTCTACCGATAATGCAAGCGTAGAAGAAGAAAATCACTGTTTACATTGTGCTAAGAACAAACGAGCTGCGGACAAACCCAAGAAGGGTTGGCAATTGATTTAAAACAAAGAAAGACAGAAAGAACGCGTGATCTCGTCTGCTGTGGCTTCCGTAGTGTCGTGAACTCGCATTGCCAGGAAATGCAATGCTCAAATCCGGATGCGAGACTCATAAACGCCCGTACACATGATCCGTGGTGGAAAAAAAACGCTTTGCGTCCCATTGTTTTCCTAAGGAGAGAGCGGTGGCACCCGGCTCACGAACCGGGGAGAGATGACTCAGTCCGCCCGCAGGACTGCCGCCGCATCAAAGCAGGACACTGAGTTTTCTCCGCGGCCATTTCAGCACAAGTTAAGGTGTAACAGAGCTGGTTGTTGGTGGAAGTAAGCACATGGATGCAGTCGCTGTGTGGCGGATATTCATGCCCCAGGTCATCCGCTGGAGCAGAGTCCGTCTCCTCTAAATAGAGATTTATCAGCAACTGTCGCTTAAACACACTGAAAACCTCAACAAATACATAATGATGGATGCTTAAACATAATTAAATTAATCAGATAAACAGGAACAGAGTTTTTAAACGGTGTAAAGACCGTAGAAGGTCTGAATGTGTGACATCAAGCATCTTGTACACATGATCTCAAAATGAAAACTAATCAAGAGGTGACTTGGAAAATAATTTTTTCAATGTTATTTTCCACATGTTCATGTCTCTACATATATCTGTGGCCTTCAGCATTAAAGCTGTGATGATGTCATATTCAGAGTGGCCTCCTCCTGCTGTTATCCATGTTTTTATCAGTACAGTCGGGAGCGTTCGTCAACCCCTACGTCACTTCCGGTTTGTTGCTGGGGGCGCTGTTTTACACGGAGTGGCAGGAATTTCCTGTTATTTCCTGTCAGAAAAGCCCCGTCGGACTAGTATTTTTACTTTTTTTGCATTGGCAATGTTCAGTGTGGACCTGATACACGACAAGGGCTTCTACATATGTTTAAAATGGAAGTTTGCCTTTAATGTGAACTCAGGACACAAGCACTCGTTCGTTCGTTCATTCTTTGTTTGTAGCAAATAAACATGTTTACAGTTTAAATAGACATTTACATCATTTCATTATAGATTTTTAAACAATTTGTGAGCAGTTGTCTGTTTTCTGTTCATGTTGCGAGCATTTGTCATGGAATCGGTTAATAGCCTGACATACAGTAACATCAGTAGTTGTACAAACTTGTACAGGGACGAATCTCTCCCAGAAAAACCAGTAACCCGATTTTTCAGTGTCATGTAAACATGGTGACTGACTACCTCACACAACAGTAAACACAGCGATGGCAGCTCCCTGCAGTCAAACTGCAGCCTCTGCTGGTTCACATCATGCTGAATTCATTTTAAACTTCAGCTTTTCATTGTAGTAAAAATCAATTTCATACTTTTTTATGTTTGAAAAATTGCTTTGAGTCACTTTAAAATGATAATCATGAGCAGTGGAGGTTAGAAGTGAGCTAGTACAGCATGAATGTATAAACTGCATCCAAATGCCCCCACATCCTCCAGATGATAGCTGTAATCTCAATAAAAGAAACTATATACACCTCATTTAAAACATGTGTAGTAAACTTATCAGGCGACTGGAACGTGAACTTTAACGGCCGTAAGTCTGTTTGCTATCTGGTTCTTCTTCTTCTTTTGTTTGGCTGCGTTTGCCAGATGCTAATGTGAGCATCTTGTGTGAACTTGATTTTGGTCTTGACTCATCACATACCGCCACTCTGCCAGGACCCTCTGGGGTCAGACCGTAACACACAAGTTCTGAAGCCTTACCACGAATGTTTGCCAACGCTAATCAAGTTTGCTGCTTTTGGTTAGCGTTGGGAAAAGCTGATTCTTTCATGTTGTAGAAACAAACCAGTTTGACAAAACAACAGAAAAACAATTATCTCACATCAGGACCAGGAATGAGAACGGCCATCTGTCTGTCAGGTGGAGGCATTGACTCCCATTGTTGGGGTTTCATGGGACTGTCTGCATGTCAGAGGTGTTGATCAGCTTGGCCTGCCAATTAGCCCTTTTAAGACGAGACACTACAGGTGAATGGGGTAAAAAATTAACTAACTGGTATCACCATGAAACTTTCCTGCTTTATTCCTCACATTAGGGCTATCATTTTTTGTATTGCAAGTTTTCTAAAATTTTATGTTTAAGTATGCAAAATAGGTGTTATATAGCCAAAAATGCGCTAATTTGCATGTATTTCTACGGGGAAAAAAACCCTAAACACTGGATTAAACCGGGTTCAAAGGTCCTTTTGAATTTTGTTCACATATGAAAGTCAAAAGTTTTTACAGAGGGGATTTTGAATATCTCTATATATCATTTCACAATTTAGAATATACTGTCAACAACCAGAAAAAACTCATATTTTGGCATATTTTTGGAATGAAATGTTCTATAAATCAGGCTGTGAATGAGATATCAAAAAATCCTTCTGTAAGAACTTCAATAATACAGTCGGCAGCAAAACTTGAGAGTTTGGTTTCTGTATTATCTCCTGAAGTGGAGATTTTTTACCTGGAATAAGAGAAAAAAATCATTTTGAGAAAACAGCCTTTAAAGTTTTTGTTCTATAACACTATTTACAGACATCAGATCCAATCAGATTCATGAGCTGGAAACATCAAGTTTGGCTGAGATGACATTGTTCAGGAAAAGAGACGTTTCCAATGATACCAGACCTGACGGGGTTCAGACGAGCGCCACGGTGCTGCAGCATTTAAAAACACCAACTTTAGCTGCATTTAGAGGAGATTTGGGTCCATAAGACAAAGTATCATGAAATAAACTCCTAAAATGTTTATTTTTGACAGGTTTTTTTACACTAGTCTGAAAGAAAATGTATTAAAGGAGGGAAAAAAACAAAGAATTGCAAAATTGACCAGGTGATGAAAAGACAGGGTTTTTACCTGTAATGTCTTCCCTTAACCTGTTTTGACTAGTCCCATTAATTCTGTCTCCTCCTCCTCCTCTTTCTTCTTCTTTTCACTCTATCTGATCATCTTCTATCCTGACTTTGCTCCACCTGTTCCACCCTGCCTGCACATGCTTCTTCACCTCTTTTCCACACTCACTTCCTCTGGACTGTTGACCCTAAGCACTTAAAGTCCTCTACCTTCTTTATCTCTACTCCTCGTAACCTTGTTCTGCAGCTCTCTCTCTCTGACATTCTCTGTATTTCTCGAGCAGTTTTCTTTATTGAATGATGTGATGAAAATTTTGGACTTTCATGTGAGAACTAAGAAACATCATTGACTCTAAGCAAAGTCAGGACACTCCAAGAGCAAGCACCGTCCACAATAACGACGTGCAGATTGCCAACTCCTGGAAATATCTTGGTTTAATTCACAAATTCAAAGAAGGTACTGAGCTAATTGTTAAACAGGATCAACAAAGAGTTAATTTAATGCTTTTAACCGGTTGTCTGTGAAGGAGAGGAACAGCTCCACCGATAACGATAACGATACTGATACCGATACCAATACCACACCGATACTTTTTGTCCTTTAAAAGAAAATCACATGATTGTACATTTTGCTTTAATATCTTGAATGCAAGGATAATATTAAGTAAAAACCTGAGAACAGAAGTACTGGAAATAAACACTTTTAACACAACAATAAATTATCATGATGATCAAATTAAACAAAAATAGATTAAAAACGTCTTTCAATTATCAAATAACATAATATATACTAACTAAAATTATAAAATTCATAAAGTGGAAAATGTTAAAATAGAAAATGGAATAGTAATATTACAAATTTATCAAAACATGATGTACAATAACCTGCATTAAACCACTGAAAGACAACAAAACATCATCATCATCATCACTAACAGTAGCAACATCATCATGACATCTGATAGGCTACCACCATCATGTGATAGGGAAGCTACAATCATTTCATCGCCTAAAACTCCCAGAAGTAGAAACAAATTGCATGTTTTGTATCTGTACAGTGGTATTGCGATACTCAAAAGAGTATCGATTCCGATATTTTGTCTGGCTGGTATCAAAGTATCGACTCCAAAGTATTGATATGCCCATCCCTGATGGCATAATGAATGTTGGTGTGCCATCAAAACGAGTCAGAAACGCAGAGTTTTAAGGTCAAAAAGTTACGTTGTGGATCTTTAAGAATCGTTTGAGGCTCGATACGAGCACAATACTGACCGTTCATTTGGATATATTGAGCATGCGCCACATCACGGGCAGACACATCTGTATGACATCATCATAGAGTATAAGAAGAAGTTCATTTTTTGGACTAGTGAAGAAAAGATTTTTTGTTTGGTGACGATGAGGTGGCGTTCCTACTAAAGGTAATAAATGACTAGAAAACTTTAATGGCAGAAAAATTTACTATCAGTCTGCAGGGGGATTTATTGTCATTGCTTCCTTTCATTAAAGTTCATTCCTCTTCTCATTTTTTTTTTTTTTTTTTTTCTTTATATCCCTTTTTTCTTCTTCCTTTTTTTTTTATTTGTTCTTTTCTCTCTTTCGCCTTCTCGTTTTCCCTATTTCCTCCCTCCCGCTCCCCCCCCTTCCCCTCCCTTTTTCCACAAATTTTTCCCTTTCTTCCTATCTATTTCTCCATCCCTTTCTCCTTTTCCTCCTTTTTTTGTCCCCCTCCCTCCCATCCCTGCCCCCCCTTTTTTTTTTCATTCGTTTCCCTTCTCCCTTCTTTTTTTTTTCTTTTTTTTTTACCACGCCCCCGACCCGAATATATGAAACCCCGATCCCATCATTAGGCTTTCTAGGAGTTTCACAGGTGTCCAAATTCTTTACATTGGAGGGCCAAAAATGACGTGGGGTGGCTGGTCGCAGGCCAAAACTATTCGGTGTTGCAGTGTATAAAATTCAATATGTTTGGTATTTTTTTACAGCCTAAAATTACGGAATATCCAGATAAGCCTTTAAAAATATTTGTTACCATAAATTCAAATGTCCATGGCACCAAACATACATAGAAAAAGATCATACTCCTTTGAAACGATGACTTTCTGCTTGAATGTTAGGCATACCGCTTTAAAATCAAAAGTATGCGTGTTCCAGACTGCTTTTAAACTTTCTCTTGTCCGTGTGCCGCTGCCTTTGATTTATCGCTGACATTTGACAATCTTCTCATTTATTCTAAGATCATGGGCTTCCAGATCTGAGCTGGTAGAAGAAAACCAGGCCACCCCTTCCCACAATGCAATGCAATGGTCATTTGTGGTCAGCAGGGGAAGTGCAACAATGAATAAATATCTTTTCACACTTTTCACATTGCTCAGAAAATCTACATTTTGAAAAGAGTAACATTGGCCAAAAATAATAGCTCGCGGGCCAACTTTGGCCCCCAGGCCCCAAATTGGACAGCCCTGCATTAAAGGGACAAGAGGCAGGAATTATGAAAGAAGAATACACATGCATGTCCAGTTTCTCTAATGGTAATGGGTGATGAAGCATAAAAAACTAAAAAGAGCCCACCCACGTCTCTCCGTTGCCTTCGACAAGCTGTGTGCTGCAAAATGCGCTGCAATTCGGTGGCCGCATTTCCCGCTCAGTCCTGCGGATGTGACGTCAGTTGATGCTGCATCCGCGTCCCCGACAGTTTTGATACAGGAAGGAGACGGTCGTGGTGGATTCAAAGACTGTAAGGGATAGTTATGGATTCTTCTGCCGTCAGAAAATGATCCAGAAAGACCACTAAAAAGTGGCACTACGAAGAAAAAGACTATCAGCTGCTGGCTGCAGTTACCCGGAGCACCATTCGCGTCACTCGCGAGTTTCATTTTTTAATCCTGCCAGTGGATCCTTTAAAGGTAGAGTCTGAAGTCCCTGCAGCGTTTCTGTTTGCAAACAGTATTCAAACTTAGCGCTCCTCCCTCTCAGGCTAACGGCCGCCTCGTTCAAACAGGCCTATTCAACTTCAAGCTTCTCCTTCAGAGCTAAGAAACGGCTACAAGCCAAACTATTATTAACCCTGGTTTTCCAAAGTGCATTATCTGAAGCTCTTACCTTTTCTTCGGTGCATATGCGGTGTTTTCTTTCTTTCTTTCTTTCTTTTTCCTTCGAGAGTTGGAGTGACTGGCATCTGCTCCAATCATGAGCTTATTTCCACACAGCGTCATGCTCTTAGCTCTGTCATTGGCTGCCGATATAAACAGAAATCTCCACCCAGAAACGTCCCTGAACACACCAAAACCATGCAAAAGAGCGAATTACAGGCAGGGGGAGAGAGAGTTGCGTTCAAACCCACCACTGCACGGGAGCTGAGTCCCAAAGGCGGAGTTTGAGACGGATTTCACTTGCTCAAGTCCAATTTTTTGTTTATTTTTTAGAGGGGGAACTCCGGACTATACCTTTAAACTGCAAAGTTATCCATACCGGGCTGTTTACCCATCAGCTTGGGTTTTACACTTCCCCCTTACCCAACTAAAAAAATATGCAAAAAATATGGAAATGAGGGCCCTTTAAATGCCAGGTAGATGTGGACAGTAGGGGTATCGTGCAGGCTAAAGTCTGGCATACACTGTGCAATTTTTGGCCGTGTTTGAGCCGATTTTCCAGTCGTGAGACAAGATTGGCAATCAGGCCGACTCTTGGCCAAATCGTGTGTTGTGCGTCATGCAGTGTACTAGAGGGTCACGAGAGCTCACGATCAGAAATCATGAGTGTGTTTGATATTTTGGTCGTGGCTCGTGAGTGAATCACACGTTGAAGCGGCGCCACGACCAGACTGAGAACTCCTTCCTCTGAGATTTTCACATTTCACATGCGCGAAACAAAAACTGAAATAAAACCAGAGGCAGCATGGCGACCCGGCGTGTCAGTTCTCGTTCGTAGAACCGACAGACCGTACAGCCCACGTCTGCTCAGACAATTCCTCGTCCACACATGAAGTCGTCACCTTTTATTTTTGGCAAATTCTTCACAAAGAACGCAAATCGCCAAGGCAGCGCAGGTTTTTTGGTGATGTCATACTGTTGCTGCTGCTGTTGTTGTTGTTATTGTCATCTTCTTCTTCTTCTCCATTTTCTTCTTCTTCTACTACTAGTTGTATTTATTGTGTTGCATGTCAGGATTGTTCAAGACTCCAACGTGTCTTCGAGGACGCACAGTGTGAGTAGTCAGATCGCATCCAAGCGTAGGTTCGTACAGTATGAGGACAAACATCGCAAGCTGTGAACTTTTGAACTCTGCGACTGATTCGCACAATTTAAGTTGGAGCTGTGAGCAACAATTGAAAAAATCGAAATGTATCCCAGGCTTTAGATGTAAGTCTTTTGGCATTCAGCAGAGGAATTTGGGGAGAATCTTGGAGAAACAAGTGGCCCGTATTTCTTGTAATCAATCTTTCAAACACAAACCCCCCTTATTTTAGATGAACATAACTTTTTGAGGGGGTGGGAGTTCAATATGCTAATTACAATGAATGAATGACAAAAGATTTACGTGTTAAATAAATGTACATGTTTTATCACAGTTGCATTAGAAGCAACGCAGAACATTTGTCACCCCACTAGATGTTATAGTCAGCTGTTCCCCTCAGTTTTTACTTGTAGCCATGTGCTTCTGTCTCACTTGTATCAGCTTGCTCATGCTAACGTTGGGTGTTCAGTGTGTTTAAATTGAAAAAGCATAGAGTTTTTTATTGCAATGAGAGAATTCAGCTCTGAGCATGGAACAGCCGTAAACTACAGACAGACTTTTCCAGCTGAATGCAGATAATTCAACACGTTAACCTTCAATCTTAGGTCTCTAGATATTAAGTAAAAAAAAATTTGAGTACTATTTACTTGAAAGACCCTCTGTAAGTTTTTCCATGCAGAAATGCTGAGTAAATTTTACAAGGGTTTTTTTCAATAAACTTACTTGCATGAATGATTTATTCCGACAAGAACAACCCAAAACACAGGGATTAAAGCAAATAGCTCAAATTTATAGCTTAGCACTCACAAAAGTTTCCATTCCTGTCGAAAATGCATCTCCCATGAGCTTTTGTGGTCCAGATATGTCAAGTTTAAAAAATAGCCCCGCCCCTTCAGACAGGACTGGTGTCACGTTGGCAAAATAAAGATTACTTACTTTTTAGTAAGGCAATATCTCCTGATAACACCATGGGATAGGCTCCAGCAACCCCGCGACCCTGAACTGGAAAAGCGATATAGGAAATTAATGAATGAATAAATACTTTTTAAAAGTTCATCACATGATGAACACAGTGAGTACAAATTACTTGATAATTGTCAATTTCACCTCAACCTTAAAAATATGTGTTTCTGACTCATTTTGATGGCACACCAACATTCATTATGTGCATTTTCGAACCGTCACTGCTCAGTGGCGTCCTGAAGCTGAGAAACTGCATTATGCAATTTTTCTAGCCGGGATGCGGACAGGGACAGGGGACAGGGACGGGGACGGGGACAGGGCCATGACGTTGCAGCAGACTATTCCCAGCTGGAATTTTAACGTTGTGTCAACGTTGAATTAACGTTGCCTCCTTCTCAGGTCCCAGCGCTGGATAACCTTTGGATTTTGTTTCGATTTTGCAAATCTAATCAAACGGTGATTGATCAACATTGTTTGGAAGTTGGAATGACGTTATTTTTCAACTGTTATATTTTAGTAAAGTTGAATCTATGGTGAGTTAACACCATTTCAACCATTGGGTGTTCAACGTTGTTATGACATTGAATTAACGTTCATTCATCAACTGACGTTATTTCAACCACATTTAAAGGAATATTACACCCACAGAATGATGTGCATTCATTTTTTTACTCACCCTCATACTGAGCAAGACTCAGAACTCAGACAGGTTTTCGTTTCCCCCCAACTTTCCTATAATGAAGTTCACCAGCGACTGAACCAAAAAGGTCCTTAAAGTCCACAAAACTTGTCAATATTCCTCCATAATGTTTAGCATTTAGTATATTTTTATAGCCTAAACAGTGGTGCATCTAGCTACCCACAGCGCGCCCCTGCGAGTTCACAACACTACGGAAGCCGTGGCAGACGAGATCACGCGTTCTCTTCTCCTTTCTTTCTTTGTTTAAAATCAATAGCCAACCCCTCTTGTGTTTGTCCACAGCTTGTTCGCTCTTAGCACAATGTAAACAGCTAATTTCTTCTTATATGCTTGCATTATTGGTAGATTATGCACTGAACACCGTGGCTTCCGTAGTTTCATGAACTCACAGGGGCACGCTTTGCGGCAGCTAGATGTAGTACTGTTTAGGCTATAAAGATATACTAAATGATGACGTTTCAAGTAAATTATGGACGCTACCCACTCAGGACACTTGGATTACATTGGTAATAACCATTGTTATTACCAATATGGAGGAATATTGACAAGTTTTTGTGGACTTTTATGGACCTTTTTGGTTTGAGCCCCAGTCACCTCCATCATATGAAACTTGGGGGAAAACGAAAACCTGTCCGATCTCCGGCTGCATTTGAGATATTAAAAAAGTGCTCCAGAGTCTTGCTCAGCACGAGGGTGAGTAGAAAATGAAGGTACATCATTCTGTGGGTGTACTATTCCTTTAACCATTTAAAGTCAAATGGATATAATCCAAATATGAACACAGCGGGTGTTTTGAGCGTGCATGTCATGTCAGATTCAGCAAATAAACACAAGGAAACATTAAACATTACATTAATAAGAAAGAGAGGAAAAGAAAGAGAGGAAGGGAAAGAACAAGCATCAACATAAGACTGTTTTTTACTGGCTGGAGTGGATCACAGTTCAGGTAGGATGAAGATGGCTGCTAGTTTAACCACCGATAGAGGGCATCACTGAGAAAACTGCTAAAAGTTGCGTTGTGGGTCTTTACGTTAAAAATATACAAAACAAATGTCAACATTTCATAAAACTATGACTTAAAGTAAAAACAGGGAAATGCAAATTCTTGTCGAATTTAGTTTTCACATCAAAGTGATGTTTACAAGGCCCCAAAAAATCTTTTTGTTCAGTGTTCAGCCTTCTGCAGCTTTTTTTAATGTCTCTGTCTGAATCCCTGAACGCGGCTGCACTGCAGTCTGCACCTGTTTAACTTTCCTCAGATCACACTGAAAATGTCTTGCTGCCAATTCCCACTTGAACTCTTAAAGTTTTTTCCGCTCGGTGATGAAGCACCGTCTCGTCTGTGCAGACACCGACAAGCAGAGGCTGCTCTGGCAGCTCCATTACCCCCCACCCCCGCTTTATCTGCTCCTCCGAGGTGTATTAAGGGATTAAGATGCTATCTGTTCCTCAGGAATGTCACAAGAATGTACTCCGCTCTCAAAACTGTATGTGAAGGTGGTCCAAGAGATCTCAGCGGAGCAGGAAGGTGTTGACTTAGCCTTTAAAACTTTACTCAGATCACTTTAATCCAGGTTGAGATGTTAAGAACTTGAGCCAATGGTTATATGAAGGTTTTCTTATTTAAGTGGTCTTCTGTGTGGTAAAGATACGGTGGATGCAACGAGACCAGACCTGCTTCGTATCAGAGCTGACACAAGGCTGTGAAAAATCAAACGTCCATGTGGGATGTTTGTGGTATGCTCTCATCATAACTATCTGGGCATGATTTGTTTGATCCAAAGCAGCAGAAGATTGAACTCATCTGTCCGTCCTGAAATTCACCATAAAACACGTGTCCTCCTCATCCGGATATATCTGCCTCTACTATCACACTGTCCTCATCAGGCCTTGTGTCTTCAATTGGAGCCATGTAAAGAGAAAGCTTTGATGTTCGCTAGAAAGAGTCGAAACAATGACATCTGTTTCTGTCTAGAAAGGAGATAATTGTTTTCACGGTGCCGCTGCAGAGCCGGAGTCTGCAGACTGAAGCTGTAACGGCTTCTTACCCATAAAGAAAACATCAATAACCACAGAAACGGCTTTTATGGGACTGAGATTACTGCTAAGCTCTAAGCAAAGGAATGCTACTCAAGATTTGCTGATATGAAATCATTATGTTATCTAACACGATATGAGGCCTCATTAGTAATAACTTATCAAAAGTGGCTAATATATGACCTGTTCTTGTGTTTGCAGCTGTCAGACAGTGAGGTGAGGAGGCTGTCGGAGCAGCTTCTCCAAAGAGACGAAGCCCTGCAGAAAGTCCAGAGGGAGAAAGAACATTTCCTGGAGATCAGCCAGGTAAGCATGCAGCTGCTGGTGATGAGGATAAATCCCTGAATTCCTGGTTTTAGTGTTTACTTGTACAAAAGATTTAAACTTAATTGATTTCCAAATCAGCAGTTCACAAAAAAGTAATCTCAATACACTTGAAAGAGAAAGTCAGCTTAGTTTTAGTCCGGTTTGCCCGTTTTAGTCCAACTCATAGGGTGATTTAGTTCCCCCTTAAAGTGGATTTATAGTCGCGCGTTGTCTGCGTAACCGCCGTAGCTTCTACGTAGGTCCGCAGAGGCCTGACGCGCACCGCTCTGGACCCGACGTGCATCCTCGTTACGCGAACACAGAGACGCCAAAGTACTCTCATGTGACTGGCCAGAGTGCGATTACCTGTTTCCGGATTTCCGGAGGTTCTCGCTGAATTTGCGCCGTTCCGCCATTTTTTAAATCCACAATGGATCAGATAGACAAGAGACTGATCGAGGAGATTAGAAAATATGAACATCTTTATGATGCCTCATCCAGGCACTTTCCAAGAGGAAATTAGCGGCCATTAGCTCGAGGGTAGGTGCTCTCAGTTTGAATAGCGTTTACAAACAGAAACAGGGAAAAAACTCCAGATTGTACCTTTCATAGCCTTGACTTGATTATGATTACACTGCAGTGTTGATTTTCAAGTATTTTTATTGGGCATATTCCTAATAGTAACAAATGTTTAGCATTGCGTTCACCCATCCACTCTAATGTTCATTTGATCGTATTTAGGGGCACCACAGGGCTAACACGGAAATGATTCAGACAAAAAACCACTCACATTCACGAGCAGTCATTCCAGAATCACCAACTAACCAAACTGTGAACTGGTATGCTGGAGTACGTGGAGACAACCCACCCCTGCATTCACAGAGAAAACGTGCAAACCGCGCACAGATGCGCCCCACCTAAGGAAATAAGAACCAGGTTAATGCTGCAGTGCTGAGCAGCCTGCACTGCAAATGCTGCACAGGATAAAAAAAAATCAGTACCCACTGTTTCCAGAGCATCTTCGTTCTAAAACCTTCACATGGTTCCTTTAATTTCATTGACTAGATAAAATACAATAGTTGAATATACGATGTTTCACAGAGCATCCTGGTTTGATTATCAGCAACACATCATCACTTCCTCCCACTCTTCCACTGATCCATAGACAGCACAGATGTCCTGTTAATATGATGTCATTTGTATCCTGTCAGTTGTGATTGGGGCAGAGATGGTTTTAAAGTTCTGGGCCTCGCCTGGACCAAATGGAAGCAGACACCATCTGTACTGTATGTAGCTCACAAACCTTTTGCGTTAAAAGGGCTGTTATTTCTGGTTGGCTTATTCTTATTAAATTTAGATAAAATAGGTTAATCAACACCTTTCTAGCTAGCTAGCTCATTTTTAGCTACTCCTTTCTTGCAGAGACGGTAGTCATTATAACTAGTTACTGTTTCTTTGATACTAGCAGCTTATCTGACTGACTAACCTTAAACGTACTCAAAAAACACTACAAAGACCCCACATTTGCATGAAGCTAAGATAGTGACAAGTATAATGACTACTGGAGGGTTATACAGCTGATGATCTTATGGCCTCGTTACATCAGGGTTTAAATTGTTGCTCTACATTTTGCTTGTTGCCCAGCCCTACTTAGAGAGCACTAGCTTTATCTGTGATTGTTTCTTTGTTCCATTCTCAAGCTTATAGAGATGCTCCAGTTGCTGCTTGACTGAAAAGAAAACACGAGTTAAGGAAAACAGAGCCATATGGGCCACAGACCTGCCAAAAGTGGCACTCGTGATAAATGTGCTCCCTACCAGCCACACTGAGCTCTGTCAGTTTAAAAGAACAGCTGCTCTGTAAAGTAAAGAAATCACAGCCCTCAACGACCTCATCACCCTGCATGGCAGCCATCAAGGCCCAGTTCCTAATCCCTCCCAGATGTCCTGACCAGCAGTAGCAGCCCTCCTTATTGTGTAATTAAGGGGGACATATCAAGCCTTATTATCTTCCTAACACATGTAATATTATGGATTTATCATGGAATGAAGCATACTGGCAAAATGAAAAAAAAAAGCAAAGATTCACAACTGTATAAATGATCTTAGGACCTACATTTTACAGTTTTTCTTTTGTTTTTGTTTTTTTAAATCACTATTTGGATCAAACTGGAAATGACTATTGCTGTAGTAGTAAGTCCTTTCAGTTAAAAAATGCATCATAAAAAGGAAAAAGACACTGTAGATCACACTGGACAATAAGTTGCATTTATTTAGAAATTTATTTCACAAAATCGAGGACCAAGAACAGATATTTAATCTGGAAAGACAAGTTTTACATATACACAACAGCACACAGATCAACAGACTGTCTGGTATGTTAACAGTTATTCAGCTACACAACAGCATAAAGAACAAACGTGGAGACTGAATGGGCTACGTTAACAAAACAAGCCAGCGAGTCCAACAAGCAAGATAAAGAAGTTCACTAAGCTCCAGTCTCAATCCCAGGAGCCCCTCTGGTGACATCAGCAGAAAACAAAAAAAAAGAACAACTCGTGTCTAGGGATGTGCCCGTTTCCAGTTTCCATGGTATGAAAAAGTTTCGGTATCAATACCATTACATTGTCCTTCATACAGATGCCACAGTCCATTTCAGGCGGACGAAACCACTACAGTGTGAACGCACCCTAAGGGTGCGTTCAGAATGCATAGTCCGCGAGTCTCGGTCCGATTGGGGACTCGGTTCAGTTGGGGGTGGGGGTGGTTTTCTGGGCCGAGATCACGTTCACGTGGCACTATAGCCAAACGGGCCAAGAATGAGAATCTTAGGTGGCGCTGCTTTCGGATTCACCGTAGGTCAGGACAAGACG
The DNA here is from genome assembly GCA_023101725.1 of Atherinomorus stipes. Taxonomy (NCBI): domain Eukaryota; kingdom Metazoa; phylum Chordata; class Actinopteri; order Atheriniformes; family Atherinidae; genus Atherinomorus; species Atherinomorus stipes. Next base: position 12,508 of record JALJCO010001694.1, on the reverse strand, counting down.
CACGTACAAGAAGTTTCTCACAACTTCTGTTTCCTCCACAAAGCGACATTATTTTTGTACGAGGAGCTGGATATGATTTCATCAGATCAAATTTGTTTAAAGCTTTTACTTCTTCGTAACTCCACGTCTGACCACCAGCCATCTTTGTAAGTACCGCAGTCCCACACGTGTGTTTGTTGTCATGGCGTTTACCCATGTTGTCCAACGTTTGACCCACAATGCCAATGCTATTTGTAGTCCACTTCTTGTCTTTGGTCCACTTGAATCGGACCGAGTCCTGCGTTTGCAGGTGGACCGAGTCTGGTTGTTTGATCTGGATCAGAGTCCGTTTGCGCATTCACAACTCCCCCTAACGAAGCGGACTTTCCGAGCAAACGGACTGATTCGAATCAAGAAAGCTTTGTGAACGTACCCTAAGTCACAGGACCAGCCAAACTGAAAAAAGCATGACTGAAGGTCCAGAAAATGCTGCATTTCTTTTTCAAAGCTGCAGTGTTGCAGATAGATGTATGGAAGACCATTAAATGGAGGTCTAGAGGTTTAATCTGTTGGTACCAGACCCTCCGTGGTCATGACAAATAGATATGTACCTTACTTAGCTTCCCTTCCAAATACATGCACGTTTACACATCGGAAAGCTAAGATTCTTGAGAAGTGAATGATGTAGTAAATCACTGTAGTTTCAGTAAAGACTTATTTCTGACCAGTTGTAAATGTGATTTGTCCTTGAAGCCATACTGTACTTCAGTAGCAGATGATACTGCAACAAAAACAGTCCTCCTACATCAGCAAGGGCCCAAGAAAAGTAGTCCGTTAAAGTGATACCGTGTAACTTTTGAACCCAATGTTAGCCAAATATTATGATACAATATATTCCATCATTATTATTAAAGTGAGTAACTAAAGCTGATTTCTGCAGTCAATATAGAGCACTTGAAGCATGACGTTGCTCCGAGGGCCTGCCATTCTCAAAAACCAGGCTTTTTAACTTCTCAGGAGCAGGGCCGTCTCTCATTAGATCATGTAACCTGGAGCGCTTTGATTAATGACTTGATGACTTAAAAATCAGCTTTTCAAAGTGGTCTGCAACACTTTTCCAAAACACAGACTGAGACTGTTTAATTTTGAGACAGTTGTGGCACCTGTGGGAGGTTACAGGTTTAGTGTTCATCGTGGTCAAAAGTTACACGGTATAACTTTAAAGTAGATGATAAGTCTTTTGCCCATAAAAACCCTTTAATGCAAAAATTGCTGGATTTTAAGGGGTAAAAAACTTGTGCAAAGAAGACTAAGACATCTCATTTCATGCTGACAGCAGGCCATCGAGGACCTGCAGACCGAAGAGGAGAAGGTTAACCTGTTGACCAAAGAGAAAACCAAGCTGCAGATGCAAGCAGAAGATGTAAGTGCATTTTCTCTAAATAACAGTACAGAAATTTGTTTAACTGCCACTTCCATGTTTGCTGGATATTCAACATAGAAAAATGAAAAATAAGCTAATAAAAGATGGATTTGCACTCACCAGTCTTTTCAATGACTTGTTTTCACAAATACTTTACCAACCATGCAAATTTCTAAAAGTGAGCATCAGAATTTATCATTTTATTATAAACTATGGTATTATTTTTTTATAAGACTTCTTAATTAATGAGAGAAAGGGGGCTCTGAGGGGGCTGCCCTCCTCAAACATCAGACATGGTAACTTTGCAGGAGTGGATCCATCTCTCATTGGATCATGTGACCTGTAGTGCTTTGCTTTACACTGCAAAAACTCAAATCTTAGCAAGTATATTTTTCTCATTTCTAGACAAAATACCGCATCAGATTTAAAAATAGACAACTTTTCTTACAGAGAAACATTTCAGTAAGATATAAGATCTTGTTTTAAAGCAACCCTTACCGATGTTGCATTGTTACACAATTTTTTTAATAGGCTAAAATGCCATGATGAGGTGATGGAACTCTGAAATGCAAGACAGACCCACCATGAATCAAAATAAAATATTATTCCAATCTCTAAATATTAAATGAAAACTCCAACAAATCCTTGCAAAAGGGTGCATACCGGATTGGCTGATTGGCTGAGGTACCTGCCTGTCAGACCTTTGCTTCTGCATTGGGAGGCAGAGGGAATGGGAAATCGGAGAAATGAAAGATCGTTAAGAGTTGCTTTAAGGCAGTGCATCTTATTTCAAGAAATCTTATCAAGGAAATTTTGCTTGTCCCATTGGCAAAATTTTTTTCTTTTTACAAGGGAAAAAAAATCTTGGCCAATCTTTAAAAAAGTAATAAAAGATATTTTGCTTGTAGCAAAGAAATTCTGCCAATGGAACAAGCAAAATTTTCTTTATAAGATTTCTTGAAATGAGATGCATTTGTCTTAAAAAAAAGTTCCTATGTCTTACTGAAATGTTTCTCTTTGATTAATTTTATCTTATTTTAAGTGTGATGAGATATTTTGACTATAAATGAGAAAAATATACTTGCTAAGATTTGAGTTTTTGCAGTGTATAGCTCCATGACTTCACTATCAGCCGATCAAAGTGGTCTGCAAACACGATTCTGGAATACGGATAGAGACATTTTCATTTGTGTGGCCTAGGCATGTGCCGGTATGAAATTCTGATGGTATGATAACTTTGAGTTAAAGTATCATGGTATCACAGTATACCATGATATACCATGGTATGACTATGCTCTTAGATATTGTTTTGAAGTGTCTGGGTAAATAAAAACAACTTATTTTCGTTGAACAATGACCTTTATTGGAACATCCGTACTTCTTCCTTTGATGTTTAATGGCGTTGGCAAGCGGCGTGAATTTAACCTCTTTCACAATCTTTTGCCGTTTAGATGGAAGGAAAATGTTTGCAGGTGAAAAGATGCTTTAACAAAACAAAGTATGAGCCTGTCAGAGCGAAGTTGATCATAAAAAAATAAAAGTTTATAATAAAGTTTTAAGTCTGCAACCATTTGTTTGCTGTACTGGACAATAACAGTGTAAAGCAGTTTGAGCCATACGTCAACACATCAAACTGGAACAACACGCTGTAGGATCTGAGCTAATGAGAGTAAAAACTCCGCCCGCCTGACTCGATACTCAGTCGCCCAGGCAGTAAATGGAGCGTACCCAGTCATAGTGCAGCTGGTGAAGCGCCACTTCTCACTAAACTTTCTGGTCGGTTATAAGTCCTGCTGGTTTACTCTCCAGTTCACTGTTTTCTCTTCTGGAAAGCTGCCTTCTGCTAACAATCTCCACATGTTCGCGCTACTTAATCAGCCTGAGCTAAACGCTAGCCGTTAGTAAAAGGGAGTAACATAGTGGGTGGTCTTCTCATGTCACGAGTGCAAGTTTGTGTCTGTTTGTGTACATGCGCGTCGTTCATACAGGCCAGGGGTCGGCAACCCGCGGCTCCGGAGCCGCATGCGGCTCTTTAGTCCCTCTGTTGCGGCTCCCTGGCATTGGAAAATGAATTAATGACTATTCTACTAAAGTGTATTGTATTGTGGTTGGTTCACTTTTATAATGTGATTCTAAAAGACCAAGACAAATGTCCCCTTGAGAGACAATAAAGTTTCTTATCTTATTCTAAATTTGAGGATTATGATGATCCCTCTGAGGGATTCATGTACAGTTGCGCACTTTTCCCGAGTTCTCCGAGCACTGCAAATGCAGCACGTGAAATAAAATCCAACTTAACTATTAAAATAAAGACATAATTTATATTTTACCATTTTGCAAAGCAGCCCATTGAGTGTCAGGTGCAACAAGCAGGTAACTGCAGTGAAACACCGAGTAACTGTCCAGCATGCTACGATGCGTCTCACAAACCTTTACGCAGCCAATCAGTGTTAATAACTGCACTTCATGCTCACGTGCCGCTATTGTGCAGCGTAGCATGATACAGCCCTATTGAATCAGCAATCACGGAATTAAACATTAAAAATGGAATTAATTACTAACAAAGAATATCACTGAGTGTGGACGTGCCGCGGAGCGCTGAACTTTCCTCCTGGCGCACTGTCCCACGAACGCCTCACAGCGGAGCGTCTCTGTTGCGCTGTTGCTGCAGTTCTGGCATTTAAAGTGAATAATAAACGAGCAAAAGCTTATTTGTCCACTCCGACCCTGTCATGCTGCGCTTTGATCACTTCTCCAGCAGGTAGGCCGACGATAGAGAAGAAAAGTGTCTGATGCACTGAGCATGTTCAGCGCTGCGTGGGCAGATTCATTTGTTTTCACTGCTGACCAGATTATTTTGCGTAGCTATGTTCATAGTTTGTGAAACAGTAATTTCATTTTTCGGGTAGCTTACTGCACGCGCCAGTAAAAGGATGAAGGCACAGACAGGACAGCGTGTTTGGTTTGCTGCTGGTAGATTATTAAAGCTGCGTCTTTTTCCATTATACATAAATAGGCTACAACAAATAAAATAGATTTTTTTTTAAAAAGTGACCTTCAACCTGACGTCTTTTCTTTTTTTTTAGTTTAAAATGTTTTTTTTTTTTGCTGGATGCAGAAATGTGATTTCGTTTTCTCGTTTTTATGTTAAATGCAACACATTTAACGTTAAAGTTTGATTTAATTATCAATGTTAAAAGTCAGTTGATGCTCCAGTGTTTTCTTTATTGTAGGAAACGGGTCTAAAAGGCTGTTTGGCTGAAACAGGTTGCCGACCGGCTTATTTAAGACTTTTACATTTTTGCGGCTCCAGACAGATTTGTTTTTCGGTTTTTTGGTCCAATATGGCTCTTTGAACATTTTGGGTTGCCGACCCCTGATACAGGCAGGCAGCAGAGCAACGACGAAGAAATCCACCATTGAAATGAAGATAAACGTAACTAATTTGATAGGAGAACATTTACTCGTAATGGTGGGTAGCACTCTGAGATTTATTCACCAAAAACTGAAATTTTAGTCGTGTTTGGTGCCTGGCGAGTGTTAATTTTGGACCCTGACTGGGAGTGTACGTCAGGACAGGCGGCGTACACCTGACTTGTTCTCTCTCGCTGTGTTTTATAAGACAGAATGAAGTTCATACCACGGTCAAGGTATGAAGGTATGAAGGAAAATGTAATGGTTTTCATACCGCTACGTGTTTAAACTGTGGTATACCTTGAAACTGGAAACCGGCACATCCCTAGTGTGGCCTGTGGGAAGTTCCAGGTTTAGCGCCCCAAGTGGCCAAAAGATACACAATGTCCCTTTAAAATTCCTGAAAATGGCAGAGCAAGAAGAATCTGAGGGGGATAGTAAGATACTGGTTGAATAGTTGGTCATATAAGATGAGAAAAAAGTCAAGAAAAATCCTCTCAAACAATGATGGTTGGCTCAGGATAGACAATGGCAGCGGGTTCGATGTGCAGTATCGATAGTTTACAAAAGAATGTTAGGGCTGTGATCATTTTTGGAAATGGAGACAAAGTAATGGGTCGGTAACTGTTTAAAATACACATTCACATCCACTGGTCACTTTTTAATCACAAGGAATAACCATCTTAAATCATGCCCTGATTGATTACCCTCTCCGCTCTAAACGGGACCGTAACTTAAAATAATGACCAACAGCATGAAGATAATTAAATCATGGATGGATGTGGTTCTTTATCCAGGTTTGAGACAACACAGTTCACATGAACCAGATCCAGAGCTACATGAGTCTTAACTGAGCTGTAAATGAGGCCACTGTGTGAAATGAAGTATTAAATCTGTTTTGTTCTCCATAAATGCCCGCCTGAGGAAAACATGTGGCTCCATCAGCGTTAAATGCTTCATTATGTCCACCAGCTGCTTGCTAAAGTCATTTGTTACATGAATCTCATCTATCGGTGATGTCTTGTGCTGCTGTTTGACCTATAAAACACATTGTTATAATTTTCTAATCCAAACACAGAAAAATCTTAAGAACACAGCATGTGGCTGCCAACACAGATTTAGAAATTAAACACTTTATTCTGCAGAATCTAGCAACTAAATAACCTTTTTGATATTAGATGTAAGCTGTGCTGACTCCACCGTGATACTGGTCTGGAACTTTACATCCAACAGAAGCACATGGTGCACGAAATACTAGATGCAAGGACTGGAACCAACAATTTAACAGTAATATGAGAAATGGAAACTTAGAATTAGCGAAAGGTTGGTGGATCTGGAGAAATGCTGCAGTTCTCTGCAGTTGCAGACACTAAGATATTATTACAGGCAGCAGAGTTAAGACTGAATGAAACCACAGGTGACCTGCGGGCATTAAGAGCGATAGTTTGCAAGAAAAAAAAAAGCTTGTATGTGTGAAGTTTTGCCTGTTTGCTGACTTTCTTGCTCCCAGTTGGAGTTCCAGTTGGAGCGCCTTCAGCGGGGCGAGCTGGAGAAGAGCAGGAGGAAGCTGGAGGGGGACAGCAGGTCTGCCCAGGACAGTCTGGGAGAGATGGAAAAGATGAGGAGTGCTCTGGAAGAGCTCATTAAAAGGTAAGTTAAACAGATTTGACTTATATTAAAGATTTTTACTGTTTTAGTGAAGAAAATGACAACGTTTTTCAGATTTTTCTTTTTTTTAAATTCCAACTCCTACGTCCTGACTGGAGGATTGCATTGTGCAGCATACACTACCATTCAAAAGTTTGGGATCACTTTCCCATTAAATCCAATGGAAAAGTGATCCCAAACTTTTGACCAGTAGTGTATGCAGAAATTCTTAACCTTTGGAGGATGAACCTGACTGACTCTGATGGCATGAAGCCAGTTGCAGGTCATTTATTAATACACACAAAGAATTGTTGGGTTAATTTTTCAACCCAACAGCTGAGTTGAGACTGTTGGCTAGTTTAATTGGGTTGTTTTCATTAAGTTGGGTAATCTAAGAACCCAACTAGCCGGGTTATTGTCGTTGGCAGTTGAGTTATTAGCTGGATTGTGATTTTCATTATACTGTGTTGGGTCATTTTGGACTACCTTGGACTAACATGTTGGGTTGATGTTTGCGCATGCGCGACCAACAGTAGCATTACCCCCACTCATTCGACCCCCACAGCTGCTAGCAGTGCCTGGATGCTAGATGGGCAAGTTTTGCTATGGTCCGGCTAAATCCCACGAGCTTATTGTAGTCACCGTGTATGTTGATTATATGAATGGTTCAATGGTAACGAATGGTAATATGAGTGTGTGTAGCAGTGATTGTGAGCTCTCGGTCATCTGCGGTTAACGTTAGCGATAGCTTGTTGTGGGTAACGTCTGTTAACAGTTATGCACCCCCAACTGATTGAGTAGAAACGGGGAGTGGGTAGCCTAGTGGCAATGTCGCGGGTCTCGACACGGCAGACTCGGGCTCGAGTCCCCTACACGGCACTCAGGTGAACCACCATGGACCCCTGAGCAAGGTCCTCAACCCCCACCAATTGCCCCCTGAGTGCTGTAATTAGCTGCCAACTGCTCTCAGGTTCAACCTGAGATGAGTTAACTGCAGAGAATGAATTTCTTAATTGGCGCTCTAATTGGGATTAATAAAGTATATTTGTTTGTGTTTAACCAATTTAAATGGCAACACTTGAATGCAGCAGCTGCTCTGCCTCCTTCCCTTCCCCACTTTACGCCGCTCACATCCCAATCGTGCAGGTCAGACAAGCTGCTTTTTATTTGATTGATAGTTCTGCTGTTCCTGGTTGTTTTCTTTATTAAGATAAAGAAGAAAATATTTTGATAAGCTTTTGCTACGTTTATCCTGATAATAAACACAGTGATGCGGTTCAAGTGAGGTGGCTTTTGAAGTGTTTATTTGTTAATAGGCGTAATTGCTGCAATATGCAGGTCAAACTGCTGTGCGCTGCTGCAGTTGGCTTAGTCAAAAACAAAATTATCAATTAAACACCCCCCAAAATTCTTTATACACTTTAGAAACTAATTTTAATAGTAAAAGGAAACTAAATATACCCACTAATGCCATAAAAGTTCTCAGATCGGAGGTCTATAACTACACCTATTGGCTATGCACCAATCTTGCAGAGGGATGCAGCACTCTTAAAATTGCCAAGCTTCTGAAACGTGATCATTCAACAATCAAGAATTTCATTCAAAATAGTCAACAGGGTCGCAAGAAACGTGTGGAAAAACCAAGGCGCAAAATAACTGCCCATGAACTGAGAAAAGTCAAGCGTTCAGCTGCCAAGATGCCACTTGCCAGCAGTTTTGCCATATTTCAGAGCTGCAACATCACTGAAGTGCCCAAAAGCACAAGGTGTGCAATACACAGAGACATGGCCAAGGTAAGAAAGGCTGAAAAACCACCACCACTGAACACGACACACAAGCTGAAACGTCAAGACTGGGCCAAGAAATATCTCAGACTGATGTTTCTAAGGTTTGATGGACTGATGAAATGAGAGAGTCTTGATGGGCCAGATGGATGGGCCCGTGGCTGGATCGGTAAAGGGCAGAGAGCTCCAGTCCCACTCAGACGCCAGCAAGGTGGAGGTGGGGTACTGGTATGGGCTGGTATCATCAAAGATGAGCTTGTGGGGCCTTTTCGGGTTGAGGATGGAGTCAAGCTCAACTCCCAGTCCTACTGCCAGTTTCTGGGAGACACCTTCTTCAAGCAGTGGTACAGGAAGAAGTCCGCATCCTTCAAGAAAAACATGATTTTCATGCAGGACAATGCTCCATCACACGCATCCAAGTACTCCACAGCGTGGCTGCAAGAAAGGGTCTAAAAGAAGAAAAACTAATGACATGACGTCCTTGTTCACCTGATCTGAACCCCATAGAGAACCTGTGGTCCCTCATCAAATGTGAGATTTTTTTTTTTTTTTTTTTTTTTTTTTTGTTATACTGGTATGATCCCCGAGGGGAAATTAGGGCTCTGCATTTCACCCATCTCTGTACTGAGTATCAGAGAGCAGAGGGCTGCTACTTAAAGCGCCCGGGGAGCATTTGGAGGGTTAAGGATCTTGCTCAGGGATCCACAGTGTTTAACCTAGGAGTCGTGTCGGGGACTCGAACCCGGGTCCTCCGCGCCAAAGCCCACGACTCTACCACTAGGCCACCCACTCCCCCTAATTTACAAGGAGGGAAAACAGTCCACCTTTCTGAACAGTGTCTGGGAGGCTGTGGTTGCTGCTGCACGCAATGTTGATGGTGAACAGATCAAAACACTGACAGGATCCATGGATGGCAGCTTTTGAGTGTCCTTGCAAAGAAAGGTGGCTATATTGGTCACTGATTTGTTCTTGTTTTGTTTTTGAGTGTCAGAAATGTATATTTGTGAATGTTGAGCTGTTATATTGGTTACCCTGGTGAAAATAAATAATTGAAATAGGTATATATTTGTTTATTGTTAAGTTGCCTAAGTTAAGTTGGGTAGTAACAGAAAAAAAGAGCTGTGATTAAATCAATAGCATTGAGACTAATATTCAGGCTACAACTACTACCGCCAATAACAATGATAATGATAAGAAGAAGAAGAATAACAGTAATAATAAAAACAATAACTGTCAAGGTTAAAGGGGAAACTCAGTAACTTTTTTACCTCAATAAATGCTTTTCGGAATCCCCGTGGGGCTAAACAAAGTGTTTACGGAGCGATTCAATGTTTCCCCCCCCTCCCGCCGGGGCCTCTGGCCTGCGAGCAGCTAAAAACAACTTTGCCTGCGTCGACCCGAGCAGAACTTGCGACAACAGAAACCGCTGTACGGTACTCAGGTCCCCTATCTACCAAGCTGCTTCCAGCTCTGATTTGAACCAGACTACCAGCGCTAACTCGAACAAAACATTTCTTTATCTTCCACCACCTAAACACGGCTCCAGGCTCTCATAACCAACTCTTTGCTGGACCAGAGTGATTCACGTAGCTTGCGCTGCCTGGGCACCGGGTGAAGCATCACTGATTCAGGCTCAATAATCACTTGTCACGTCCGCAAAAAGTAAATAAAAGTTCGTATTCTTACCTGCTACTCGCCAACACCAGAGAAAAATATAATCCACGGCATATTTACCCGCAAATCGCGGGTAAAACGTCCCGTTACAGAAAATACAGGACTTTGCTTTGAGTAGAGGGAGACGTGGTGCTGCTACCAACGCAGCAAAGTAGCATCAACAAGCTAGAAAACGCTTAGAAATATAATCAGGGATCAAAATAGAGGAAAGACAGGTAGAGAAGCCGTCTGTGTGCTGTGGGGGTGTAAGGGGGGGTTGAACACGACAGTGAAAGGATGCCACTAGGGGGAGCCCCGAGCTGAAGTTACTGAGTTCTGCTTTAAAAAAAATAACCTTACTAAGGTTATTGTATGAACAGCGACAGCCTGCGTCATTTCCCCTTCGGTAGGCGTCATGTGGTTCTGTTTACAACAGCTGTCGTGCATGCGCTAGAGGAGGGCGCCCCTTGCTAGGAAACGCTGCTAGTGGCTGATTGGAAACCGGAACTTCATTGGCCGAGAAGAGCGCCACAACAGCGGTAGAAACCAAAACTAAAACGGCCTGGGTTCATGCATATGCGCAATCAAAGAGTAGTTTATTTTAACACTGAAGTTGTCGTGTATGAGTTTTATGATGCGTCTCCACATCTGTCATCTGGTTTCTAAAATCCACTTTCCTCACACATGAGCTGTCACCACTTCAGTGATCCCTGAACTTTTCCTGTGTAAGTTTTATTCCGGCCAATCTTATGTGCTTGATGGCATCTGTACAACATACACACACCAGCTACTTTATCAGCCCACCTGTTCAGCTACTTTTACACAGATATCTAACCAGCCAGTCACAGGCAGCATCTATGATGTGGATGTGGTGAAGACGACTTGCTGGAGTTTAAACTGAGCATCACAATGAGGAAGAAAGTGGATTTACTGGTTGCTGGTCTGAGTATATACTGGGATTTTCACACACAACCATCCCACTTTGGGCTGTGTGTGTTGATGACAGGATAATCTCCAGCTGGTTGTTTGCATGTTCTCAGTCATAACTTGTGTTCTTTTCACTTTGATTCTTTATTTTCTCTCTTGAATGAGAACAGATTGGTTTGTCAGTTCCAACCTGTTTTGACCAGTTTACTGAACCATGATACAGTTTCTGTTGTCATCACTGTGGAATTTTCTATAACATTTAATCAGCCATGAAAAGCTGAGAGAAAGGTCAGAAGTTCACCTTTCAGTCAACTTCCATAAAGAAAACCACCATCAAAATCCCAATCCTTTAATAAAACACATGCACTTATGTTAGATATCATGTACCGTGTAAACCCGTCCATAAATGTTTACAGGCTGACATCAAAAAGAAAACATATACTTGTGAGATTTACGCTGAACATGCAAGTGACAACAGGTCCGATGCTCCGTTCAGCTAGAAGCAACTCTGATGATGTTTTTAATAAAAGAGACGTCCTGATGGACTTTAAGAAGGTCCCGAGGCAGCAGAACCTGGACTCTGTGAGACCATGTTCCTGCATTCATTAACATGTTCCTATCTGCTCTGAGTCGTATCACCTGGCAGCAGCAATCAGCTGGAGACGAGACGGCTGTCAGAAGAGACACGAGCTTAATTACAGTCAGAGAAACACTGACTCATCTTTGGTTTTTCTTAATGGGACATGAAATCTGTCGGTTTAGCTTAGTTTCCAGTTCAGTGAGACTTTATTAGCACGATGATGTCACATATTCACACCGTCACTCAACCTGTCCTGATCCTCCAAGCAGAAAAAATACGATTTTCCATAAACAGGTGTTTTGTGGGATTTTAATGTTTTGAGTTTTGACAGGGTGATAACAGACATATGTCGTCCAGCCACTAATGTGTCATATTTATATAGTATTTGTTGTATTTATTTCTAAATTCATGACAAAATATGAACCATTTCCTTGTCTCAAGTATTTGGATTCATTTCAGATGGGTGTCTGTGTCTCTGTTGCTGCTTCACGGTGATGCCTGGTTCGGACGACACAAATTCAGCCTGATTTTGCAAGTAATACCGTGCTGCAGCTTGCAGACCAAAGGCATGTTGCGTAGTGGGCGGGTCACAGTTTGGGTTAGATTTGACCATGCTCTCATTGGTGTGGTGGGCATGTTGCGTAGTGGGCGGGTCACAGTTGGGGTTAGATTTGACCATGCTTTCATGGGTGTGGTGGGCGTGTTGCTTAGTGGGCGGGTCACAGTTTGGGTTAGATTTGACCATGCTCTCATTGGTGTGGTGGGCGTGTCGTGAAGTTGGGCGTGTTGCGTAGTGGGTGGGTCACAGTTGGGGTTAGATTTTACAGTGCTCTCATCGGTGTGGTGGGCGTGTCATGAAGTTGGGCGTGTTGCGTAGTGGGCAGGTCACAGTTGGGGTTTGATTTGACCATGCTCTCATTGGTGTGGTGGGCGTGTTGCTTAGTGGGCGGGTCACAGTTGGGGTTAGATTTGACCATGCTCTCATTGGTGTGGTGGGCGTGTCGTGAAGTTGGGCGTGTTGCATCGTGGGCAGGTCACAGTTGTGGTTAGATTTGACCATGCTCTCATTGGTGTGGTGGGCGTGTTGCGTAGTGGGTGGGT
>JALJCO010001693.1:0-10276 GCA_023101725.1 Atherinomorus stipes | reverse complement strand
TGCTTCGTTCAGTTACGTATTGCTGCGGGACAAAGTAATGGAAATGTGGACATGTGCGTGGTCACCCTTTTACAAGTCTTCTGAACTGCCATCAGAAAAATGGCTGCGTCCTAATTCAAACTGACAGAAACTAATGTGATCTAAATTGATATCTTTTCGTCACTGAATACAAAGGGGGGGGGGGGGGGGGGACACACGGAAAAACTCAATGTAAACAGGTCCTATTCTTAGATTTTTGCTTTCCATGAGGTTGAAGACACATTGTGCAGCGGATGGCAGCAAAGTGATCCCTGAAAGCACTTGTGAACAGATAAATAAAGTTTAATGACTGATAAGTAAACTAAAAAAAAAAAAATCCTTCATTTGAGGAAGCTGCTACAGCATGTGACGCAGTCAAGATAAATGGAAGAAATAGCCTATTCCAAACTGGAGCATTTTAGTCTGTTTTGATCAAAATGAATAAATGACAGTTTCACAGCAGCTATAGGGGTTTCTAAAGTCTAATGAAATGAAATGAATGAATGAAAAATATTTTGTTTATCCCAGGAACGAAATTCAATAATGTAACAGCTGTCTCCCTCTCTCTTTTTTGTCTTCCAATATATCATAAATACAACAGAACAACAATAATAATAATAATCAATAAATCAGTCTGTCTTGTTTTTCAGAGTGCGGCCTCCCACTGAACACACTACGTTGAATCTTGTGTTGCTGAGAGGATCGGAAGAACCCTTCGTCATCTTCATCATCTTCATCTCATACTAACATAGCTGTCAAGTGTCCGGTTTCGGCCGGGAAAGAGCCGTATTTGAAGGCATTTTCCCGCCTACATGCCCTTCTACTATGTTTCCGTAAATTTCGCGTATTATGAAATAGGCTAATTTAAAAAAATGCTGTGCTGAGCTCTGTTAGTAACTTTAGGAAGGTTTGAAGAGTCTAGGCTAATGTTAATGAATAAGTGTGAGTTGTCGCCCTCTGTGGGATACGAACCCGCGACCACGGCAGCTCCCGCACCGCACTGGGGCCAGACGAAAGCCCAGTGCGAAAGAAAAAAGGCGGCAAAAGAGTCAGTGTGATTCGTGGGAAAAGGCAGGAAAAGCATGCACTGGGAGTTTCCACGCTCCAGCAGCCCATGGGGCCGGGTGTAGGGCAGACGTAAAGACGCCCCAATCCCCTACAAGCCTCGGTGATACGCCATGTGCCACACAGTGCATGTAGAAAATATCAGACCAAGTGTTCCCTATATCATTGACAAGTTAGAACTAACTTGTGACAATGTTGAACCAACATTGTTTAAATGACCGTATCGCCAACACAAAACTCATCTCCAACACGTTTCTTGTCACATGCATGAACTGATGCTGAATGATGTGGAACTGATTCATCAAGTTAGTTGTTATGGATCCAGATTTCGGCTCTAAAGTAAGAAGAAGAAGAAAAGTAATACCCGCACTTCCACCCTTGCGCCCCTAGAATGCGCGCTCCCGTTGAGGGGTTGAAGTGCGTAGTGTGTCCCGGTTCTCCAGGGCTGCTCGAGGGCGGAAGTCCGTCACGCCCCTTTTGCGCCCTCAATCCACACTTCAGTGAAGTCTTTTAGAAAAAAGAAATTTCGAGCAATCTTTTATTGGTAAACTAAGAATTAACAACTTAATATGTGAGGATGAAAATCTTATCTCCAAGTACGTGACAGATTTTTACCAAAAATTATATAAGGCTGACCCAGAGAATGAAGATGACATGGGCCCCGTCCCAATACCCACACTTCCACCCTTGCGCCCCTAGAATGCGCGCTCCCGTTGAGGGGTTGAAGTGCGTAGTGTGTCCCAATTCTCCAGGGCTGCTCGAGGGCGGAAGTCCGTCACGCCCCTTTTGCGCCCTCAATCCACACTTCAGTGAAGTCCGCATCTATGCAGACTTCACCGAAGCATATTGCCCATAATTCATTGCTGCGTGTGACGTTTTGAACCATAAAGGCGGAACATGTCCATGTTTGGTGATGAGCTTCTGCCTGTGGTAAAAAAAAAAAAGCCATTTCAGATGTAAAGATTGAAATATTTAATCTTTTGTGCTGTAGGTGAAATAATTACTGTAGTTTGTCCTGTTACTTCGGAATATACTTTGAATATTAAAAATCAAAGCATTTGAATAATGAAAGTTATCAGTTTACTGATAAAAGTAGCTAAATTAATTTTTTATTCAAAAACTTTATTTACAGGTAAGTCCAGTCGAGACGCAGCGTCTTTAACAAGGGAGACCTGTTTACCTGAATTAGTTTAGTTTAGTTTATTATGGATCCCCATTAGTCTTCACCAGTGATCCAGATCAACATAAATTTTGTACAATCAACAAAAACACAGGTTAACTAAATTAAAATACAATACTAAGCAAACATTTTAATGGAAAAAAGCAAAAACTAAATTAGTATACAATACCAAAGCATCTAGATTTACAATGAAATTAAGGATAAAAATAATTATGTAGCCATACTTCTGTAAGCCGTACAACTCATGTAATTAATACAGGTCTCAGTTCCCAATGTAACTCAAAGAACTTATACATGTTTTTATGGACATGTGGACATTTATGGACATTCTATGCTAACGATAACAGTCACAGAGCAACAATTTAATCATTATTATACATTTGTTTAGAATGTAACAGTTATTTAACCTGTACTGGTGAAATTTTACAGACATCTTACATAAATTAGTTCAGTAATTCATTTATTTATTAATCAAACTTGTGTGGGATTTCATAACATCTATTTTACAAGAACAGATGAAATTAACTTTATTCAGTTTATGTTTAAAAATTATGCCTCTTCACCAGGAACAGAGATGAAGCTGAGTTTGGCAGCAATGACATGAAATGACGTCGTGGTGCAAAATGGAGGAAAAATCACTGTCCCAATTCTGCCTTTTCCCGCACTTGCAACCTGCACACTCCAACCCTTAATGTGCACTTCTGCCAAGTGCGCACTACATACAAGGGTGCTAGGGTTTAGGGTGGGTATTGGGACGGGGCCATGGACACATTTCTTAACGGACAGCAACAGGAAGCTAACTGCATAAATGAGGACTTCATGAAAACTTGCGACAAGGAAATCTGTGTTAAAGAAATTCAAGAATCCATTGGCTCTCTTAAAGATAACAAATCTCCTGGAAACGACGGATTAATCAGTGAATTCTATAAATATTTTATTAAAGAACTAGCTCCCTTTTAAAAGCTGTGTTTACAGAAGCATTAACGAAAGGAGAACTACCCCCAACTCTCCGTCAAGGCTTAATTAAATTGATACCAAAACCTAAAAAAGACAAATTAAATTTGGAAAATTGGAGACCAATTAGTCTTTTGAATAATGATGCCAAAATTTTTGCGCTTATTTTTGCCAAAAGACTGAAACTAGGTCTAAATGATATTATCAATGAAGAACAATCTGGATTTATACCTGGAAGAAATATAAGCAATAACATTCGATTAATACTGGACATGATTGACTACAACGAATACATACAAGATGAGAGTTTCATTTTATTTGTGGACTTTTATAAAGCATTCGATACTATAAACCATAAATTTATATTCAAAACTATTCAACATTTCGGATTTGGGAATTATTTTCTAAAAGCTATTACTACTTTATATCGGGGGGGTAACAGCTCTGTCAAATTAGCACATGGTACAACTCAAAGATTTGAAATCAACCGCGGAATTAGACAGGGCTGTCCATTAAGCCCATTCCTTTTTCTTCTGGTCACACAAATAATGGCAACACATATTAAAAAGGGGCCATTTCAAGGTATTTTGGCATTTGAGAAGGAATTCAAATTGTCGCAATTGGCTGATGATACTGCAATTTTCATATCTAACATACATGAGGTCAGTAAAGTAGTCGCTTGCATCCAGGACTTTTCCCTTGTGTCAGGATTAAAGATCAATCTGACTAAATCTGCTTTGTTTCCCCTCAAAGAATCAAACCTGACTGAATTTAATGATATACCTGTAAAAGATCAAATTACTTATTTAGGAATAAACATTGAAAAAAATGAAAAGTTGCGTAGCTCATCTAATTTTGGCCCCATAGTCGAACAAATAACCAAAAAGTTTAATATATGGCTCATGAGGGATCTGTCCCTAAATGGTAGAATATTACTGTCAAAAGCTGAGGGAATTTCCAGATCAATATATACATCTTTATCATTAGAAATGCCCAAACACATATCTAAAAAACTTGATAAAATCTTATTTGATTTTATATGGAAACATAAAAGTCATTATCTAAAGAAAGATATTCTATGCAATGCCAAAAAATATGGTGGATTAGAAGTTTTAAGTTTTGAAATGCTGAATAGTTCCTTCAAAGTGAGATGGTTAACCAACTTACTAACAGAAAAAGAAACAATCTGGAACACCTTTCCCAAACATATTTTTAACTTGATGGGTGGACTAAATTTCTTGCTAAAATGTGATTATAAAATTGAAAAATTACCTGTTAAATTGTCAGGTTTTCATCAACAAGCTCTCCTGGCATGGAAACTTGCATACAAACATAATTTTTCTCCAACTGCTGATTTTACATATGGAACAATGGAAATATCCTTTATAAGAAGAAGTCAATTTATTTTAAAAACTGGGTGGAAAATGGTATTGTATTAGTGGTACAGCTTTTAAATGCCAATGGAAATCTCCTGACATACAATGAATTTTTATCCAAATTTAAACTTCCTGTAACACCCAAGGAATATGCGGTGGTGCTTGATGCTGTGCCTAGAAATGTACTGCAACTACTCCGAGGAATAACAACTGTTTTTTCAATTAATGATCCACTACACAGCAGCATACTGATAGGTGAAATTGATGTCACCAAGAAGAAATGCTCTAATAAACTAATCAGAACATTTCTTCAGAAAGTAATGCTGCCTTCTGGCAGATCTTATTGGTCATCTTTGTTTGGAAATTTGAATTGGAACCGGATCTGGCTAAATGCTGGAAAATTCTGTTTGAGCAACAAAGTCAAAGAAGTCAGTTTTAAAATCTTACATAATGTGTACCCCGCTAAAAAAAACCCTAGAGAGATTTAACCTAGATATTGATTATTCATGTACCTTCTGTGAACAAAACATTGAAACAATATGTCATTTATTTTATCAATGTATGTACTCAAAGATATTTTGGACAGATGCTCAATATTATATCCAACAGAAAACTGGACAAAACGTGCAGCTTACAGAGAAAGATACTCTACTTTATTTGGAAAAGAAAAACATGGATAAAGACTGTACGTATTTCACCCAACTTCTACTACTTCTTGGAAAATTTCATATCCACAAAGCAAGATGGTCAGACTCTAAACCAAACTTCAACTGCTTCCTCCAAGAACTTGCACAATACAGCATCACAATAAAAGAACTTGAAAACCAAAAGGCAATTAAAACCAACTATGTTTTTGACAAATTGAATGTGACCCCATGACCTTATACTGTATATATCTGTTATGTGCTTTGTATACCTTTAATTTGTTTTGTACAATGCCCCTTTATTTATTTTATTTACATTTTTTCCTTCTCTTTTAACCCACTGATGGACCAGCTCTTTACTATATAATGCTGTCTAGTACACCCCTGGCATTCACTTGTCTTTTGTATAATTGCTACATGTTGCAAATAAAAAAAAAAAAAAAAAAAAAAAAAAACACTTCAGTGAAGTCCGCATCTATGCAGACTTCACTGAAGCATATTGCCCATAATTCATTGCTGCGTGTGACGTTTTGAACCATAAAGGCGGAACATGTCCATGTTTGGTGATGAGCTCCTGCCTGTGGTGAAAAAAAAAGCCATTTCAGATGTAAACATTGAAATATTTAATCTTTTGTGCTGTAGGTGAAATAATGACTGAAGTTTGTCCTGTTACTTCGGAATATACTTTTAATATTAAAATTCAAAGCATTTGAATAATGAAAGTTATCAGTTTTCTGATAAAAGTAGCTAAATTAATTTTTTATTTAAAAACCTTATTTACACAGATAAGTCAGTGGAGACGCAGCGTCTCTAACAAAGGAGACCTGTTTACCTGACATAGTTTAGTTTAGTTTATTATGGATCCCCATTAGTCTTCACCAGGGAAGAATATTCTTACTGGGGTCCAGATCAACATAAATTTTGAACATGCAATCAACAAAAACACAGGTTAACTAAATTAAAATACAATACTAAGCAAACATTTGAAAAGAAAAAGCAAAAACTAAATAAGTGTACAATACCAAAGCATCTATTTACAATGAAATTAAGGATAAAAATAATTATGCAGCCATACTTCTGTAAGCCTTACAACTCATGTGATTAATACGGGTCTCAGTTTCCAATGTAACTCAAAGAAAGATGACCAATAAGATCTGCCAGAAGGCAGCATTACTTTCTGAAGAAATGTTCTGATTAGTTTATTAGAGCATTTCTTCTTGGTGACATCAATTTCACCTATCAGTATGCTGCTGTGTAGTGGATCATTAACTGAAAAAACAGTTGTTATTCCTGGAGTAGTTGCACATTTCCTAGGCACAGCATCAAGCACCACCGCACATTCTTTGGGTGTTACAGGAAGTTTAAATTTGGATAAAAATTCATTGTATGTCAGGAGATTTCCATTGGCATTTAAAAGCTGTACCACTAATACAATACCATTTTCCACCCAGTTTTTAAAATAAATTGACTTCTTCTTATAAAGGATATTTCCATTGTTCCATATGTAAAACGAAGTTGGAGAAAAATTATGTTTGTATGCAAGTTTCCATGCCAGGAGAGCTTGTTGATGAAAACCTGACAATTTAACAGGTAATTTTTCAATTTTATAATCACATTTTAGCAAGAAATTTAGTCCACCCATCAAGTTAAAAATATGTTTGGGAAAGGTGTTCCAGATTGTTTCTTTTTCTGTTAGTAAGTTGGTTAACCATCTCACTTTGAAGGAACTATTCAGCATTTCA
Organism: Atherinomorus stipes; assembly: GCA_023101725.1. Classification (NCBI taxonomy): domain Eukaryota; kingdom Metazoa; phylum Chordata; class Actinopteri; order Atheriniformes; family Atherinidae; genus Atherinomorus; species Atherinomorus stipes. Next base: position 3,297 of record JALJCO010001693.1, on the reverse strand, counting down.
AAACTTAAAACTTCTAATCCACCATATTTTTTGGCATTGCATAGAATATCTTTCTTTAGATAATGACTTTTATGTTTCCATATAAAATCAAATAAGATTTTATCAAGTTTTTTAGATATGTGTTTGGCATTTCTAATGATAAAGATGTATATATTGATCTGGAAATTCCTCAGCTTTTGACAGTAATATTCTACCGTTCAGTTACGTATTGCTCATGAGCCATATGTGTTAAACTTTTTGGTTATTTGTTCGACTATGGGGCCAAATTAGATGAGCTCCGCAACTTTTCATTTTTTTCAATGTTTATTCCTAAATAAGTAATTTGATCTTTTACAGGTATATCATTAAATTCAGTCAGGTTTAATTCTTTGAGGAAACAAAAGCAGATTTGATCAGATTGATCTTTAATCCTGACACAAGGGAAAAGTCCTGGATGCAAGCGACTACTTTACTGACCTCATGTATGTTAAATATGAAAATTGCAGTATCCATCAGCCAATTGCGACAATTTGAATTCCTTCTCAAATGTAAAATACGCTGATAGCCCCCTTTTTAATATGTGTTGCCATTATTTGTGTGACCAGAAGAAAAGGAATGGGCTTAATGGACAGCCCTGTCTAATTCCGCGGTTGATTTCAAATCTTTGGAGTTGTACCATGTGCTAATTTGACAGAGCTGTTGCCCCCCCGATATAAAGTAGTAATAGCTTTTAGAAAATAATTCCCAAATCCGAAATGTTGAATAGTTTTGAATATAAATTTATGGTTTATAGTATCGAATGCTTTATAAAAGTCCACAAATAAAATGAAACTCTCATCTTGTATGTATTCGTTGTAGTCAATCATGTCCAGTTAATCGAATGTTGTACTTATATTTCTTCGGTATAAATCCAGTTGTTCTTCATTGATAATATCATTTTAGACCTAGTTTCAGTCTTTTTTGGCAAAATAAGCGCAAAAATTTTGGCATCATTATTCAAAAGACTAATTGGTCTCAATTTTCCAAATTTAATTTGTCTTTTTTAGGTTTTTGGTATAAATTTAATTAAGCCTTGACGGAGAGTTAAGGGGTAGTTCTCCTTTCGTTAATGCTTCTGTAAACACAGCTTTTAAAAAGGGAGCTAGTTCTTTAATAAAATATTTATAGAATTCACTGATTAATCCGTCATTTCCAGGAGATTTGTTATCTTTAAGAGAGCCAATGGATTCTTGAATTTCTTTAACACAGATTTCCTTGTCGCAAGTTTTCATGAAGTCCTCATTTATGCAGTTAGCTTCCTGTTGCTGTCCGTTAAGAAATGTGTCCATGGCCCCGTCCCAATACCCACCCTAAACCCTACACCCTTGTACGTATTGCTCTTGGCAGAAGTGCACATTAAGGGTTGGAGTGTGCAGGTTGCAAGTGTGGGGAAAAAGGCAGAATTGGACAGTGATGGTTCCTCCATTTTGCACACGTCATTTCATCATTGCTGCCAAACTCAGCTTCATCTCTGTTCCTGGTGAAGAGGTGTCTTTTTTTAAACATAAACTGAATAAAGTTAATTTCATCTGTTCTTGTAAAATAGATGTTATGAAATCCACACAAGTTTGATTAATAAATAAATGAATTACTGAACTAATTTATGTGAGATGTCTGTGAAATTTCACCAGTACAGGTTAAATAACTTACATTCTAAACAAATGTATAATAATGATTAAACTGTTGCTCTGTGACTGTTATCATTAGCATAGAATTATCCATAAATGTCCACATGTCCATAAAAACATGTATAAGTTCTTTGAGTTGCATTGGAAACTGAGACCTGTATTAATCACATGAGTTACTTACGGCTTACAGAAGTATGGCTAGGTAATTATTTTTTATCCTTAATTTCATTGTAAATCTAGATGCTTTGGTATTGTATACTTATTTAGTTTTTGCTTTTTTCCATTAAAATGTTTGCTTAGTATTGTATTTTAATTTAGTTAACCTGTGTTTTTGTTGATTGTATGTTCAAAATTTATGTTGATCTGGATCACTGGTGAAGACTAATGGGGATCCATAATAAACTAAACTAAATTATGTCAGGTAAACAGGTCTCCCTTGTTAAAGACGCTTGGTCTCCACTGGACTTACCTGTAAATAAGGTTTTTAAATAAAGAATTAATTTAGCTACTTTTATCAGAAAACTGATATCTTTCATTATTCAAATGCTTTGAATTTTAATATTAAAAGTATATTCCGAAGTAACATGGCAAACTCAGTAATTATTTCACATACAGCATAAAAGATTGAATATTTCTATGTTTACATCTAATATGGCAATTTTTTTACCACGGGCAGGAGCTCATCACCAAACATGGACATGTTCCGCCTTTATGGTTCAAAACGTCACATGCAGCACTGAATTATGGGTAATATGCTTCAGTGAAGTCTGCATTGATGCGGACTTCACTGAAGTGTGGATTGAGGGCGCAAAAGGGGCGTGACGGACTTCCGCCCTCGAGCAGCCCTGGAGAATTGGGACACACTACGCACTTTAACCCCTCAACGGGAGCGCGCATTCTAGGGGCGCAAGGGTGGAAGAGCGGGTATTACTTTTCTTCTTCTTCTAACTTTAGAGCCGAAATCTGGATCTATAACAACTAACTTGATGAATCAGTTCCACATCATTCAGCATCAGTTCATGCATGTGACAAGAAACGTGTTGGAGATGAGTTTTGTGTTGGCGATACGGTCATTTAAACAATGTTGGTTGAACATTGTTACAAGTTAGTTCTAACTTGTCAATGATATAGGGAACACTTGGTCTGTTATTTTCTACATGCACTGTGCGGCACATGGCGTATCACCGAGGCTTGTAGGGGATTGGGGCGTCTTTACGTCTGCCCCACACCCGGCCCCATGGGCTGCTGGAGCGTGGAAACTCCCAGTGCATGCTTTTCCTGCCCTTTCCCACGAATCACACTGACTCTCTTGCCGCCTTTTTCTTCCGCACCGGGCTTTCGCCTGGCCCCAGTGCGGTGCGGGAGCTGCCGTGGTCGCGGGTTCGTATCCCACAGAGGGCGACAACTCACACTTATTCATTAACATTAGCCTAGACTCTTCAAACCTTCCTAAAGTTACTAACAGAGCTCTGAAGCACAGCATTTCTTAAATTATCATTTCATAATACGCGAAATTTACGAAACATAGTAGAAGGGCATGTAGGCGGGAAAATGCCTTCAAATACGGCTCTTTCCCGGCCGAAACCGGACACTTGACAGCTATGTTAGTATGAGATGAAGATGATGAAGATGACGAAGGGTTCTTCCGATC
>JALJCO010001690.1:7500-18672 GCA_023101725.1 Atherinomorus stipes | reverse complement strand
CAAGTAAAAGTAAGAGAACCCATCTAAACATGAACTTGAGTAAAAATAAAGTACTTAATTTAAAATTTACTCAGAGTAAAAGTTACTAAGTTACTTTCAGTTACATGCTGTAAAAAATGATGACTTATAAATCCAAGTCAACACTTTTTTTAGAGAGACTTTACAATACTACAATAAAAAAAGACAAAACCAAATCAAAGTATTCAAGATGGTGAAAATGTTGAGCAAATCTGTATGAACAAACTGCTATTTTTTCTTTCTATAGAAACATAAATCAAATTCAGTTGTCTTAAAGGATAAGTTTCTTTTTTTTTTTTAACCTGGACCTTATTTCTAGAAGTTTATACGTGAATTTTCTCACTGGTAAAGTTTCTGCATCACTTTGAGTCCTTCGGAAGACGTTACGTCCAGTATCATGGCGGAGACGGGGCAGCCTCATTATCTGCAGTAAAACTTCTTCATTTCATCAATGCTTTAAGTAGAATGAACGAATGAACGAGTACTATTGTCCTGTGAGTTCAGAGTTTTTGTTGTTGTCTGGGTAGCGAGCTGCTATTCTCAGCTGTACTACGGAAGCGCGCATAGTTAATGCTCGGCCCCGAAAAGTGTGTAAAACACCCTGATAACTAACGGAAAGCTAAATCTGAACTCACAGGACAGTAGTAGGTCATTCTACTTAAAGTATTGGCGAAAATCAAGGAGTTTTGCTGCAGATAATGTCTTATATAGTGGCTGCCCTGTACCGCCCATTTTACTGAGGAACACCAAGGGCGACTCAGCGTAATATCTTCCGAAGGACTCAAAGTGATGCAGAAACTTTCCCGGTGAGTAAATGCACATATATACTCCTAGAAATAAGGTCCAGGTTGAAAAAAAAGAAGCTTATCCTTTAATGAACAAACAAGCAAACTGACCGCTTATTTAAGAAATGAATTAGAATATTCTGCCCACTAGGGATGGGCGATATGGACTAAAAAATATATCGCGATAATTTCTCTTATTTATCACGGTAACGATAAGTGACGATAAAAACTATCAACAAAATATTTTGATATAATAAATCTGTCACTAAATTCTGTCTTGAGAGCCCTACAAAATACTAGAGAGCCACTAAACTATATCAATTAAGTTCGAGTAGTGCACCCGTATTGCAAAACTGTAGTGACACCAATCAAACAAGTCTAAAATATGAGACCAAATTCCACATTTATTCAAACGATGCAAACAGCAAAACTAACTTGGCTTATAAAAACAAAGTAGTGCAACTGCAAACACAACCTGATAAATTGTCATCTCACGATAAAAACGATAAATTAAAATTGTTATTGTGGGGAATTTCTCTGACGATATATCGCACACGATAAAATATCGCCCATCCCTACTGCCCACTGAATACCAGCACTGGACAGATTTGTCACGGTCTGCATGATGAAGTTATTGCCTTGTTTGTGAACACAAAGAGCTGGCTGAGATATGGCCGAGGATTTCCTCCTTCATCCTCATCAGCCTCCTTCATCTCCATCTCCTGCTCGGCACCAGCCGTCATCAGTGAGATTTCCTTTCAGTGGACGATATATTGAAAGTCACCAAAGTAGTTTGGCAGCATAGATTAACAATCTGTAACGTTTGACATAAAACTGATTTTTCTCCCCCTGCATTTCATTTTTTTACTCCGTAATCGGGGCGTAAAAGTAAACCGACCCATTTCAAAAACTTCTGAGAAATTACAAATTACTCACAAAAACTACTCAATTACAGTAACTTGAGTAAGTGTAATTAATTACTTTTTCCACCTGTGGTCCTTTTCAGTGTTGCTGCAGCAATTTAACAGGACATTAACCTGCTGAAGAAGTGTAATGTTTCCTTTGTACACAGGAGGGAGACAAACAATCGGTTATGAACTGACGTAGACTGGCACCAAGACCAACACTTACAGTTGTGCTCAAAGGTTTACATCCCCTCCCATTAAAGAAAATGCTAAAATCACAATAGTTTTTCAAGTTACAAGAAACGGAAAAAGTACTAATGAATAAAAATGCACTAAATTATAATTTGTTTAAACAAAATATTGATTTTCAATTGTGGTTGAAAAAAAAAAAACTGTCCCAGGCAACTTAGTGCATCTTGCTCATGAACAGTGGACCAAAATACCTGTCATCAGGTACAAAAATCTGATTGGATGTTACAGAAGACTTGATGAAAACTTGATTGCAGTGATTAAGTCAAAATTATGCTCAACAAAATTATAGTTCAGGAGCCCCATCATGTAGGGACGCACAATATAATTAGCTCCCTGTCGATATCGGTCTTAAAACTGAGTATCGGACATCGGCCACCCCACCGAAATCTAACCGATCAGCCCGCTGTTTCTAAAGTCTGGAAAAAACAACAACAAAAAACTGTAAAAAAGTCTGTAAAAAAATATTTTTTACAGACTTTTACCCCTTCTAAAGACTAGGGGTCAGAAAAAATATTGACACTAAAATATCGCGATATTTTCATATGCTGATATCATATTGACATTTAAAAAAGCGGTATCGATCTATTTTACTAAAGAAATCTCGCAATATTTCATCATTCTGTAACAAATTTCAAGAGAATTCACAAAATGTTGTGAGATTTTGTAACACAACAATGAAATTTCGCGAAATTTTGTTAGTAAAATAGATCCGATACCCCGTTTTTAAATATCGATTTGATATCAGCACAAAAATATCACAGTATTTCAGTGTATCGTTATTTTTTCCCACTCCTATTTTTCAAAATGTCGGAAACGGATAACAAAACGGCTATTTGCAATGACTGCTTATTTTTTTTTCAGCTTTAATATCAGTATCGATATCGGTTATCAGCCCCATGAGTTTTTAAAATATCGGCCAAAATTCCAATATCGTGCATCCCCAACATCATGCAAGTTTCATTGTGTTTATTTATTTATTTTTTTTTAGCATGTCCTGTCCAGCATCATAGCAGCAGAATGGGGATCTGGTTGCTGTGTTTTGCCAGGAAGATTTACTTTGCCAAGAGGAGCCTTATGGGTATAAGGCTCCTCTTGATTTACAAATTTTAATGCTTTATTTATTTACTAATTTATTTTTTTTTCTTTGTAATTGTTCTATTATTAAATGTACATATTATTGCTGGACCTGAGGTTCAACAAGTCAGGGGAACAAGCTTAACTATGTGTAACAAATACATTCTGTTATCTATTACCTCAACTATGTCCTGATATAAGCAGGAAGATTAACTTTGAATCAGTTTGAACAGCATCTGCGTCTCAGTTTAGTCATCTCCCCTTTGATGTCTCACCTTTCTTTTTTAAGTGCAAGTGCTTTTTCTTTGATTCTCTCCGTCTGGAGTTCATAGTGGAGGTGATGGTGTGACAGCTTCTGAGGAAATGGTGAATATAGGTCAGACAGAGCAAACAAGGTAAAGTCTGAGCTATCAGAAGAACTAGAGCAGAAGAAAGCTGAAGTATTAGAGCAGGTTAGACTTTAGCATTTTAGATCCATTCTCACTTGTCTGCTATAATTGCCAGTGACTTACTCTCATGATTTAAATGATGCTTCTGGTAATACGCTATTATTTATTCAACAAATGTATTGTGCTCTAATTTGAGTTCAAGAAGTTGTAAGAATCACATTCCCTAATTATGAGAGGATGAAATTTCTCCAAACTTTTGTAAAGGCTACGTACAGCAGCAGTTTGCCATTAAGCTTGTTTGATGACAGGGGAAGAGATTTATTGGAGCAACAAACAAATTCAAGACCTTTTTCACATGACATCTTGATTGTTTTTATTCCTTCCTTTTTCTGCCCGGGCAATTTTGTATGGCGTCATCCACCCCGTCACTGGGTTGATTCAGGCTTTTGACGATTGGGTTACAATTACTAAACAGTTTCCCTCTTGGGATTAATGAATTTAGTTTATATAACTTCAGACAAAAGGTCACACAAACAGAAGGTTTTTAACTGGAAATCCATTTATAACTGGCTTTTTCCAGAGTTTACAAGCACATCTCATCCCATGTCTTCCACACAGAGGTTAGATAATTACCATGCAAACGCTTTCCACAAGACTATTAGACATGGGATCTCTTCTTTTAAACAAACGTCAAGCATGTCGCTGGAGATGGATTGCATTGTTACAGGTTTAGCAACTTCATCATAGTAGAAATGCTGGACAGGACAAGTTAGAGAAAAAAAAAATCAAAGTAGAAATGAACAGAAAAAGTTAGGGAAGCACGATAACCTTTTTTTAAAAACCGATAGCGATAACCGATAAATTTCAGCTCCAAAAGGCCGATACCGATAACCGATAACACACATACATACCTAATTGTGGCAGCAATACTGTTAACAAAAACCAAAAAGACTTTTTTACTTTTTAAATGAAGAAATTATGTTTTCCAGTTAAAAACTACCAGCATGCCTCTCAAACATTTTCTGAAAGATATCAAACAAAATGATTCAATATCTCAAAGCAAATCAGCAAAAAGGTAAAGTGCATTGTTTACTGATACAAATATAAACTGACATTTATCGGGTTACAGACTGAAAAAGTGGATTTGAAAGAAAAAAACAGAAAATCATGTACTTACAGGTTAGATTCAAACATTTATTGTATGTTAACACAATCTGAAAAAGTTTTTTGTAAACAACAATAATGACTGACAGGGCGGACTTGTCTATGTAAGTAGGTGCGTTTTAACAACAATAATTCCGGTCTTTCTTTTTCGTTCGTTCGTTTGTTCTGTGATTTATCGTTCTATCATCGTTCTATAGATTTATTGTTCTATCATCGTTTTATCGTTCTATAGATTTATCGTATCTATCGTTCTATAGATTTATCGTATCTATCGTTCTATAGATTTATCGTATCTATCGTTCTATAGATTTATCGTTCTATCGTTCTATAGATTTATCGTATCTATCGTTCTATAGATTTATTGTATCTATCGTTCTTTAGATTTATTGTTCTATCATCGTTCTATAGATTTATTGTTCTATCATCTTTCTATCGTTCTATAGATTTATCGTATCTATCGTTCTATAGATTTATCGTATCTATCGTTCTATAGATTTATCGTTCTATTATTCTATATTTATCACTCCATCGTTCTATAGATTTATCGTTCTATCGTTATATAGATTTATCGTATCTATCGTTCTATAGATTTATCGTTCTATCGTTCTATAGATTTATCGTTCTATCGTTCTATAGATTTATCGTATCTATCGTTCTATAGATTTATCGTTCTATTATTCTATTTATCACTCCATCGTTCTATAGATTTATCGTTCTATCGTTCTATAGATTTATCGTTCTATCGTTCTATAGATTTATCGTTCTATCGTTATATAGATTTATCGTTCTATCGTTCTATTGATTTATAGTTCTATCATTCTATCGTTCCATCTATCATTTTTTCTATCATTCTATTGTTCTATATACGTTCTATCGTTCTATCATTCTATTGTTTTATCTAATGTTCTATCGTTCTATTGATCCATCTATTATTCTGTCTGTCATTCTATTGTTCTATCGCTCTTTCGTTCTATCATTCTATCGTTCTATCAGTACAATAGTCATTCTATTGTACTGTTTTATTCTGTTGTAGATTTTGTATTGTCGATGTTTAGAGTAGATTTTTACTTAATTTTTTTCTACTCTCATATTTTTTTCTCTTTGCTCTAACTTTCTACTGCTATTTGCTGCTGGAACTAGAGATGCACCGATCCGATACTCAGATCAGATATCTGCTCCGATCCAGTCATTTCATACACAGCAGTACATTTACAGCGATCTCGTCTCTTCAATTTTGTGTCTGTAACGCCGTTTACGTCATCACGCAGAGTAGATAAGTGTTGTTTATTTTTGCTGCTAATGTACACTTTGTTAGTGCTAAATGATGATATTAAGTACATTTATATCTGTGTTAATTTGTTAGCTTTTTACACAAGGCTAAATGTTTGTCAGTCCTGATGCCTTCACTCACATGGCAAGGTATACAGTTCATTCTACAACAGTAGTGTCGGATCGGTATCGGCCAATACACTCAGCCCAGTCATATCGGATTGAATTGTAAAAAAACAGATTGGTGTGTTCTAGCTGTAACACCTGAATTTCCCGGTCTATGAAATAAATAAAGTGCTATCTTATCTCTTATCTTATGATTTGAAAGTTCCTATTTTACTTATTTTTTTCCCTCTTCAGGCTCACTACTCCACAGGCAGAGTGTCCGCCTCCTTCACATCCACAGCCATGACTCCTGCAACAACACATGAAGCAGGCAAGTGAACATCTCACAGAAAAAGTGGAAAAAAAAAAAAAAAAAGCCCTGGAGATTCACAGCAAAAATAAACAGTCACATCTTTTTATTCGTGTTGCTTCAACCTCTATTTATTCAGGGAAGACGAGGGCTTCTCGTTTTGTGGTGAAGTGCAGCTTCATGCTCACACAGCTCAAAAGTAACTGCAAGTGAGAGCTGTTCATTTAGTGTTTTCTTCCCCTGTCAGCTGCTTAACTGCTCCATGAGAGAGATTCACGGTTATGCAATAGGTTCAGTGCACTTGAGAAGGAGACAGTGCTGGAATTTTGTGACCTAGTTTAGTTTTCTGAGTAAGGATGGCATGTGGGGTAATCCTATAGAATACAGAGAAAAGACAGAAAGATGGAAATTATAATGTGTGCCCTGAAATAACTCGTTCTTCAGTGGTGGGTGTCTCTTTAAATATCAGGATGAGTACTTTATGACATACAAGAATAGAAAGTGAATCCTAATATTGTCGTCTTTATACAGGGTACAACTATTATATCTCTGTACTATGTTGCACAGGTAATCCTAATTTATGTTATCCCAATAACAATATGGTGTAATATTGATTTCCAGTTAGCCTAGCACCATGAAAACTGTTTGAAATTACAGGGGAACACCAGAACATTTTCAGCCTACCATATAGATGCTGAATCTTGGTTCCATGTGGAAAAGCATTGCCAACGCTACTGAAAAATCAGAGTCGGGCTTCACAAAGATGGAAAAAGATATTAAATGAGGTGAAGCTGAAGATAAGTGGAAGCCGCAGCAGTAATCAGGCGGTATAGAGTGAGCCAAAGTAACATGAATCAAGGCTGCAGGGACTGTCTTTCTTAAATAACGCCACAGGCTGTCTCTTTTGTTCAATCTAGCAGTGAAAAATAGACTTGTGCTGCAGACGGAGGTGATCAATTGAATTCAGAGTTTCAGTGACAGCTCAGACAGTGTGAAGCACTCTTCCAGACATCAGCCTCTGTGGATGGCAAAACCTTGCTCAGCCTCGACACAAAGCTGTAAGATAAAACACCACACCAACATGAAAACAGATCTAGTTAATATTTACAGCACATTCTGGGGTTGGAAAAGATTCAGGTGGATTAATGTGGTTTAAATGGGGTCCAGCGTGGTCGCATCAATAAAGTATAGTGGGAATGTGGTGATGTGGCATTATGTAAGTGCAAGATATGTCGGAGAGATAGGATGATGACCATCCAGAGCATACCACCTAAATCACACGAGCTTATACAGAAGGAATATTAAAAACTATGACCCGACCGAGTCCAGTATATCACCCAGAAATTTGGGTTTTTACTATATATATAAATCGATGCATCACAATATCTCCCTGCACAATTCAATATCAATTCAGCAAGTCCTCTTAATCAATTCACCCCTGACCTGTGGGGGCGCCGTGCGGGTTAGCTACATTGTATGGATGGAGGCCACATTAGATCATGCAACAAAAAGGGAACCATTTTTAAATTTTTAGATGTGTTATTACCGTAAATCCTCTAATAGTGACCAGGGCTTTTATTTGTTTCAGGGCACCGAAGACCGGGCTTTTATGAGAAGAGAGGCTTATATTTCTATTTTTCAAACGTTTTCAATGAATAAATCAACATTTTCTATCAGTTTGAACCCAGTAAAATGTACTGGGCTCATTTATTGAAAATTGCTGCATGAAAAACTTGGAACAGTGCAGTGCAATTACCTGAGTATGGTAAAATACAGTAGTGTAAACAGTCATGAATCCAATCGATAAGCGCTGTCTCCAAGTCCTGGTTTACTTTTTCCTCCCCCCTCCGCTTAGACGCGCTCGGCTTTTATCAGCTCCAACAGTTTATTCTGTTGCCTCAACCCGATCGAACACCTTTGGGATGAATTGGAGGGAGACTGAGAGCCAGGCCCTCTGATCCAACATCAGTGTGTGACATCAGAAATACGCTTCTGGAAGAATGGTCAAAAATTTCCATAAACACTCCTAAACCTGGTGGACAGCCTTCCCAGAATGTAGTGTATATTTGCATCAAAATTGGAGGAGGGGTTTTGGAATGACAGCTCTTGAATATTAAGCCGCCTCTTTGTCAAGTCATCAATGGTGATTGGAGAGTTTTCATGGGCCCCATAGGCTGTTCCCTCATCAATCCATCATCAGTCAAGCAGGTAAAAGGTCTGGACTTTATTCCAGGTGTGGCAGTTGCATTTGGAAGCTGTTGCTGTAAGGCAACTTCAGAGTTTTCCTGCTGCAACACACCCACGATACTTCTGCCAACACAATATACACACTAACGTCTGCAGGATGTCGGCCCTCGAGGACCTGAGTTGCCCACAATATGCGCGCCCACATGTTGCTGTAAACCCACAACATGCGGTCAAAGGAGCACCCAGTAGAAATGAAACAGACCGTCCTTAGGCCATTTAAATGAATGAATGAATAATAAATAAATAAAATTAAAACATTTTAAAAAGAGAAGGAGAAATGAGTCCAGGTGATACAGGAATTGTCAGGAATGGCTTAAGAGACTTTGCCAAAAAATGTCTAAAGAAGCCGGCTCAGTTCTGGAACAGCAATTTTTCAAAAGTTGAAATTAAGGGTGTATTTCCACCAGAAGAGTTCAGGAGCCTTCGTTCGACTGGTTGGGAATTTTTGGTTTTGTTTGCTTCACACTGCTCTTAACTCAGGCAGACCAAACCACCTGGATCATGTCACACAGTTACAAATCTTGGGAGGTACTTTTTTAAAATAACCAAGTAAAAAGAATTAAAAACTCGAGCTCAGTGATTGGCCAAGACCAAAACCGGCTTGTTTACTACAAGTCAACACTGAGGCAACAGTGAATTTACCCAGTCTTTGGGATTCTGTTTTTTCACTTTGGTGTTAAAACCTATCACAGTTTTCACCAGAATCTGTCCAGGATGAGGCAGCGTGACATATGACCTGTGTTGCGTCACATCATATGTCACTTCCTCTCTTTGGTTCACTGGATGGTTCCGTTTGCATTCACACTTGTTAGTGCTCCAGACCGTAGTGCATGTAGAAGCGGACCGAGACCCCTGGTTTTCAAGTGAACCAGATTTTGCTTTTGTGGTCTGCACCAGAGTCTGAATGCACTTTCATGCTTCTCCAAACAGACCAGACTATCCATGGAAACCGATGAAACTGTGCCAGCATGAATGCACTGCAAGATCAGCCTGTATCATGTATGATGAGAGGAAGAAAGCTCATGATCCAGAGCCCACAACATCACATGGTGGTGGCTGTTTGAGTCTTCCACTGGCACTGGATCACTACTGTTTACTAATGATGTGACGGATGACAGAAGCAGTCAAATGAAATGAAGGGATTTAACTTTCTACTCAGATTCAGCCAAATTCATTGAAGAGTCACAGTACAGATGGATAATGACCCAAAACATACTGTGGAGCAAACCAGGGGGGTTTTCATGACAAAGTGGTGGAATATTCTGCAATGGCCCAGTCAATCACTTGTTTGAGTCCTTTTCACTTTGTCAAGACATACTATGAGGTACAAAGACCCACAAATAAGCAACAAATGAAGACGGCTGCACTAAAGGCCTGGCAAAGCATCACAAAGGAGAAAACTCAGCTTTCTTGGCTGCTCAGATGTCTGTACAGGGCTTCCAGACTTAAGGCAGTCATTGCCTGCAAACGGTTCAGAACAGAATACGAAATGCAAACATTTTATTTATCGCAATATTAATTTGTACCATTGATTTTTAGCCCCTGAAATGAGGAGAGTGTATGAAACTTAAAGAAAAATATCCTCTGAAATGCTTAACGGCTCGAATTAAACTGGAAATTCTGCACTTTTAATGCACCTCACTGATTTTCATTTCAAATCCAATGCAGTGGCGTGCAGAGCTCAAATCATGAAAATTGTATTTACTTTCCAAATACATCCACGCTGTATATCTGCAGCTCATAGCTCCAGAAACTTGTGAGGCACTAATATCCTGTATAATGAAACAAACTTAGTCTAAGATTATGCTACAGTATTGGAAATATACTGTAGAATCGCATTAAATAAAGCTGTAAGTGGCAGTTACATTGCATTTGAATGCTTGATTAAGGCCTCATTATAGTTCTTAATTATATATGTGCACTAACACCCTTGTGCTCATCTTAGAAGTTATGCAGCGACTGTAGCACACACACTTCTTATGTGTTTTGTATGTGTAGTTAACATACCTGTGTTTCTATTTTTGTCACAGATGCCATAGCAGATGACGCTGTGCGTTACCAGTATGTGAAGAAAAAAGGCTATGTCCGTCTGCACACAAACAAGGGGGATGTGAACTTAGAGTTGCACTGTGATAAGGTAAGCTCAGACATATTCACACATGCAACAAGCATAAAAAAGGAGTTATATAATCACAGTTTGCATGGAAGGAAAATGCTTCAAGAGGCTTTATATGTCTCCTTTGATGTAGAAAAATGATGGATGATTCCAGTCAGGATCTGTGTTCCTTACAGATTTTCTTTTGTTTAATTATTATGTGACAAGTTTAGGATTAATTTCTAGACAGTGGTCATGTTTACATAAAAACCTTACTGCTTAAATCTCTATATTTGTATTATTTTCATTGGACAACATTATAAATGCCAAGTAAGTGAGCAGATTTCGTAAAGCAACCACAGCAGTGAGGCTCTGTTTCATTAATTCTCTACTAAAAGGCTCTCAGATTATTTAGTCATGATGTAGGTTTGGTCAGAGCAAGTGATTAAATCATATTTGAGTGACTCATCATGCAGCCTGAAATTTTCTTTTCAGTCTGTCTTCTGTTTTTTTTGTATAAATTTTCATTTTGCCAAAGTTGTGTGTCCTGTGTGTCATC
>JALJCO010001690.1:0-5000 GCA_023101725.1 Atherinomorus stipes | reverse complement strand
GTTTTATTTGTCATGCATTTCACCAACAGATGCACTAGTAATCTCTTGGATCAGTTAGTAATTAATCATCACAGATTTATTTTAAGTGCTCTTTTCCATTCTAAAAGTCAGTTTTAGGATGAAATTATGGAAATCTGTGTGTGTTTTTATATGCTTTTACATTGTTTTTTGCAAACAAACTAAACAATCTAAAAAGGAGGGTTTAACTCTTAACAGTAAAACTAGATCTTAGAAAAGCCTGTCACCCTGTGAAAGCCTGGTGAGTAAAAATAGTTTTTTACAGAAGCATCTGGTGGTTCTTGGAAACAATCATCCATTGTTGCCAAGGGGAAAAAGTTAGTTTCTCACACAAATGCACTTATACTTAAACACACACAGAGAAGTGTTCCTCAGGGCTGTTGACATTAATAACAGTAGACCTGACCAACGTCATCGTCAAAAGCACGCCTCCTGCTCGGAGAACAAACGCTCCCTTATTCCAGAGTGCCAGTCAGTCACAACTGGCTGCTCCTTGCAGAAGTCTTGCAATGATTTACAAGATATTAGAAAGCTTTTATTACCCAGGTCTATATGTATTTGCAGGTTTGTTTGGGGGTTTTTTACACCTGCAGAGCAGAGTTTTGCACGTTGCTTTGCAGCTTTGTAGATATGCGAGGCTGCCTCGGGCAACAGATGAACTCTGCTTCATACTGTGTGAAAAGCTAAGTAAAACCTCACCACTTCTATAAGTATTAAGGGGGTAAGCAGCCAGGCGCTGCTAATCATATGCACATGGAGCAGTGGACTTGCGGATCAGCCTTTGGATCGTTTGTAGATCAAAGGGGAGATGATTGTTGGTAATGCATAGCACCCCTACATATCAACACAAACACCTAAAGAAAAGATATACTTTATTAACCCCAATTACAGAGCCAATTAGGAAATTCTTTCTCTGCATTTATCCCATCTCGGGTTGAACCTGAGAGCAGTGGGCTGCTACTTAAAGGAGTACAGCAGAAGTTCCAGCTTTTTTCCAGAAGTTCACCCCATCTGGCGACAAGTGGAAGTGACGCTAATGTTGTGCACACGCATGAGCTGCTTCGACTGCGTTGGTCTCTAATTTAACCTAAATTACACTCAGTCTGAGCCCAGAGTTAGAGCCACAAAGTAATAAAGTTATTACTTTGTTATTTACGGTTTGATTGTTGTGTAAACTGACGGACTGTATGCTAACGGTAACAACAGGCTAACGCTAGCTTGTACTCTAGTTCAAACATCTAAATTGTGGCTGAGACCAAGATTACCTTATAAAATTACCGCATCAACTAAATTTAACAAGTGGTGACAGTGTCTCTCTTCCCCGAGAACAGTCATATGACTGTCATACTGCTGCATTTACATGCTAAAAACTTAGCATTGCAATATTATGCATCCTTACTTCCGTCATACATCACATTTACCTTGTTAGCGAGAAGAAAGCCAACTGTGGGTACCATTTTATTCTCAGACTGGATCGGAGCTCCCTCCAATTTAAAAAAAAAAAAAAAGAGAGAGAAAAAAAGCTGCTCAGTTGTTTACTCCAGTCTTACTCTGGTGCCGGTGTTGTGGCGAAAAAAGCCCCTCTGCCGTGGGGACCGGTCAGACTCCAGTTTGGTTCTCTTTGTCTCACAAGACAAAACTTTTCTTCTTTGTCTTACTGGAGTCTGAGTTGGGGTTTGAAAGGCACCTGCTCTCCATCTTTTAGCAGGATGCTCAACACGCACGGACCTGGGGTGGTGGAATGTACCGTGCACAACCGCACAAACAGACGAACGAGAACGCACAGCTCGTCTCCCCCATAAGCACCCTCTCGAGGCATGTGGAGGAAAGAAAATAATACTATTTAACATTTAAAATTACGCACTGCACCTTTAAAGCACCCGGGGAGCAGTTGGAGGGGGTTTAGGACCTTGCTTAAGGGTCCACAGTGGTTCACCTGAGTGTCGTGCCAGGGACTCGAACTCGGGTCTGCTGTGTGCCAAAGCCTGCGACGTTACCACTACGCTACTCACTCCCCCACTCTACCCACTTCCACCACCTGTTTCCAACTTTTCAGCATGGTGGTGGAGAGTTGGTGATTTGGGATTGTTTCGTAGTCACAGCACCTGGACACCTTGCTGCCACTCAGAGGACTATGAACTGAGTCCAATGTGAAGCCATCTGTCTAACAGCTAAAGCTTGGCTGAAATTAGCTTCTGCAACAGGACAATGGGCCTCATTCACTTGAGAATTTTCTTAGATTCTTAAGTTGTTAATAAGAAATTTCTCCAAAAAATTCTTTGTCATACTCATGAATGTGTTTTTAGATAGTCAAATTGTTCACATTTTTTTAAAATCTTAGATCTATGAATGTCAGTTTCCTTGTAAAGTGAAAGGATGCCCCAACTGGTCCCCAATTTGCAGGTGAAAAATGAGGCTAAAGGGCCGTGTACAGACACAGAGACGGGACAGGGCCCTGGGCATATCCTCAATCTCCTAATTAAACTAACCATTATAAATAAGAAGCCACTGTTGTAGAAGATTTTAATGATTAAAAGCTATGTGCCATTAAGCCATGTGTCACTGTCAAATGAGGACATTTATGGAGTAATATTGGTTGCGGTTGAGGTATGAGAATGAATCTGGCCAGGATGCTTTTAATACGAGTGTGCAGTTGAAAGTAGGATAGCATGGCATCTGGACTGTGAATTTTTTTTTCAGCCATTTATGGAAACTTCATGTGTTGTGTGGCCTGTTGTTTTGTATCCATGACTTGTGGATGGCTGTAATATTCCCATCATGTCCCCCAGCTTCTGCTGAAAGGTTCCAGAGGCCAAAAAACCACAGGAGGAGAGAACCTGCACATTCAGTGGAGCAGGGTTGGATGAAAGGGGCATAGCTCCAAATGATTGCAAAGGTCCATGAGAACAGTTCTTGGAAGCCCTGAGTGTCCAAATAGATTCTCATAATTCTCTATAAATGACATAAAAAAAACCTGCATGGTCAAAAAAGATTCATTGCCATAGGAACAGTACATATGCCATTTTGAGCAGGACTTTGATAAAAAGCCACATTTAGTGCATAAGAAGTTTGGAAACCTTAACTGATGGCACTGTTTCCAGTTAGTTTAATGCAAACTTAAGTGTCTGTGTACCTGATTTATTTTACCGTACCCTCTACCGCTTAACCGGGATCGGTTCGCGGGGGCAGCTGCCTAAGCAGGGAAGCCCAGATTTCCCTCTCCCTGGTCACAGCCGCCAGCTCATCAGGGGGGATCCCGAGGCGTTCCCAGGCCAGCCGGGAGACATAGTCCCTCCAGCGTGTCCTGGGTCTCCTCCGGGGTCTGGTCCCGGTGGGACGTGCCTGGAACACCTCACCAGGGAGGCGTCCAGGAGGCATCCTGACCAGGTGCCCGAGCCTCCTCATCTGGCTCCTCTCTATACAGACGAGCAGCGGCTCTACTTTGAGCCCCTCCTGGATGACCGAGCTCCTCACCCTGTCTCTAAGGGAGAGCCCGGCCACCCTGCGGAGGAAACTTATTTCGGCCGCTTCTTTCGGTCATGACCCACAGCTCATGACCATAGGTGAGGGTAAGAACGTAGATCGACTGGTAAATTGAGAGCTTCGCCTTCTGGCTCAGCTCCTTCTTCACCACGACAGACCGATGCAGAGTCTTCATCACTGCAGACGCCGCACCGATCCGTCTGTCCATCTCCTGCTCCATTTTTCCCTCACTCGTGATCAAGACCCCGAGATACTTGAACTCCTCCACCTGGGGCAGGACCTTGCTCCCGACCCAGAGAGGACACTCCACCCCAGTTGAGGACCATAGTATCCGATTTGGAGGTGCTGATTTTCATCCCGGCCGCTTCACACTCGGCTGCAAATCATTCCAGCGAGAGCTGGAGATCACGGCCCGATGACGCCAACAGAACCACATCATCTGCGAACAGCAGAGACCCGATCCTGAGGCCACCAAACCGGATCCCCTCAACACCTCGGCTGCGCCTAGAAATCCTGTCCATAAAGGTTATGAACAGGATCGGCGACAAAGGGCAGCCTTGGCGGAGTCCAACTCTCACCGGGAATGGATTTGACCTACAGCCGTAAATGCGGACCAAGCTCTGGCACCGGTCGTACAGGGACCGGACAGCTCGAACAAGGGGGTCCGGCACCCCGTACTCCCGGAGCACCCCCCACAGGAATCCCCGGGGGACACGATCGAACGCCTTCTCCATGTCCACAAAGCACATGTAGACTGGTTGGGCGAACTCCCATACCCCCTCCAGGATCCTGAAGAGGGTGTAGAGCTGGTCTACTGTTCAACGACCAGGATGAAAACCACACTTTTTGTGATTTGATTTATTTTAAATCACAAAATGCTTTGTAGATTACCATTTTCTTACATAAGTACAAATCTTCTACAGTCTTCATGAAAGGTGGATAAGTTGTACTTAGGAACAGTTTCGCTCTGAAGAACTGATTGTGAATGAGTCTTAGTGACCCCAAACACATCAGCAGATCTGAAATAGGAAAGAATTTAGGTGTTGTAACAGTCCAGTCAGAGTCCAGACTACATTGAAATGATGTAGTGGGACCTAAAGAGAGGTTTGCATAAACAAAAGTAGAGTAGTTCAAAGCTCTTCTACAAGTACCTGAGACTGATGGTGTCATTAGTCCCGTTTCCACCAAGGAGTCCAGCTCAGTATGGATTGAGACAGTATGCATTCTTTCAGTTTTACACAGGTAAAAACTGGGAATACTGCTAGAATATCTGATCTGAACCATCCATCTTTTTTAGTACCCTTCAGTTGGGGTCCCAATTTTACCAATCGGACCATAAAGGGTGGAGCTTGACACACTGCAGTCCTTTGATTGGCATAATAATATTGCCATCGTTACCTGTATTTCTCCTCTCTCAGCAGCTCTGGCTGATGAAAGTTGGAGTACCTGTTGCTCCCTTTCTGTCCTCTCCATCCCAGCCAGTTGAAAGCAGATGGCCA
>JALJCO010001685.1:0-186818 GCA_023101725.1 Atherinomorus stipes | reverse complement strand
AAAAAAGGAAGAAATAAAAAGGACAGATAAATAGATGGATTTAAAAAGTAAAAAATACACAAAAAAGGAAGAAATAAAAAGGACAGATAGATAGATGGATTTAAAAAGTTAAAAAAAATACAAAAAAGAGAAATAAAAAGGACAGATAGATAGATGGATTTAAAAAGAAAAAAATACACAAAAAAGATAGAAATAAAAAGGACAGATAGATAGATGGATTTAAAAAGTAAAAATTAAACAAAAAAGGAAGAAATAAAAAGGACAGATAGATTGATGGATTTAAAAAGTAAAAAATACACAAAAAAGGAAGAAATAAAAAGGACAGATAAATAGATGGATTTAAAAAGTAAAAAAAATACAGAAAAAAGATAGAAAAAAAGGACAGATAGATGGATTTAAAAGTAAAAATTACACAAAAAAGGAAGAAATAAAAAGGACAGATAGATAGATGGATTTAAAATGAAAAAAATACACAAAAAAGATAGAAATAAAAAGGACAGATAGATAGATGGATTTAAAAAGTAAATGCTGACATCCACTCAACTCCTCCTCTACTAAAGTCACATATTCGGAACAATAATACAACATCTCTACAGCCGATTAGTCCTTACGTGGTGTTTACTGTTGTTATGGCAACAAGTGACCGCAGATATTAGCAGTTGCTAGCTAGCTTAGCTCAACAGCATGAACAACAATAATCCAACAATTTGGCATATTAAAACAAAATCAAACCACAGCTCCCAAACATGGCGGTCCTTAAACTCTGAGCTCAGGTGTTGTCACATGTAAGATCGTCAAAGTTAGAAAATAAACAGAGTCGATCTCTGAGCAGCGATGCTAGCATCACAGGAGCAGTCGCGTCCACCAACGTTGTAGAATTCCCTACGATAACGAAGCGCAACACAAGACGACCAGTCCACCGCCGTTTGTAATCTGTGAGCTTACATACCTTACCCGCCGTCGTCATAGCAACGCTGACAACTCGTCGTCTCCTCCGGGGCCGCCTCTCTTTTACTTGAGGCACTATGAACAGCTCCGTGCCTCCCCAGATAGCAGTGGACTCCGCGGCTGATCCGCCTTCAAGTCCACAGATCCGCCTGACAGTCAGAGCGCTAACTGGCCTCCGCCCAACACTCAGCTGCGCGTGGGAAAGGCGGACTGTCAAACCTCGTAACACCTGCAGCGGATACGGATCAGGTCCGATAAACAGGAGGTGCAGTTTTTTTTCTCCCAGCACCACCTGCAGTACCAGCCGGTCATACTGCACTGCTGCCCAACCATGTGCATTTGCAGTGCAAACAGAAACGCCAAAACCACCAACTTAAGATGAAGCTCCACGGCTCCATGCTTAAAAGACTGTTGTTTTTCCGGGGTGGGGGGGATTTCCACTCCTACTTTTGTCCAATCAACGAGTGCCTTTTTAAACCACGTAATGCTGCTCAGAAAGTTCGGAGCGGATCATAAATCACAGTGTGAAAGCCGAACCAAAACGAATGATTAATGCAACAATGATGCAACTTTCAGCTCCCCAATCGGACCGAGTCCACTTGGCCAGGTGTGAAAGCGACCTAAGTACATAGTAAGGTTAGTGTACTCAATTTGGGATTTTGAGTATAGAGTATGCAAGTTTGCGGTTTAGGACGCAGCAAGTAACTCAGGACTGAGGCAAGAATTGAGGACATCATTTTATTTTATTTATTTATTTATTCTATTTTATTTTTGCTCTCTGACCACATCAAATGTTAACAGCAGGGATGGATGCCGTCACATCCAGTATAACAGTCTGTGCTCACGGCTGTCATGTCAAAATCTCCCATTAATTAATTGAATATATCATGAATTTCTTAAAAACATCATTAAATAAATAAATTTACCACTAAATAATTAAATATATCATCAAATCATTAAATACATCAATAAATAATTAAATACAACATGAAATCATGAAATATGCAATTAAATAATTAAATGTCCTATGAAATAATTAAATATACCTTTTAAAATAATTAATTTAAATACTAAAACATTTTAAAGAAAACTTTTATTTAAAGATTTATTTAATTATTTCATTGTGTATTTAATTATTTCATGCCTCCTCTGTGAGCGCTGTTGTCATGAAATAATTGAAAATGTAATTTAAAACGTCAAACCCAGCCATCAAACTCAGTGGGCGGGACTAACGTTGATCCTGTGAAATCGATAGACCTTTTTCACACTTCCTTGTTTTTTGACCGGAAATACTTAACGGGCGAGGATCTTTGCTTCCGACAACAGTGTCTCAAGCTGGAACGTCAAGTCATTGCAGCACCAGGCTGTTTTTCTTTAGCTCTGAAGCAGTGCAACATCCATTTCCAGGAATTTTCAGCATCCATCGATGATAGACGTTTATAGGGACGGAAAAACCGAAGCGTCATTAAACGCCGAGTCATTTTGACACGACTGCCGTGAGCACAGACTGTTATACTGAATGCAACCGCATCCATCCCTGCTGGAAACATTTGATACGGTCAGAGAGCAAAAATAAAATAAAATAAATACAATAAAATGATGTCCTTAACTCTTGCCTCAGTCCTGAGTTACTGTTTTCATCCATTAGTGTTAAAGCAGAAGAAAAGAGTTTTTATATTTTTGTCCTTGCATGCGTGGAGATAGTTTAATTGTGTTGTGTGAAGTCGCGGCTGCTGTCATCTGTGGATCTTCATGGTGGACGTGTTGAACAGCAGCATGATGCTGCTTTGTAGCCGTGGATTAATGTTCTCGCGTATGTTGTGAGAGGCTGAGACGAGGCAGTTCGGGTCCAGCGATCTTTTACTGGACTCGAACTGCCTCGTCTCAGCCTCTCATTATAACATACGTGAAAACACTGGTAACCCACAGCTGTACTAGAATAATACATGTATGTACTCAAAGCTGTACTAGAATAATAGATGTATGTACCCACAGCTGTACTAGAATAATACATGTATGTACTCACAGCTGTACTAGAATAATACATGTATGTACTCACAGCTGTACTAGAATAATACATGTATGTACTCACAGCTGTACTAGAATAATACATGTATGTTACCCACAGCTGTACTAGAATAATACATGTATGTACTCACAGCTGTACTAGAATAATACATGTATGTTACCCACAGCTGTACTAGAATAATACATGTATGTTACTCAAAGCTACAACAGAAGCACGTTAAATAAAAGCCACCAAACATACAGAATATTATTTAATTTATTTCAAACTCAGAATGAACTACGATCTCCTGCAGTTTAACACGTTACAACAATATTCTACCATCTGTGATCCTTATTTTGTTCACGATCATTTAAAAGCAATCATTCTGAAATCAAAGTGATCAGAGAAGTTTGACCAAACCTATATAATCTTTAAAAAGAAAAAAGCATTATTTCAGCAGAGGCGATAATTTAGGACATTAATACGTTAATTTGCGGACATTATGCACGTACTGGATGCATTAATAACACCTGCACGGTCACGTTTTATTTCCTGTCAATGTTATCAGAGCGGCTCTGCAAATTTCATTCTAATCTGATGCTTTCTTATGTCAGAAATGATGAATAATCGCGAGGTAAACCTCCTCTATAAACATTCGCTTTCGGACGTGATTGAATTGCATTTAAAGCTTGTTATTAACAAACTCCGTCTCTTTAAAATCCCGGGAGCAGCTCAACACATACAGATGACAAAACGATGCATCGTTGGTCACATGATCGAAACAATGCAGGCAAAACTTCTGGTTCTTAAGATCGAGGCAGAGTCGAGTAAACGGGCTCAAATGTAAAATCCAGAGTGGAAACATGATCCATTTTTGACGTTTGACTGAAGTCTGGCCTCACAGGAAGACCGGATAGGGGATTATCACGCTTCCGTGTTTCGAACTTCCGGTTTTAATTAGTTAGACGGCCCACTTCCGGTTCAGTTCAATGTCCCTGCTTTACTTCGTTGATAACGTGAATAAACGCCAACCCTACTGAAATTTTCACGGATTCCAGACTGAAGTGATACTAAGGAGGAAGTGGATCAAAGCGATTCTCCAGAGTGAAGGGCCGAACTTTATAATAAAACAACGTAGCATGTTTGTTTGTAGCCGGTGGGGCACAACACCGGCATGCTAGCATTAGCCAGCTAGCGTTTACCGACGTGCTTAACTTTGGGTGTCTTAAAACACACATACATCTGAAAATCGGGTCTGTACCCCCCCGTTTCCAGTGGAACAACTGGGGACTGCCAAGAAAGGAGACGCTTTCAGATGCTTGTGTGTTTTCAGCCGCACAAAGTTAGGCACGTTATCGAGCTGGCTAATGCTAACCCGCTAACAATAGTCCGCCAGCTACTACTCTGTTAAACTTTGTAAATCGGATAAACGCCAATGCCAAGTTTTCATTCCAGACTGAGTGATGCTAAGGAAGAAGTGGATCAAAACGACCGATTCGCCGCAGTGAAGGACCGAACTTTATAATAAAACGACACACGTTTGTATGTGGCCGGCAGACTGCACAGTCGTGTTAGCCTGTAACACGCACGGTGCTGGTGAAACATCTTTTGTGGCAAGTTTCATATTGGACCACTTTTTCTTGACCCATTGGATAAAGAATTGTGACGTTGCCATCAGATGTGGGCTATTATTAAATTTCAGAACTAATAAAACGAATGAACCATATAAACCAGGCCTAGATTGAGACTTTTATTAATATCTCAGCCGGTCGTTCACACCAGTGAGGCTGACTGATCCTCTTCCGTGCAGCGTTTCTGTGCACGTCTTTTACTTCGGTTTTTAAGCTGCCAAACAGCACATCTTTAATCTTTCCCACCTCACCAATGAGGAATTCTGTCTTGATCCCCCCAAAAGTTTCTTTTTTGGCAGAATCTCTCCTCTCCATGGTCCAATTTCGCCGGGTGAAGCCTCATCATTATGCATGTTTAAGGGCGTAACCGAGGGCGTGACATTTAAATGACGATGGATTTCAGCTGTGGAATTTATCAAAACTCTTTTGTTCGTACGACGAGATTGGACCGATACGAACGTTTTAATAAATCACACGTGGGTCCAATCGTACGACCATTTTTACGATCAGATGTGCGATCATTTCTACAATCGTTTGATAAATGAGGGCCAGTGTGATGATGAGACGATGGAGTTATGAAGCTGTGAAAACGAGCCAAACACCATTCAGTTAAATGTAAGAAAGAAGAGGGGAGATTAGCAAAGCCTGAAGCAGTCAGAAGTTTGTGAGCACCTAAAAACTACAACATTCTGGAGCCGGTTATTCCAGGGTTAGCAGGGAATGTGTGAGATGACAAAGGATGGGCGTCAGTCTATGATTATGAAAAAGTTTTTTTATATCAAACCAGTTCACATACGCCTTTGAATACCCATTTTTCTTTGAAGAAGTGCACTCAAAGAGTGGCTGCAGACTGGCTCTTAACAACTGTCATTTATCTGTATAAAAAAAAAAAAAAACATTAAAAAAATACATATTATTAAAAAATGATTATTTTATCACAGGTAAATTATTTGTTTGTGATTTATGTACCTTGTGGAAGTTGTTCCTCTGCTTGTGAGACTGCAGTCACCATCTCCTGGTCATCTTCCTCTGCAAAAAAGTCTCCGGCAGCCCTGTCTGTGAAATGATATTCATGGGTTTCATGTGACATCACACTGTTTCAACAGCGCCATCTTTAGGACCGTTCTGAGACCGGAAGTACGCTGTCATCATGCCGTCTATATGCTGTGCGGTTGGCTGCGATAATAGCAAAGGAAAACAAACAGGACTTACGTTCTATAACATCCCAAAAAAACAACGAGAGAAGACAGAGGGGGATTGCTGCCATAAAAAGGGATCACTGGACTCCCACAGAGCACTCCCGGCTATGCGCTGAGCACTTTATCTCGGGTGAGTAACGACTGTACTACTTAGCTTAGCGTTAGCATGCTAACGATCTTGATATCACAGATTTAAAAATAGTCACGGTCAATGAAGGCAATTAGTTCGGATTGTTGATATTAAATAATGTTTTAGTTAGAGTCAATGACTAGTTATTTATTACTACATTTAGGCCCAATCCCAATTCTCTTTTTTACCCCTACCCCTTACCCCTTCCCCCTTGGCCCTTGCACTTAAAACGAAGCTACAAGGGGTAGGGGTGAAAGTCAACCCCTTCAAATTGGGACACCCCTTCAAGAATCACATACGTCATCAGTGATTCCGCCGGCTTGTGTGTAAGCAGATGTGCGCTGAGCTGTTGGCGCAAATCTGGAGAAATCAAGCCGTCTACAGCTGTGGATTAACGTTAACAAGCAAATTCGATTTTTGCATGACATCCCTGCCTGTGTTTTATCCCATGAAGACCAGCAGCGATGCTGCCGAATTTCTTATTGATCATCTAGATTATCAGGGCTGCAGAGCACCGCTGGTTTTCAGCCTGGCAGCGTTTATATAACTGAAGCGTCAATGTAGTACTCACGATTTTTTTTTCATGTGCATTTTGCAAAAAAAAATGACTGTTAAACATTTAAACAGCATTAAACTAGACTATATAATGGTTTTCACACTTTTTAAACTTTATTTATGGAGAAATATTTACATTTGTGGATGTTTTTGGACTCAGTAGCAGCCATCGTCCCAGTGATTTTCATACCCCTTCGCTTGAAGTGTGCTCTCAAAAAATCTTCGTTTGAAGGGGTATATAGCCCTACCCCTTAGCCCTTCCCCTCCATCCTACAGGTATTGGGACACCCCTACCCCTACACATGAACGCGCAAAACGGAGGGGAAGGGCTAAGGGGGTAGGGCCAAGGGGTGAAATGGGATTCACCCTTAGTTTCCTATTCTTTTTTATCTACTGCTGCAGGTAAAAAGAGTGACAATCCCCTTCACCCTGATTATGTGCCAAGCCTGTTTGCTTATGTTACACCTGAGCAACGGCAAAAGAAAGAGTACACCTACAGGAAGTTTGAGCAAACTCAAGCAATTAAACGTAAACGAAGTACAGCACAAGATGTTGGGATGGTGGCTGCCTATGGCATCAGCAGTGATCCTCACACTGAAGATGAGAACATGGCTGAAGAGGACCAAAGGGAGACTGCAGACCACAGCTACTGCAAAGAAACTATTTCCACCGAGGACACAGTACCATGCACCAGTGAAGCCTGCCAAGCTACTGTGAAGGGACTGACAGAGGAGTGCCGTGCACTGAGGGCAGAAGTTTGTCAGCTAAGAGAAAAGGTCAGCCAGTTCTCCTTCAGCCAGGAAGCCTTTATGAACAATGATGACATGGTGCAGGACTTAACTGGCCTTCCATCACATGCAAAACTCATGGTTGTTTTTAGTTTTGTGTCACCCCGTGTTCACACCGGACGCGAATAAAATTATTCGCGCGGATGAATTACATGTTAAGTCAATGTACAGGCGCGAATTGACGCGCCTTTGCTTGGCGCGGCTGACGCGAATTCGCGGCGCGATGAGCCCCAAACGCACGTCTAACTCGCGCGAATGAGGCGTCTCATTCGCGCGAGTAAAACGCCTCATAGAGCGTATTTCGCCTATTCGCTCAAGTTGAAAAAATTGAACTCGAGCGTTTTTGACGCGCGAACAAACCAGCCCCGTCATTGAAAATGAATGAGACGTGATGTGAACGGACCGGCGCTCTGCAGCTCGCTGCTCTCTTCAATAGTAAAGAAGGGAAAAGCGCTTTTCACAGATAAAATCACAAAGTGCTGCACACAAAAGCAGTGGAATACCATAAATTTGGGTCTGAAAACCCGGTCAGACAAAACCTCATTAACCAAAAGCTGCAGATCTCTGCAGCCGGTGTTTGACGGGGTGAAACGTCACAACGCGACACTCCTGGAGGAACATGCAGCTCTGTCCTCGCTACATAAATAAATTGAGGTTTGTTATAAAATGTCAATATAATTCAATATGAATTTGTGGTCAGACTAGTGTAGTATTCAGTTTGGTCAGAAGATGTACAAGTACCAGGAGTTCAGCTTTACCAGATGTAAACAAACACGCTGTGTGTGTTGTGGTTGTGAACCGGTTGAAAGCAGCAGGAAAGCGGACAGTTACGAGTTGCATTTAATCAGCTGGTTAAATGTTGAGAGGTGGAGGCGAGGAGACGGCAGAGACTCGTTAAAATGAGCTACAATAGCTAGCGACAACATGTTTTTTTGCTGGGAGTTGTTGGACATTTTGGTGGAAGCGCTAGCTAGCTTCGGCTAGCTTTCTCACTGAAGGCAGGTGGACCGACGCTCCGCAGCCGGAATACAGCGCCTGTAGTTTGTGTCCTGGAAGGATATGCAGCACCGATCCTCCCCGACAGAAGCC
Source organism: Atherinomorus stipes (assembly GCA_023101725.1). Classification (NCBI taxonomy): domain Eukaryota; kingdom Metazoa; phylum Chordata; class Actinopteri; order Atheriniformes; family Atherinidae; genus Atherinomorus; species Atherinomorus stipes. Next base: position 178,470 of record JALJCO010001685.1, on the reverse strand, counting down.
CATCAAACTGGGCTGGGAAATCCCCCTGGAGGCGGTCGTCATCCAGACGTAACTCCTGGATCAGCTGATGAAATTCACCGAGAATCTGGTGGGTCCAAACACGCCGGCGTCTTCTCTTTTTCATCTTCCAGAGCAGGTAGAATGCCGCAACTCGCTCAAAATAACCGGAATCTGCCTTGTTCATCTGGCTGAACTGAATGACTACGTGACAAACCACTGTTTTCTCTAGAAAGTTCAACTTGACGCGCGAATGAAGCGTTTTATTCGCGCGTACAATACGCTCCATTCGCGCGAAAAAAACGCCTGAATGAAGCGAGTAAACTTTCAGCATTCGCGCGTTGAAATCTAGGCGCGTACGCGAATGGAGGCGTCCGGTGTGAACACGGGGTTAAGCTGGCACTTCTAAAATGTAGTTTGTTTTTTTAAACTACAATTGTTCAGGTGTTCAAATGAGAAATGCTGTTGTATATTTTTTACAATAGTCAAACCCAGTTTTATTCTGGAGCAGTCACTTTTAAAAGGCCGTTTTGCTTGTAACCGACTTTGTTCATGTAATTAAATGGTGGGGAACCCTGGTGCTCAAGGGCCGGTGTCCCTTCAGGCTTTCCATTTCTCCCCACTCCAACACACCCGATTCAAATCAAATGGATCTAACAGCTAATCAAGTTCTGCACAGAGACTCGTTGATTTGAATCAGGTGTGTAGGAGCAAGGACAAGTGGAAGTCCTGCAGGATGAGGGCCAAGGTTCCCCACCCCTAATGTAATTGGAGATGCTTGTTTTATAAAGTTTATTGTATATAACTGCAGGGTTTCCCCCAGAAAACTTGCTAAGCCCGGTGGTGGAGAAGCCCACCAGTGGTCCACCGCCACCGATGGGCCCACGGCGTCCGGTCTTTTGAAGAAAAAAAAAAACTTGAAAAATGACAGGAATTTTGAAATTGTGACTGTTATGTGTTAATAGTTTATTAACAATACGTAGGGCACAATTTTGAAATGCATTCTGGCTGAAAGGCTTCAGTAATTGGCAAGCCTACAAAATGAAAAACGTGAAAGCTATCAGTAAATCATAATAGATATTTATCTTTTGTCAGTGTATTGTATTTACACTGTTTATGGCTTACTTTTGCGTTTTGCTTGCTGCCATCTCAATGCTAGTGTGATGGTGTAGAGGCCTGATATGTGTGTTTAGCACATTACAGACTAATCCAACAAGCGTTTTGTGTGTCACGCCCTTCCAACATGGAAAGCAGCGTGAATATCTGGATTTACAAAGTTGGACAGTGTTCTATGGTCATGATAACCTGTAGGTATGTTATCCAGAGACCTCTAAAGTATTCTGACATTTTTTTTATTTTTTACATCAGAGCATTAATGTAAACTATTATTCATCTCCAGAAACTGGCTTAAATAACAAGCCACACTGGAATAACACGCACATCTCGAGATTACGTATTGTAATAATTTTAATGTTAATATTTAGCTGCCACCACCTTTGTTAATCCGGTCTGGTCCGGTGTCAGAGGCAAATGAGCACCCAGCACAGATAAATTTAAGAGTACCAAATCTTTATTTAAAGAACTACTAACTACTCTAAAAAGTCTGGAGCAGCAAGCCAGCAAAGGGGCACCAGCAGGCCAGGCGGCCACTCCACACTCCTGCACACCAACACTGCAAACAGAAGGGATGGTTAAACACCCTAAAAGAGGCACCGCACACAAAACTTCTATATGCACAGCAAATGATGCACTACACACGGTGGGGAGAAGTTCCCCTAGATTACACCACCCTTCAAAAGACCACTACAATTGTAAGTGAGTAGGACACACTTTAACCCAGAGAAAGGGAAGCAGAGTACAACCCAACTAGCTGGCTGCCACCTTAGAGGGGCCCCTGTCGCAGACTATCAGTAAATTATGAACTACTTTAAAAATATCTATGTACAGACTAGGATGACAATAGAATGGCAAACAAACACTCATGAATACAATTAAAACAAGTCAACTCATCCTGCCCGGGTCTGACGACGAGACCCCCTCATGGGGGCTGAGTTTTGGAACCTCCCACAGGGCTGGAAGGAGTCACGGCTGTTCAGATGGACCAGGCAGCCGTATAAGCTTGGCAAGATGATGTCTGGAGTCACCAAGGAGTGGAGAGATGCTCAAAGACTATGGCGAGGCACTCACTAATCCCCCGTCCCTAGCTATCTAAAGGAGGTGTCAGGCCTCCCCTCCTAACCAGCAGGATGCAACTCCCCTAATCAGCTGTCTTCACTGCCGGCAGCACTAAAAGCTGCGAACAGCACCCACCCACCTTGGTGCCACACTATAATCTCAACTCAGGGTAACCGTCCCTCTCATCTGGCTCCCACACCAGAACTCTCTTCCCTTCCTCCTTCCTCCTCCCCTCTTTATCTCCTCTGGTCACAAACGACTGGGTTCAATCACCCTGCACAGGTGTACTCCATCACTAATCAGGTCTCCGCCAGCAGACTCACGCTACACTCCTCCCTTCCCTAAAGGAAAAGACTCGTCCCCGAGTCGAGGAACATCATAGTCTTTCAACCAGGCAGGTGTCCTTTTCTCCCGAACAGGGCGCCTTCCCTCTGCCGAATCCAACCGACCATCTTCTCCACTCTGCACAGGTAAGGGCTCCTGCTGTTCCTGGGAAGTCCCAGCCTCCACCTCCCCCTGATAAGATTCTGGTGCCTGAATGTCTTCTCCTCCTCTGGGGATGCTCGCCCCACTCACAACCCCGAAGGAGGGCACCTGGGACAGCCCATTAGATCCCCCTCTCATTTGGGGACCAACTCTCTCATCTGGAGCTGGCAAAGGTGGTCCTGTGTAGGGAGACACATAGGGTTTTAGGCGATTAAAGTGCAGAACTGTCTCTGTACCCCCCCCCCCCCCCCTACTGGTGCCACCCGATACAACACTTCTGTGACTCTTTCTACAATCTTAAAAGGGCCTTTAAAACGCCTCTGCAACTTGGGACATAAACCTCTCTTTCTGGCCTTATTAAGAACCCACACAAGCTCCCCCTCAGAGTAGTACTGAAAACTCACTCTGAAGTCAAAATTAGCCTTCTGCCGATTTGAGGCTTTAGCCTGATGCTTCCTCACTACTTCTACCACTGTTGACAGTGTCTCAACCAAATGGCCAACATAAGCAGTGGCTGAAGGAAATGTTTCCCTGTCCCCCACATCAAGCATTACATCTACTGGAAGAACCATCTCCCGCCCAAACAACACCTTATACGGGGTATAACCTGTACTAGCATGCACACTGCTACGATAAGCCATCATCACATATGGCAATAAGGTGTCCCAGTTAGATTGGTTCTCCTTTACAAACAGTGACAACATACATAATGTGCGGTTAAACCGCTCAATAAGGCCATCTGACTGGGGATGGTAAGGGGATGTTCTCGTTTTGTGGATGTTTAGGAGCTGACACAATTCCTTAAACAATGTGGACTCAAAAGACCGGCCCTGATCTGAATGAAGGCTTCGGGGAACCCCAAACCTACATAGCCACTCCTCCACTAAGATGTTAGCTATAGTATGGGCCTCCTGATTAGGTATAGGATATGCCTCAGTCCATTTTGAGAAATAATCTCCAATGACCAAAACATACTTGTTTTTGCCAGTTGTTTCAGGCAAAGGGCCCAAAATATCAAGTGCCACTCTCTCATACGGCCTGGATACAGCTGATGTTTGAAGGGGGGCACAAGGGGGGCGGCCCTGAGTTTTCCTGGAGGCGCACTCAACACACTGCCTACACCACTCTCTCACATCACCAAACCACCCCAGCCAGTAAAAACGATCCTTCACTTTCCCCTGCAGTTTCTGTACCCCTAAATGGCCACCAGTAGGAGAGTCATGCAACTGAGCTAAAACCTCTGGTACCAACGCCTGTGGGAGAACAACCTGAACCTGAGATGCATCTGAATTAACTGGAGGCACCCTTACCAAGCGTGATCCCCTAATCTCTAGTTGGGACCACACAGGGGCATACTTCTGCAAGGGTGAATTCTCTGGGAGACCCAGCTCCCTTGTCTTCAGGTCAATCAACACTTTTAACTCCTCATCTTCATACTGGGCTTTTATCATTTCATCCTCAACCACTTCCTGACTTGCTCTTATCTTAGGCCCCACTTCCTGCACAGAGCACACACTTGAACCTGGGAAGGACTGCTCCACCATGACAGCTTCTTTGCTGGCGGTTTAAGGTAGCTCAGCACTAAAAGCGGGTAACCTTGAAAGGGCATCTGCATTAGCATGCAATTTCCCGGGCCTGTGAACTATTTTATATTGGAAACTGGCCAACTGCTCCACCCACCTGGCCAGCTGCCCCTCCAGGCCCTGGAAATTATGTAGCCACCTAAGAGAGTTATGATCTGTACGTAGTACAAACTCCTTTCCCAACAAGTAGTGCTTGAAATACTTTGTAAAAGTCACCATACTCAGCAGCTCCTTCTTAGTAGTGGCATACTTTCGTTCCTGCTTGGATAATGCTCTGCTAGCATAGGCGATGACATGCTCAACCCCATTAACCTCTTGTGATAGAACTGCACCAATGCCTGCATCACTGGCATCAGTGTCTAAAACAAAAGGTTTAGCAGGATCTGGATAAGCCAATATCGGGGCTGACACCAGCCGAGCTTTCAGCTGTTCAAAAGACTGCTGGCAGGCCTCAGACCACTTAAACCGCCTGCTCTTTTCTGTGAGCTGGTGTAGGGGGCGTGCTATCTCTGCAAAGCCCTGTATAAAGCGTCGGTAATAGGATGCCAGACCCACAAAACTTCGGACCTCAGTCTGGTTTTTAGGTGTGGGCCACTCTTTTACTACCTGGACCTTAGCTGGATCTGCTCTTATTCCATCAGCTGAGATTACATGACCAAGGTATTGCACCTGAGTGGAAAACAAATTGCATTTGGAGGGTTTAACCTTCAGATTCGCTTGGTGCAACCTAAGTCACACCTCATCCAAGCGTGATAAATGTTCTGAGAATGTCCGACCAAACACAATAATATCGTCCAAGTAGACCAGACAAGTGGTCCACTGCAGATCAGCCAACACCACATCCATAAGCCTTTGAAATGTGCTTGGTGCATTACACAACCCAAAACTAAGCACATTAAATTCAAACAGTCCCTGCCGAGTTATAAAGGCAGTTTTGTGTTGGTGAAGTTTTCTGGAATTTTATGTTGATGTTATATAGCCAACAAAGGACTAATTTGCATACATTTCAAGGGAAAAAAATCTTAACGCAGGATTAAGCCAGGTTCAAAGTTTGTTTTAAATTTTGTTTACATATTAAAGTCAAAAGTTTTTACAGAGGGGATTTTGGATGTCTCTATAGATCATTTCACAATTTAGAATATACTGTCAACAACCAGAAAAAAATCATTTTTTGGCATATTTTTTGGAATAAATGAGGCTGTGAATGAGATATCAAAAAATCCTCCAGTAGTAACTTTAAGAATACCGTCAGGAGCAAAACTTGAAAGTTTGGTTTCTGTAAGTGCTACTGAAGTGGAGATTTTTCACCCAGAATTTGAGAAAACAGCAACTTTAGCTGCATTTTGATGGGATTTGGGTGCATCAGACCCATGATTAAAAACTCCTCAAATGTTTATTTTGGACGTTTTTTCTTTTTTTGTTTTATTTTTTTTACACTAGTCCCAAAGAAAAAAATGCCTAAGGAGGGGAAAAAAAATTTAATCTCAAAACTGACCAGGTGATGAAAAAACTGGGTTTTTCCGATTTTCATTGAACTCAACAATGACAACTATATAGTTCTCATTGAACTATATAGTGTCCAGGACAATCCTGGACACGCACAACTCTGATTAGAAATATTTTTAATCGGAGTTGTGCGTGTCCAGGATTTTCCCTCTCAGAAGCTGAAGGCATTGGAGCTGCCCATTTGCAGCTGCTTTTCAGATGTTGCTACTAAAATACACGCAAAAATCCTTCAAGGCAATGTGTCTCACGGTTGATAAATCACTTTGCCAGTGCTAAATTAATATATTTACATTTTCTCCTCCCATCACATGCACAATTGGATGTAAATGCCCCATGTTGCATATTCATTGGAGGATACTACACTGCCTGGCCAAAAAAAAAGTTGCCACCTGGATTTAACTAAGCAAATAGGTACGAGCCTCCTATTGGATAATTACTGCATGGGCGGTTATCTTTCAGCTGGCAACAAGTTATTTAACCCCAAGTGGTGCAATGAGTTGCTTCTCATTTCCTAAATAACCACGTGGAAAGACACATCCATGGTCTTGGAAAAGATTTTAGTCTGTCTGAGAAGGGTCAAATCATTGGCATTAAGAGGTGAAAACATCTAAGGAGATGCAGAAACTACTGAAACTGGGTTCAGAACAGTCCAACGCATTCTGAAAAACTGGAAGGATAGTGGACCATCGTCTTCCAGGAAGAAATGTGGCCAGAAAGGCAGATGAAGTGATGCAGCATCATGCCTAGTGCTACTGTATGAGCCTGTGGGGGCAGTGTGATGATCTGGGGTTGCTGCAGTTGCTCAGGTCCAGGTTCAGCAACAGTATGAGCTCAGATAATGAGGTCAGCTGATACCTGAATATACTGAATGAGCAGGTTATTCCATCAATGGATGTTTCTTTCCTGATGGCACGGCCATTTTCAAAGATGACCGTGCCAGAATTTATCGGGCTCAAATTGTGAAAGATGGTTCAGGGATCATCACACATCATTTTCACACATGGATTGGCCACCACAGTGTCCAGACCTGAACCCCATTGAGAATCTTTGGGATGTGCTGTGGTCAGACTCTACAATCATCATCAAGATCTTGGTGAAAAATTGATGCAACAGGATGCAAATAAATCTGGTGACATTGCAGAAGCTTCTGGAAACACAGCGAATGCTGCCGCAATCAAAGCTAAAGGTGGTCCAACCAAATGTTAAATGTTTGACCATTTTTTTGTTGGCAACTTTTTTTTTGGCCGGGCAGTGTATATGGGTAAGAGGCGCTATTTAGCACATTTTAAAGACCAAACCCTTTTACCACACTGTTTGTAGATCAGTTTGTACATTCTTTTTTGCGTGTGCAATGAGATAGCTCACATTATTATACATGCAAACCTTTGCTAGATCTGGCCCTCAATTTCAGATCTTAGAAAATCAGGTTCAAAGTGTTTGGCTCCATTGTCTTACCGGTGTTCATTAGCTTCCTCTCCTCTTTCATCAGAAGTATGAATTTCTGAAATTGAATGCACCATCCTCAGACAGAAACACAGACTTCAGTAAGCAGCCACATGTATTGCGATCAGTTCCTAAGGCTGGATCCTAAGAAAAAAATCCACCGTAAACAGCTGTAAAATGACAGATTTCAGAAAAAAGTCAGTACCTCTCTGGGATTTTGACCAAACTGTGTCACTGACATTTCAAGTAGACCAGAAAGTGTGTCAGCTTATGAAAAATAAGCACAATACATCTCCTCTGAAGCAACCCTTCATTTACTTTACAGGGGTTGACTTACTTGGCTATTTGAGATCCATCCCTCATTGTTGGGAGACAAATGTCTCTTCCCTCCCCTCACCTGCGACTCTGTCTTGTAGCTGACAGATGTTTCATATTCATAAATATTCTGTACCCTGCCAGGGCCTGGCGCTGTCGGTGAAGCTTTGATCTTTGTTTCAAAAGAAACTTCTCTACATGCCACCACCAGAGAGTTTGTGTGACTGGTGGTGCGTTTGCTTTTGTAACCTGTTTGTTTGAGTGCAGTAATAGAGGAGTGATTTGGAGCTGGTCGGGGTTGACAGTCTGAGTCAGGACTGCAGATCTGGGTCACATTTATGCCTCCTGTGTGTTGTACAGACACATCGACAACATAAGTTGGACAGACGAGATGCCCATGTGATGTTTTATGGTGTTGTGGAACTTGTTTATAAAACCATCGGTGAGAATAAATCCATAGAGCTGCAGTTGTCTTTTATGCTGCTGCAGGAAAAACGGGGGTCAACAGAGTCTGCAGAAGTTGTTTTCAACTTATTTATCCTCCAAGAGTGTTTTTACTGCTCACAGTCTTGGCCCATATCTGTCCTAGAGATGGGCATATTGAAACCCTGGAGTCGATACTTCGATACCAGCCACACAGAATATTGGAATCTATATTCTTTTGAGTATCATGATACCACTGTACAAATACAAAACATACAATTTGTTTCTACTCATTAGAGTTTTAGAAGATGAAATGATGTAATAGCAGCCAGATTCTAGCTTCTGTATCGCATGATGGTGGTAGCCCATAGATATCATTAGATGCCGCCTCCGACGCTGCTGTCCATTGGAGCGATGCGTCGGCTCGGCCACCATCTTAGGCAGGGGGAAGCCCCGTCTCCTCATTGCATTAATCAATGTGGGCAGAGATCGATCCCTGATTAAATACTCCATAACTGACAACATTTTCAACAGATTTTCAAGCCGTTTGTATTACTATAAATATCTGACATTTATGACAAAGCATAGATTATTTCATTTACATATACACATACTTAGACACACCTACATGCATACATAGTGATTTTATAGCCTGGTACACCAGCGTGACCAGCGCTATGTGTGAGACACACGGCAAAAATCCCGATCTCTTTCTCTCTCTCTCTCCATATATATAGTAGTGGAGCACAAATATAATGAATGAAGAAATAAGCTATATCAAATCATAAACCAGAACAAAACCCACAAATTGCCATAATAATAAAAAAAAAGTAATGACACCAAAACCAAACACATAAAACCGTTTTTCATTCATTTTCTGTTGTAGTAAAAACTTCAAATTTGAACACATAAAAAGCAGTTTGAATGTAGGCTACCATAACAACAGAATTTATTCATCCTCTCCATGCTCATCATCCAGTAATTTTGTAATAATTGTGTAATTTTTTTATTTTTTTTTCACAGGGCCTTTATCAGGTTTGTATTTCTGGTAAGTCTACATAAATAAATAATATTCCACATTCTTCAGGAACTTAAGAATAACTCATCCATGTGATGTATAAAAAAATTCTTCTCAGAATATTTAATTTTAACATTAAGGATGTGACACTAATTAAGTCTTAAAGGCCTCCTTCCACTGAAAACCCGTTTAACTTGCTCCTTCTGAAATACGGAGGGTTTCCCCTTGTTTACTTACACATGCTGACTTGCTAGCGTTGCGTTCCCCCCAGTCGGCTGTGCTTCCTCATCACAGAAACAATACGAAGAGAAGAGCGAATCAGGAACAGCCTTGCCCTTCTACGTAACATTGCAAATAGCGTATCCCACGTGGGGTTTCTATCTGTCCATTGGAAGGCAGGTAACCCTCCACTACACACTAGAAGTAAAGACGGCACGACTGTAGCTTCGGAGTTGAGAAGCTAGTTAGCTAACTGTTTGTTAGCATGATGGAACAAACTTGTTTGTCGGCTCTATTTCCTGTCTGTAGCGAAATAAGAGCGGAGGGCGGAGCTTCCTTCATACACTCATAGGAGGCAGCCAATCAGACGGAAATTCATGAGAAGGACCCGGAAAAGCCTGCCGTTGGACCACAAGCCTCTCTTCTAGTATACAAATACAGCTGGATACTAAGCAACCAGAAGGTTTTTTTAAACAGAAACGATGCAGAATGCATTCAATAATAATGGAGAACACAGAAATATTAATGAAATGACCACGGAAGTACAACTTTAAAAACACACAACGTAACTTTTAGACCTTAAAAATCTGCGTTTCTGACTCGTTTTGATGGCACACCAACATTCATTTTGCGCATTTTTGAGCCGTCACTGCCCAGAGGCGTCCCGGGGCTCAGAAACAGCACTATGTAAGATTCCCATCCAGGTCGCAAGTGTGACATTGCAGCCGACTATTGGCTGCAGCACCGCGTCACTCACTAGCAACTGGATGTAAACCAGGGATTAACCCCGCGAGTGTTTTGAACACACATCATGTCGGATTCGGTAAGGAAACATTGCAGGAGGAAGAGAGGAAAAGGAAGAGAGGAAGGGACAGAACAAGAGTCAAGATAAGACTGTCTTTTACTGGCTGGAGTGAATCACGGTGCAGGTATGATACAAGATGGTTGCTAGTTTAGTCGCCGATAGGGGGCGCGTCACTGAGAAAAATGCTAAAAGTTCTGTTGTGTGTCTTCAAATGTTTATATGAGGATGAATTCAAAAAGGAAAACTTTCTAACAGTTTCTTTTATAATCATTGAGTGAGCACTGAAATATTTTGATCATGTGAGAAATTATTATGATACAAACTTTGCAAAAATGTCGGGAAAAGTAACACTAGATGGTATCACTCCTTTCAAACGAGTTGACTGTCCAGTTCTGTCCAAGTCTTCTGGTCTGAAATGAGCTGCAGGAGGCTGACTCTTTCTGCATGAAGTCAAAGAACAACTCCTAACCATAGATATGGACCTAACTGCTTGTAAGAAACCCCTGCCCAAGATGGCGGCCGAGCCGACGTACGCTATGGGTCCGAAGGCGGCATCTAGTGTTTATATCTATGGTGGTAGCCTATCAGATTCTAGCTTCTGTATCGCATGATGGTGGTAGCCTATCAGATTCTAGCTTCTTGTCACATGACGGTGGTAGCCTATCAGATTGTAGTTTCTGCGTCACATGATGGTGGTAGCCTATCAGATTCTAGCTTCTGGTTCACATGATGGTGGAAGCGTATCAGATTCTAGCTTCTTGTCACATGCAGTGGTAGCCTATCAGATTCTAGCTTCTGTATCATGTGAGGGTGGTAGTCTATAGGCTCGTTCGGATTGACTGCGTCTGTCTACCGTCTGACTTCATGGTCAGACGAGAGCTGCGTGAGTCTCGGGGGCGGATCATAAACGCAGCGCATCTCAGCTGGACAAGTTCGCCAACGTGAAGACTGCAATAACGGAGGATCTCGCGGCATTTGCCTTTATTGAGCTCAAAGTTACTGAACGCTGTGCAGATGTGATCAAGTCTAATTTCAGAGTAATGAAACAGCGTGTTGTTGACGCTGATTACATGAACTTGTGCTGGACTGTAGCAGACTGAATGTTGTTTACCTGTTAAGGTGAAACACAGAGGACAGTAATCTGGTAAATGTCCAGGCTCAAATATAAAAACCATAAATGCTTTGCCTTGAAGAATAATATAAAAACAAATAAAGAAATAGAAACTTATTTTTTCTAGATGGGGCTGGAAATAAATATTATATATTATATATTTTTTTATTTTATTTTTATTAAGGATTTGGGTAGCATACTCATGGATAACATAGGGGGGAGCATGTGGAAAGGTGGATACACACCAATAAGTCCATCAAATCCAAATTATGAAGAGGATTTGTGAAAGTTTTGGTATAACTTATTAAGCTTTATATTTATCTGAGTAGAATAACTTGTGGCTGCAACACGTTTGTGTTCCTCTGTTGCTGCAGTCAGATATCAGTCTGTTCATAAATCAGCCTGTCCAGATATCAGTCTGTCCAGGTTTGTGAACATCAGCCTAACTACAGTATGAAACACCAAGGCTGATTTTGTAGCCTGTTTAAAACACCTAAATGGATTTATTACTGGGGGACAGTCCCGTCCAACAATCGGAGCTTGCGTCAGTGAGAGTTGAAACCAATCAGAACCAGGTTCCGGCGGCGGCGGAGGCAGGTCCAGGTGCTGCAGTTGCTGAGGAGTAACTGCACGCTCCGACTGCAGACGGACGGCTCCCGCGATGTTTGATGATCATGTGGTCTGGTCACGTTTTCCGGTGCAGTGCAGGCGCAGTCTGAAGTCGGACAAAGTTTCTAACCAGCATGCAACATTCCAGGACCACAATCCTTCACTTCCAGCCGAGTTGCGCTGCAGATAGCCGAAGTCGAACGAGCCTTTTCAGATTCTAGCTTCTGTGTCACATGATGGTGGTAGCCTATCAGATTGTAGCTTCTGTATCATGTGAGGGTGGTAGTCTATCAGATTCTAGCTTCTGTATCACATGATGGTGGCAGCCTATCAGATTCTAGCTTCTGTGTCACATGATAGTGGCAGCCTATCAGATTCTAGCTTCTGTATCACATGATGGTGGCAGCCTATCAGATTCTAGCTTCTGTGTCACATGATAGTGGTAGACTATCAGATGGCATGGTGCTGTTGCCACTGTTAGTGATGATGATGATGTTTAGGTATTTTTTAGTAATTTAATGCAGGTTGTTACACATTATGTTTTGGTAAATCTATATTACTATTACATTTGACATTTTTATATATCCACTGAATAAATGTAAATAATCTTAACCTGTACTTTAGTCATTTGATAATTAAAAGAGTTTTTTAAAAAATATTATTTATGTTTAATTTATTCATTAATATAATTCATTGCTGTTTTAAAATTATTTCTTTCCAGTACTTCTGTTTTCAAGTTTTACTTATATCTAATGTTGCCCTTGCACTCAGGATATTAATGTAAACAGTACAAAGATATGATTTTCTTTAAAGGGGATTTTCCTTAAAGGGACCAAAAGTATTGGCATCGATAAAAAAGTACCATAAACTACTGGTATTGTATCGACATGAAAAATTTCGGTATCGCCCATCCCTAATCTTTCCCAGCCAACCCCTAGTGTTGGTCATGTGGACAGTGTATGCAGGAAAACAGATTGAACAGTCGCAATTTTTTCTAACCTAAACAGGACTTCAGCTGGACTCAGACTATTGTCCTGCTACATCAGCCTGACTAACACCATGTATGCGATACACAGCAATTCAGTCCGGGATCCCTCCTTTGGAGACAGATTTTCATCCAATTCAAGATGAGAAGCGGGACTAACAGGAACAAATTGAACCAATCAGAGAAACACAGAGGTAAGTAAGTTTTTGTATGAAGAAAGCCCTCAGAGCAGCACGTTGTTGGGGTTTAAAGGACACGTACAGCTAATGAAGACATCATAAAGGGCATTGTTGAATTTTCGCTCCTCTGCAGCTGTTATGTGTAGAGAACTGAGTTGTCAAAAAACATGTATCACAAAGTCCCACCTCCCACGCTGTGACTGGCCCAGTCAATTTGTCACCGAAGTGGAAATCAGTTTCCAACTGAGGGAATCCAGACTGACTTGCCGTGTATCTCATACATGGTGTTGGGCAGGCTGGCATGCCAGGCTATCAGCCTAAAGCCTGGGATACACTGTCCGATATTTTCAATCGTTGCTCGCAGCCCCAACTCAAATTGTGTGAATTAGTCACAGAGTTCAAAAGTTTACAGCTTGCAATGTACAGTTGTGTGAATAAGTGCTTGCCCCCTTCCTGATTTCTTATTTTTTTGCATGTTTGTCATGCTTTTATGTTTCAGATAATGAAACAAATTTAAATTTAAAAATGCAGTTTTTAAATTAAAATTTTTATTAGTAAGGGGGAAAAATCCAAACCTCCATGGCCCTGTGTGAAAAAGTGACAAAGTTAGGTAGACCAAAAGATCCTTAAAAACTAGACAGCATGCTGCGATCCAAAGAAATTCAGGAACAGCTGAGAAACAAAGTCATTGAGGTCTATCAGTCAGGAAAAGGTTCCAAAACCATTTCTAAAGCTTTGGGACTCCAGAGAACCACAGTGAGAGCCATTATCCACAAATGGTGAAAACATGGAACAGTGGTGAACCTTCCCAGGAGGGGCCGACCGACCAAAATTACCCCAAGAGCACAGCGACGACTCATCCAAGAGGTCACAAAAGACCCCAGAACAAAATCCAAGAACTGCAGGCCTCACTTGCCTCAATTAAGGTCAGTGTTCATAACTCCACCATCAGAAAGAGACTGGGGGGCAAAAATGGCCTGCATGGCAGAGTTCCAAGACCAAAACCACTGCTGAGCTAAAAGAACATAAAGGCTCGTCTCAGTTTAGCCAGAAAGCATCTTGATGATCCCCAAGACTTTTGGGAAAATACTCTGTGGACTAACAAGACAAAAGTTGAACTTACTGGAAGGTGTAAGTCCCATTACATCTGGCATAAAAGTAACATACCAACAGTAAAGTATGGTGTTGGTAGTGTGATGGTCTGGGGCTGTGTTGGTGCTTCAGGACCTGGAAGACTTGCTGTGTTAAATGGATTCATGAATTCTGCTGTCTACCGAAAAATCCTGAAGGAGAATGTCCGGCCATCTGTTGCTGAAGCGCACTTGGGTTCTGCAGCAGAACAATGATCCAGAACACACCAGCAAGTCCACCTCTGAATGGCTTTAGAACAACAAAATGAAGACTTTGGAGTGGCCTAGTCAAAGTTCCCACCTCAATCCCATTGAGATGCTGTGTCATGACCTTAAAGGGACAGGAATTAAAAAATAAAACAAACATGCGTGTCCATTTTTTTTTAATACTAATGGGTGAAATGCTGGAAAAGCCTCCAATGTGGCTGAATTACAACAATTCTGCAAAGATGAGTGGAACAAAATTCCTCCTCAGTGCTGTAAAAGACTCACTGCCAGTTATTGCAAACGCTTGATTGCAGTTGTTGCTGCTAAGGGTGGAACAACCAGTTATGAGGTTTAGGTGGCAATCCCTTTTTCACACAGGACCATGTGAGTGAACACCATTTGGCCAAGACTCGGCCCGATCCCCAAAATTGTTGCACGACTGGAAAATCAGCTCAAAAACAGCCAAAAATCGCGCAGTGTATGCCGGGCTTAAACCAGGAATGGCCAAGTCCATTCCTCGAGAGCCCCAATCCTGCAACTATTAGATGCATCCTTTCTCCAACACACCTGTATCAATTGAATTCTGTAGAACTGAATGGCATGCACAAAAGCTAATTCAGGTGTGTTGGAGAAGGGATGGATCAACAACTTGGGGGATTGTGGCTCTCAAGGTCTGGACTTGGCCACCCCTGGTCTGAACTAACCATCCCCTGGAGCCTGACTAAGTTCTGCAGATTTCATGAACATATAAGAGTGCTGTCGGGTTCTACTCTTGCACAAAACTTAAGCTCAACATTAATATGAATAACTGCATTAACATTAAAACAAACACATGACAATGTTTAGATTTCCCCCATAAAGTTTCATAGAGCTTAATTTGTTCAGTCTCTGAATAGACTTCACTTTGCATGTGCCAGTGATCATTCATACATCACCACTGACTCTTTCTGACCATCTAATTCAGGAATGTCAAAATTGATTCCTGGAAGGGCCGTGTGGCTGCTGATTTTCTTTCCAACCACGCAGTAGCAGACCAGACTCCAATCATCTCAAGTCTTCAAGTTAAAGAGACTAGAGGCAGGAATTTTTAAAAAACCAAACATGCATGTCCATTTTTTTTAATACTAATGGGTGATGAAGCGCTAAATACCAAAAAGAACGTTTCCACCCACGTTTCTCTCCGTTGACCTGAACAGGCTGTGAGCTGCAAAATGCGCTGCAATTCGGTGTCCAAATTTCCCGCGCTGCCCTGCGGATGTGACGTCAAATGACGCTACATCTGCAGTTGTGATACAAGAAGAAGATGGTCGCAGTAAATTCAAACACTGTAAACGATAGTTATGGATTCTTCTGCTGTCAGCAAACGATCCAAAGCTACACTGACGATGGATGCTTTCAGCGCGACTTTCATCTGATCCGGGCCCAGTTTGATGACCTGCAGTCCCACATCAGGAATGCACGCCATCAAACCACCGTTTGGAAACCCTGGACCAGATGCATATCACAGTTTATCCTCCATTGTCTTCATAAAGTAATGACATTCTCTGGGTACTTGTTGATCTTTCCCGTTCCATCAGAAAATGTCTCCTCGTCCCGAGACTGAGTCGCTCTGATTGGTTGATGCCCCGCATCAAGCCACAAAAGTTCAGATTTTCAAAATGGTGACATCCTAATCAGATGCTCAGAAGCCCAGAACGCGCCGCTAGAAGGTTCAACGCCCCATGACATGCATTCACGTAGACTTTGTATGTACGCCCCTGATGCCCACTGAATGCACCGTTAGTCATAGGCAAAGACTTCAACTTTTTAAAATTGCAATCAATTGATAAAACATTAGATAGTATCTTGATACGGTGTTAACCAGCTTTACTGACACCGCTAATGCACCAGTCTGTTAGACTACAGCCCTGGAAGTAAACTTTGGTAGCAAATATTCACTCTGTTAGCCATGACAGTGAATCAGCATCTAAACCCAGACATACATTGTAAAGCTATAGGAAAGTAGCCGATGAATAAGGAGCGTGATGGTGGTGATCCTGAAACATTTTCTCTCTGAATACATGCGCAGCCATGAGACCTCCACAGTGCAGCTAGATCTTTTCTAAATGAACACACAGTGTGTGATTCCAGTACAGCACATAGATAAGTAACTGACAGTTCAATCCACCAAACATGAATCTGCTTACATACAATCATTCAGCATCCATGCCCCAGTGTAACCTCACACAGGAGTTACCATCCAGCAGTTATGGATAATGTGGTATAATTGACAGAAGTTGTTACTGTATGTTGGCTACATACTGAAAACACAACTAGAGGAGCAGGAAAAAGTCACGACTTTCTCCAACAGAGAGAAATCAGGCAACCAACAGAAATAAGTTAGAAACTTTTCATTAACATTCAGCAAAAATGCATTTTTCTCAAGGTTGTTCCCCCACTCAAACGTTTACTGGTTCCTGTGTTGGACTGGTTATGTTGGCATGGCTCTGTGTGTTTGGAGAATCATTGTTTGCAGCATGCACCAGTGCCATCTTGGCGAAGTCGGCTATTCCCATGCAAGCAAAGGGGAAAACTGGCACATCTTTGTGATGTCAAACTAAGGAGATAACAGCACACAATTAGACACTGCAAGATAAAAAACAGCTTTTTTCTACTCTACACTGTAAAAAAATGTTTAAAAAAAACAAACAAAAAACCGACAACAAAACAAAACAAAACGGTTATATTCCAGCAGCTGGGATCCCAGAAATAAACATTGTAAAATAATAGAAAAACTCATAAAAACACAGTTTATAACTTTTACAATAGTGAGAGAGACTGGATCACTTTGTAAAAACTCGCTGGAAGTGTAATCTTCTAGCAATGATATCCTAATGTACAATATTAACGGATATTTATCATAACCTTGTTGTACAATTTTGTTGATGTGATCGCTTTTAGAGCAGGACAACACTTACAGTGCGTACACACCAAACGCAATTTGGGTGTCAAGGGCGTCAAGTTTAAATGCCAAGTCAATGGCTGACGTGCATCTAGGAGGTGTCAAAAACCCTGCGGCGCGTTATGTGCGCTGGGTGCGGCGTCTAGAGGCGTTTCACGTGTTGAGTTTTGAGATTTTGAGCGCTCGACGCTTGTTATGCGAATCAAGAGCAGCAAATGCCAGAATTGGAAAATCTGAACTTATGTGTCTTGATGCGGGGCGTCAACCAATCAGAGCGACTCAATGCCATGACACAGACACACATTTTATGACAGGACGGGAAACACCCAGAAGAACCAGGGGGATCTCCTCACTTTGTGAAGACAGAGGAGGATAAACTGTGATCTGCATCCGGTCCCGGTGTCTGAACGGCGGTTTGATGACCTGCTGTGCCGATGGGATTTACTGGGCTTATAATGCTGCCCTGCATCGGGATGGGGGGTTGTTAAACTGGGCCGGATCAGACAGCTGATCAAGTGCCCCTTGTCAGCGCGCAGCTCCTGGAGTAAATGGTGGAACTCATCACACTCAGAACACCTGGAATCATCAGGTGAACAGACAGAGAGCAGAGACGCCGACGACGTTTCCTAGCATTGTTTATCACATAAAGCCGAGCTGCTCTCTCTACTGCATCTGCCATTTTGTAAACAGACCAATGAAAGGAAAAAAGAAAAGGAGAGGCTCCTCCCGACGCTTGTCGAGTGCGCCTTGACGCTGGAAATGAAGCGTCTGACTTTATAGTGACCCAGCGTCCAACTCTGGGCGTCAGGTGCGTTTTTCACGTCCAAATCGTGTTTGTTGTATACACAGCGTAAGGGTGAATCCCATTTCACACCTTGGCCCTTCCCTTACATTTTGCACGTTCATGTGTAGGGGTAGGGCTGTCCCGATACCTGTTAGGACGGAGGGGAAGGGCTCAGTGGTAGGGCTTTATACCCCTTCAAACGAAGATTTTTCGGGAGCACACTTCAAACAGAGGGGTATTAAAATCACCAGCAAGATGGCTGCTACCGAGTCCAAAATAATCCACAAATATTAATATTTTCTCCATAGATAAAGTTTTAAAAGTATGAAAACCATTTTATTGCCTAGTTTAATGATGTTTAAATGTTTAACGGTCATTTTTTTGGTAAAATACACGTGAAAAAAATCGCTAGTACTACATTGACGCTTCAGTAACACAAACGCTATCAGGCTGAAAACCAGCGGTGCTCTGTAGGCAGCATGATCATCTACAGATGTGGGCATGAAAAAGTTCCCCTTTCTGCCGACTACCAGCTACTTGCCAGCCACTTGTCTGCTAATTCAATCGCACAGAGAAACGCCTGTGTGCCCACGGGAAACGATTTCAGAGCATAAATAAATCCCCGGAACAAGGACGTTTCCACACGCCAAGTTTGGACACCGTGCGTGGACATATCCGCGAGACAAATCGTTCAGCAGTATTACTGCACTATTACTGCACCACTTCTGGCAGAAAATAATAATAATGGATTAGATTTATATTGCGCTTTTTTTCATTTCAAGGAACTCAAAGCACTCACAGTAGTTCCATTATTCATTCACTCCTCATTCATATGTGGTGATGGTAAGATATGTATGTAGCCACAGCTGCCCTGGGGCAGACTGATGGAAGCGTGGCAGCCATTTTGTGCCTACGGCCCCTCCGACCACCACCCTAACATTCACACACATTCATACGGGGCAAGGTGGGTTAAGTGTCTTGCCCAAGGACGCAACGACATATGGCTGGGGGAATCGGGATTCGAGCCACCGATCCGATCATTGGCCGACCTGCTCTACCACCTGAGCCACTGTTGCCCCAAGAAAAAGGCGGAACCTTTTCCTGCCCGCAGGGGTGTCCCAATACCGCATCTGTACAGTGATAGATGATCAATAAAAATTTTGACAACATCGCTGCTGGTCTTCATTTGCTCCTTTGTGGGATATAACACAAGCAGGGATGTCATGCAAAAATCAAATTTGCTTGTTAACTTTAATCCCCAGCTGTAAGACGGCTTGATTTCTCCAGATTTGCACCTACAGCTCAGCGCACATCTGCTTACACACAAGCTGACGGCATTACTGATGATGTAAGTGATTGTTGAAGGTGTCCCAATTTGTGGTTGACTCTCAGCCCTAACCCTCATAGCTGCTTAAGTGGCAAGGGCCAAGGGGAAGGGGTAAAAAGGAGAATTGGGATTGGGCCTTAAGTCTTACCTTTGAGAAAACGTATGCATGCTTGTTTATTTTCAGACATTCAGCTGGGAGGAAGGCCTTCCACACCGTTTAATCCATCGTAGGCAGCGCTCCAGTTGTTTTTTGCCTTACCAAAGCCGAAAACACACAACTTCCCCATAACAAACTCTTGGGATACCTTCTGTCTAATTTGCATAATCCATCGGCGCATCGCTTCACTATCTTGGGAATATTAGACCTAGCTTACAGTCAGAGATGCTGATGACGTGTGATTGGACAATGACCGCTAAAGGACAATTCAGTGCACAGTTTGTTTATTTTGATCTATTTCATTTATTGATTTTATAGTTGTCTTTCACCTATTTAACTTTGTGTTTATTTATGTACCTACTTATTCTTTTCTGTTCATTCTTATTGTTCATATTTGACACTTTGGTGCATTTTTCACTACAGATCTAACATTTTAATATCTCTTAGTTCAAACACCACAACAGTTAGTCATCCAGATGCATCTGGAACGTTCTCAGCTGTTAATGTCTGGATTCAGAGGTAGAAATGTCTAAAAATGATGTCTCATTCTTCATGAACCACTCCTAGAAACTGAATGAGATGAATCCTTCTTGAATTTAAATTATCTTTACTCAGTGATTCTCAGAACTGTATAATCATATTTTATTGCAGAAGTCTGTCTTTAATGACAAAATCATCATCAGCTAAATAAAACAACCTCTCATTGTCCGCTAAATGAAACTGTTAATCTGTGAAGCTGCGATCCATTTCATGTGGGAACTGCGAGGCTTTCAAACTGGCTCATTCTCCACCAGGTATTGACATAGGTGAACAGCTCTAAAGAAAAGCCTCATTCACTCAATCTTATATCAGTCTGGCTAAAACAAAGAGACGCCACCATCTGTGCTCCGCCAGCGTAGTCCAGCACGGCCCCTCCTGACCTCAGAGAAACCCCCCCAGTCTCCATTCACTGGCCTGGTTTTTAAGCCACACATACACTTGCATTACCAGTAATGATATTGCTTCCTCTCAACAGGCCTTTTTAGCTGCTGCCAGCTCTCAGGATTCTTTTGTTGCAGGCATGGACGGGGACGTATCTTTTTCCCAGTCTTCAGCCACATGCGCAGAGAGAGCTCAGACAGCACAGAGCCCCCTGTAGACTCTCACTTTCTCTTTATAGCCCACTGCAGCAATACTCCCCCTAGAGACGGCACAGTAGGCCTGCTCTTCCCAGCACATGATTAATATGCTCATTACCCAACATCCCACCTTAAAGCAGCGCTCTGTTTACAAGCAGGATGTCGCTCCTGTGCTCAGAATTAGGCAAATCTGAATATATAGAGCATAAGAAACTTTGCAAACGCATTTCACTCCAGCTGACTGACAAGGGAACAGGATTTAATCTATAAACATACGATGTCCAATATGCAACAACCTCTCAGCATCAAGAGAAATCAGTAAAATCTCATTTTGTCTTGTGTAACAAAGCATATTGCTGTTTTGTATGACAGACGGATGATAATCCACAATCCTAGAATATTGTCTGCTTGTTATTTTTCATATCTCCCAACACCTTAATTGAAATTATCATTAAATGAAGAGGTGAATTTAAAAAAGTGATAAGAAAAATAACCTAGCAAAAAGGAGTGGCTACATTTTGGCAAATGCACTGTTATGAACATTATCACAGTTAACTGAGTCAGTGGGGATCAGTGAGTTAGGCTTCTGGCTTAAGCAAATTGACAAGCAATAAGAATAATCATAATAATAATAATGCCCGATATTATTGGCCGATATCAGCATAAAAACATGACATAGAAAATATTATTATCTTCTTTTCAGGCTGATACCGATTATACTAACTGCTACATCTCACAAGATCTTATAATGTAACAAGGAAATTTTGTTCCATTAGCAGTGGTCCAGCAAGAATAAAAGTTACTGTCATTCTGGAAGAACTTAATATCCCAGCATTCCTGTAAGAGTCATATGACTAAGGATGGAAATTAGCTTTGCTACAATCCTGCATCCTTACATTTTCTGTGTACAAACTCAGTGTGACCACGGTGCGACTGCTACAGACTGACTTGCTTTAAAGCTGCTTATATCTGGTCTAAAGTTGTTGGTTAAGTTACCAAGTTGTCAGAAACATTAGAATTAGCCACATGTTGGCTAATACCTGCTAGTATCTGATACACTATATCGCCAAAAGTATTTGCTCACCCATTCAAATGATGGAATCAGATGTTTCATCACTTCCATGTCCACAGGTATATAAATGAAGCAGCTCGGCATGCAGACTGTTTCTACAAACATTTGTGAAAGAATGTGTCGCTCTCAGGAGCTCAGTGAATTCCAGCGTGGAACTGTGATAGGATGCCACCTGTGCAACAAATCCAGTTGTGAAACTTCTTCGCTCCTAAATATTACACAGTCAACTGTCAGCTGTATTAAAAGAAAATTGAAGTGTTTGAGAATGACAGTTTACGTGGCCGACCACTTCGTGGCTGAGTTGCTGACGGAGCAGGTCAGCGGATGCTGAAGAACATAGTGTGAAGAGGTCACTAACTTTCTGCAGAGTCAATCACTACAGACCTCCAAACTTCATGTGGGCCTCAGATCAGCTCAAGAACAGTGACAGAGAGCTTCATGGAATGGGTTTCCATGGCAATCAGCTGCATCCATCCATACATCACCAAGTGCAATGCAAAGCGTGGATGCAGTGGTGGAAAGCAGCCGCCACTGGACTCTAGAGCAGTGGAGGCGTTCTCTGGAGGGACCAATCACGCTTCTCCATCTGGCAATCTGATGGAGGAGTCTGGGTTTGGTGGTTGCCAGGACAACGGTACTTGTCTGACTGCATTGTGCCAAGTGTAAAGTTTGGTGGAGGGGGGATTATGGTGTGGGGTTGTTTTTCAGGAGCTGGGCTTGGCCCCTTAGTTCCAGTGAAAGGAACTCTGAATGCTTCAGCATATCAAGACATTTTGGACAATTCCATGCTCCCAACTTTGTGGGAACAGTTTGGAGCTGGCCCCTTCCTCTTCCAACATGACTGTGCACCAGTGCACAAAGCAGGTCCATAAAGACCTGGATGCAGAGTCTGGTGTGGAGGAACTGGACTGGCCTGCACAGAGTCCTGACCTCGACCCAACAGAGCAACTTTGGGATGAATTAGAGCGGAAACTGAGAGGCAGGTCTTCTGGTGACCTCACAAATGTGCTTCTAGAGGAATGGTCAAAAATTCCCATAAACACTCCTAAACCTTGTGGACAGCCTTCCCAGAAGAGTTGAAGCTGTTCTAGCTGCAAAGAACAGCTAGTCCTGCAAAGGACTGTACCACCCGCCAATGTAACAATCTCAGCAAACGTAATAAACCATAAACGTAATAAAAATATATCTTTTAATGTAATATCCCTGCAAAAGTAGCCTAATACATTTCCCACAAATGTAATAGCCGCTGCCTACTACAAACATAATAACGATTTCCCAAAATTTAATAACTATTACATTTGCAGAGATTTATTACATTCGTGGGGAAGTGTATAACTTTCCACAAATGTAATGATGGGTTGATCAATGGTCGTTGTATTTTTTGTGTGATTGTTGTTGCCAACTGACCCCACAGCAGCTTTGTCATTTTCATCTCTCTCTCTCTGTCTCTCTCTCTCGTGCCGCTGTCAGCGGTGAATTGAATGAATAAACTTTTAGATCTTTGCCCATTTTGACCGATAAGTGTTGTGTGTACAAATGATTAATAATCCAGATTTCCTCATCATTTTTTTTTATAGTGGACGGGAGTTTTAAATAAAATGTGAGAACCCCAAAAGAGTGTGTGCTTATGCTTCACCTATAAGGAGATGCCCTATTTAAAAGTCAAAGGCAGTTGTGAGAGAGATGACATATGGTGGATAACTTGATTAAAATAAAAAATCCTGACAATTTCTTTCAAAAATGAAAAAATGAAGAAAACTGAATTTCCTTTTCCCCACCCCTCAAATGTTCCCCGACTAAGAATTTTCATAGTCGAACTTGATTTGTCAGATCTTCCCATTCGTCAGCTAATTGTGGAATCATGTCGTTTCCCTCATTGATTCATAATCTCAGTTGCGTCTTTTTTCTCTCCAGAGAAAAGAGTTTAAATCCCATTAAATACATTTAATTTGTCACTTGGCATAAGAAAACAGAGTTTTCATCAACTTTTATTTTTCTATCACTGATTACAGGGTAAGTTAGTGAGACCGGCCACATGTACAGATGATGTTTTATGCAGGTTTGGTTAATAAGCACTGAGTATGATGCTGAAGATTTAAGTTTTTTCATTTATATGAAAGATGTGAAATTCATGCTGCGTTCCAGTCTAGGAACAAAAACAAGACCAACTGTCATCCTTAAGTCACATGGAAATCTGGATAATTATGCAACGCTCCTAAAAATGTCTGCAATAAGAAGGATAAACTACATTTACATGTTGCCCGTCCTGGTTGCAGTTGAGGAAGACTTGGGTACATGAGACTTGCCAGCTGGATGCAGATGAGGAAGATCTGTGCCTACAGCAGGTCTTTTTTTGGTTGAATTAGGATGAGAAACCTCATATCTCAGTAACGAACAAACATTATCCATCAAAGTAAGACCTGCATGGACGAAGAGATGCTGGGTTTCCACACAATTTGAGATGTGAGGAAACCGACAAGGTCATCAGAGTGCTCCACTATCTCTGCTTTAAACCTTGTTGCCGGTTAGTGAGCATGACCAGCTGTGGTGTAGGTAGGAATTTAAAAAAAAATTCAAACCATAGCTCTTCTTTGTTGGGAAATAAAGCCACATCACAAACACTTGAAATACCCACGCTATGGATAGACTCTGTAAGACTCCAAAGGAGCGACTGGAGGAGGGTTTGTGAGAAGCAGCTGTCTATCATGAGAGAATTTCTAAGGCACGGTTTCAGCTGGGGATCTGACTGATCTCTTTATCAGAGTTGAAAGATGGACTGAGAGATGACTGACATCGCACCTGCGGGGCAGACGAAGGGAAGAGGGAAGTCGCCGCATCCACTGCAGAAGTCAAGCATCAGGTTTCAAACATCCCTTAACTGCACCAATCATTTCTGGGACAGTAAACTCATTTTACCCAGCTGATTGTGCACCACAGGTCACCACAAATGTCCTGAATGGCTGAGTAAAGCCACACATCCATCCAATCCAAGGAGCTTCTCTTCTGTTTTATTATCATTTTCTGACATCCTGAGTTCTGAGTTTTCTTTAGCTGTTAGCTAACATAAAAAATGATTAATGAAAATATCTGAGATGAATATATATATATATATATATATATATATATATATATATATATATATATATAAAACAATGTCTTTAAATTCTGACATGATTTAGGTGATGTTTTGATTTTACAATTGTGTTGTGGAACATATCGAAGGGTAAACAAGTCTATGGAACAGAGTATGGTAATAAATACAAGATGGTATTATAATATCTGTAAGAATGTATACAAACCATAGACCGTTTAGAGGGAGGGACAAACCCTCCGCTACGTCACCCGTTGGTTTCTGAAGAGCTAAAAATGAAGTCAGTTGGGCGTGTCCGTCGCCATCTTGCCATGTCTCGTGTGTCGTCACTCCCGGAAAATACTAAAATGGGCAATACTAAAATGCCGCGGGGCAAATGATTGACAGCTGATGTACTCTGGGCTAAACGTAACCAAGCTAACTTGAAACTAACAGGAGCTAACAAAGATAAGCCCCCTAAGTGGCGGGGTTAAGGTAAGACACGCTTAGACTTGCTATTATCTGACAAAAAACCGCCGTTGTGCGACTGCTACAAACTGAGACCTTACTGAGAGCAAACAAGGAGCTAACTAGGAGCCTCCGGTCGGCAGGCGGAGCTTCCGGACTGCCGCATGTCAATCATAAGGATACGCCCTTAATTATGTGTAATTTCAAGTTTAAATAACATCTAAATGAATGAGTTATAAAAAATATTAACCCCCTCACAGTTGACATAAAGGTCAACTTGACCTATTAAACCTAAAATGATTTTTTGAACCAGGCTGTAAACATGATTATTTCTGCTGTGAAGGTGGAATTTTTAACATGGGAGTCTGTGGGGATTTGCTCAGTCTTGCAGCCCCTAGCGGATGAAGGGAGAACTACAAAAAATGGCTTCTTCCGGGTAGCGTCATAGTTGGCCACCGGAGGTTGCCGCTTGATACAAACACAAACATAAATACAGTCGCCCTGAAAATTATTCATGCTCTCCAATTAAAGAAAGAAAAAAAAAGTTGTCAGTGAAATAAGCTGATATTGACAAAAACAATAATATTTAAAAATTCTACGAAAATCATGACATTTTGAATTGTGGTTCAACAGAAATGTTAAATACAAACCCATAAAAAATAAAACAAATAAACAAACACGATGGGGCTCCAAAGCTATAATTTTGTTGAGCAACACCCAGTCAAATATATACAACAATTCCACTTAGTTTGCTTTGTGTGTTTACACACAACTACATGCATAGTATGAATAACCCTATATATTGGGTTATACACTGAAAAAAATAACATACTTTGGGTCTCAACTTTAAAAATTTGCTGTAATCTGTTACAAATAAATTTATTAGTTTATTCAGGCTAAATTTATGATTTGGTTGAAACCAAAATCTTTGATTTACAGTAAATATATCTTTTACCTTAAAATAAAGAAATTGCTTTAATACAAAGTAAAACTATGATTTATAACAAATAAACTTTTTTTCACTTTGTTACAACTTAATTTTTCATCAAGAAACTAAACAAACTGCTGTAATTCTGTAACATTGGTTTTGTTTTGTTTTTGTTTTTGTTTTTTTTTTTTCCATTTTCTTAAATTTCTGATTCAGGGTAAAGTAAAATTTTACTTATAATACATTATCTTTAGTACAAAGCCCAAGTGGTCCGAACCCTGTGTTCCCAACCGACGCCTCCATTCTCATATGCGCCTAGATTACAACACTCGAATGCTGGATATTTACTCACCTAATTCGGGCTGTTTTTTTGCGTGAATGGAGCAAATAATACGTGCGAATGAAGCGTCTTTTTCAAGTGTGGTATGTCACTCATCACTCAGTCAGATGAACATGGCAGAACCCGGTTATTTTGAGTACTTTGATAGAGTTGCAGCGTTGTACCTTCTTTGGAGGTCGGAGAACTGAACTCATTTGCGGCAGTAAAACGCTTCATTTGCATGAGAAAGGCGTGCATTTGGGGCTTGTCGTGCCACAAATTCACATCAAACATGCTTCCCAAAGCACACGCGCCTCTATTCGCATCTGTACATTGACTTAAAGGAATAGTACACCCACAGAATGATGTAACTTTATTTTCCACTTACACTCATGGTGAGAAAGACTCTGAAGCACTTTTTAATATCTCAAATGCAGCCGGTGATCAGGAAGGCTTCTTGTTTTCTCCCCAACTTTCAAATAATGGAGTTCACCGGGGCCCGAGCCAAAAAGGTCCATAAAAGTCCACAAAAACTTGTCAATATTCCTCCATACTGCTCGTCCAATGTAATCCAAGTGTCCTGAGTGGGTAGCATCCACAATTTACTCGAAACGACGTCATTTAGTATATTTTTAAAACCCTAAACAGGAGTACATATGCGCATTCACGAAACTACGGAAGCTGCAGCAGACAAGATCACGCATTCTCTTTTTTCTTTCTTTCTTTGTTTTAAATCAATATCCAACCCCTCTTGTTTTTGTCCACATCTCGTCCATTCTTAGCACAATGTAAACAGTGAATTTCTTCTTCTACGCTTTTATTATCAGCAGAGTAGGCACTGAACTCTGAGGCTTCCGTAGTTTCGTGAATGCGCATATGCGCGCTTCGAGAGAGTAACATGCAATTCATTCCCGTGAATAATTTGATTCGCGCAATGAATTACATCCCCAACCCGATGTAAACAAAGGGTTAATGTATGACTCTGTAACTGAACAACAACATAAGTATTTATGTCATGTTGGTTTTGAGCCACGCATAATGCAAGGATTACAAATGGGTTGGGAGTTTATCTCCCTATACTATCCTTCACAATCATCGTGCAACTTTAACGTCCAAACTGAACGAAATTTCTAAATAACTTCCTCAGAATGTGAACATAATACAAGCTGTAAATCACATAACTGAAATTTATAGGATAACAAACATAAAAGGTTAAATTCCTACTGAATTTGTATTTCCCAGGAGCCAGGATTGTGGTCTGGATATGTTGAGTTTTGAAAATAGTCCCGCCCCCTTTGTTGTTCACGTGCTCTCAAGCTGAAGCAACTAAAAACATTTACTTTTAGTGAAAGTAAAAACTTATTTTGGACTTAAGAGTGTGATTTTTAAGTTGATTTAACTCAAAAGCATTTTTTATCATCAAACAAAATTAAGTTAGATCAATGTAAATAAGTCTGTCATATCAATTACAGCCCAGATACTCTTTTTACAGTGTACATCTATTTATAAATCCCCTCCATACACACTCAAACATAGAGGTACGAGACAGGAACATTTCTGTACCTGTGGGTACATTTTTTACAAATGTTCTCTCAAAAGTACAATATTGGTCTCTATGAGGCCAGAAGTGTACTATGAAAAAGGGTCCAAAGTAATATAAAGTACAAATTTGTACCATTTCAACCCTAAGGGTACCTGCAGCATTGAAAAATGTGTGTAGCTTGTACAATAACTATAAATAGCAGTACTTCTAAACAGCGCTATATTTATAGTTATTATATTATGATTTAATAATGACATAATAATCAAAGTGATCAGAGTAATAATTATATGTATAATTATATATGGGTTTGGCCTAATATTTAAATAATAATTATTTATTTGTTATTAGCTGTTGTTGTGTTGTGTTTTTGTCATAATCTCTATTTTATTGACTTTTATTCATTATTTTTAATTGGTTTAATTGAACTTTATAAAATCATACAGCTTGATAAGGTACAAAAATGGACCAGGACCAACGGGTACGGAAATTTCTTTCAAAACTTGGGGGGTTGGGGGAGTGTGTGGCTTAGTGGCAACGCGTTCAAGTGCGGTGCGGTGCGGTCCCCCCCCACCCCCACCAAGGCGCCCCTAGCAGCAGCCCACCGCTCCCCAATACCTCAGAGATGGGTGAAATGCAGAGCCCTAACTTCCCTTGGGGATCATACAAGCAAATAAAAAAACACCTCCAGCAACAAGCTTTGTACCCTTTTAAGTAAAATTTGGTACCTCTATTTTTGAGTATGTTTCTTAAATATGATTTATTTAAATCCCTTTTTAAATAGTTGAATGTTTGGACATTGCTTTGAATCATTATTGAGGCCATTCTATAATTTTACTCCACGGATTGAAATACTAAATTGCCTTCTGGTGACATCCATCCCACATGATGGTAAATCATTTAACCAGAAGTAAATCACAGAAATTCACAGATACTGTAGCAAGAAACCTCTGAATAAGATATTCTACTGATATTAAATCCTCAAGTTCAGGTTTATTTATATTGTAGAGCACATTTAACAAAAACCAACATACTGATGAACAATTCCAAAAACTGAAGCATAAATTCAATAACAGCAGAGACCAATAACAGTGCTAACATAAAAATGAGAATGTAAAATGAAAAGCATCACTCTGAAGCATAAAAGCTCTTCCAGCTGATTGAGATTCCAGGACAGGAGTGTTATGGGACTCATCCTCGGCTCATCCTCATCTGGATGTGAGGCTGCAGATTTGGCTGAGGATAATTGAGGAGGATCATTGAAGCCTGTAGTACAATAATTATAACTAATTGTATCATTTCCATCCAGTTGTGATAGATCAGCTCCAACATGGCACCTTGATGATGAGTTGGAGGAGCGGTGCAGCTCATCCTGCATTGTCCAGGGACTCGGCGTGATAGAGAGTATAATAGCTACAACCAGCTCCTCCGCCCTGAAGAGACGAGGCTAGAAGACATTTCATGTGCCTCCGCTTCACCACAGAAGCAGGAACTCATTCATTCAGCATCTCTGTGGGTCTTTCAGCGCTGTTGCTCTCAGGAAGGTTCACGTAAAGTAACGTGCAGCAATAAATCCTGGCTTGGCATCCTGGATGGCTTTCTCAAGACATTCCTCAGACCTCATCACAATTCACCTGACCCTGGAAATGCTTACACAGATTCAGCAGCGAGGTGCGAGCATGGATGTGCGGTTCCTAGGAGGCCGCTAGTCCCTCCATGCACAAGCTGTTACAACCTGCTGGTTGGTTGGAAGCAACTATTCGCAGCCTCGTCTTCTCTCCCCCGGTGAAGCTCATTACAACAGTCTGTGATGTGGGGCTTTGCGGTGAGTTACCTACATTAATCACATGTAACCTAAATCCTCAGATGGGTTAAGCTGGAGAACTAATAACGCTCCTACTTTTGGTTAAATAGCCATAATAAAAGGTTTTGAAATGAAAGGTTAAAAACTCTTTAGGATACAGCAAAGCAGCAGGAAAAACAAGCGTTGTTAGATATCACAGTTGTGTGAAAAAGTGTTTGTCCCCTTCCTGATTTCTTTTTTTCCTGCATGTTTGTCACGCTTA
Source organism: Atherinomorus stipes (assembly GCA_023101725.1). Lineage (NCBI taxonomy): Eukaryota > Metazoa > Chordata > Actinopteri > Atheriniformes > Atherinidae > Atherinomorus > Atherinomorus stipes. The sequence continues at coordinate 148,489 of JALJCO010001685.1, read as the reverse complement.
TACGTATGTGTCAGATCATCAAACAAATTTAAATGTGAGACAAAAATAACACAAGTACACACAAAATGCAGTTTTAAAATAAGTTTTGTATTTTTATGGGGAAACAAATCCAAACCTCCATGGTCCTGTGTGAAAAAGTGATTGCGCCCCCATGTGTTAAAACATAAATTAACTGTGGTTTAACACATCTTTGGAAGGCTGACTTCAATTTCTCCAGCCACATCCAGGCCGGATAACTGCCACACCTGTTCTCAATCAATAAATCACTTAAATAGGACCTGCATGACAAAGTTAGGTTGACCAAAAGATCCTTAAAAGTTAGACAGCATGCTGCGATCCAAAGAAATTCAGGAACAGATGAGAAACAAAGTCATTGAGATCTTTCAGTCTGAAAAAGGTTCAAAGCCATTTCTAAAGCTTTGGGACTCCAGAGATCCACAGTGAAAGCCATTATCCACAAATGGTGAAAACATGGAACAGTGGTGAACCTTCCCAGAGTGGCCGGCTGACCAAAATTACCCAAAGAGCACAGCGACGACTCATCCAGGAGAGGTCACAAAAGACCCCAGAACAACATCAAAGAACTGCAGGCCTCACTTGCCTCAATGAAGGTCAGTGTTAATGACTCCCCCCATCAGAAAGAGACTGGGGGGCAAAAATGGCTGCATGGCAGAGTTCCAAGACCAAAACCACTGCTGAGCAAAAAGAACATAAAGGCTCGTCTCAGTTTAGCCAGAAAGCATCTTGATGATCCCCAAGACTTTTGGGAAAATACTCTGTGGACTGACGAGAGAAAAGTGGAACTTTCTGGAAGGTGTAGGTCCCATTACATCTGGCGTAAAAGTAACACGGCATTTCAGAAAAGGAACATCATAGCAACAGTAAAATATGGTGGTTTTAGTGTGATGGTCTGGGGCTGTTTTGCTGCTTCAGGACCTGGAAGACTTGCTGTGGTAAATGGAACCATGAATTCTGCTTCTACCAAAACATCCTGAAGGAGAATGTCCGGCCATCTGTTGGTGACCTCAAGCTGAAGCGCATTTGGGTTCTGCAGCAGAACAATGATCCAGAACACACCAGCAAGTCCACCTCTGAATGGCTTAAGAACAACAACATGAAGACTTTGGAGTGGCCTAGTCAAAGCCCCTACCTGAATCCCATTGAGATGCTGTGACATGACCTTAAAAAGGCGGTTCATGCTGGAAAAGCCTCCAATGTGGCTGAATTACAACAATTCTGCAAAGATGAGTGGAACAAAATTCCTCCACAGCGCTGTAGAAGACTCACTGCCAGTTATCACAAACACTTCACTGCAGTTGTTGCTGCTAAGGGTGGAACAACCAGTTATTAGGTTGAGGAGGCAATCACTTTTTCACACAGGGCCATGTAGTTTTGCAGTTTTTTCCCCCTTAAAAATAAAAATCTTCATTAAAAAACTATTTTTCTGTTTACTTGTGTAATTTTTGTCTACTATTTTGATTTGTTTGATGATCTGAAACATATAAATGTGACAAACATGCAAAATAAAAAGAAATCAGGAAGGGGGCAAACACTTTTTTGCACAACTGTAAATAACTTCTCGTAATCAGTAATGAAATCAGTGTGTGAAGTTCGAATAGCTCAACATGTCACTGTGGGATAATTAAATATCACACTAATAATTACACAATTAATATGAAACAATACAGGGCATTTTAAACCATTGGGTGTGAGTTAGTCCTGATGAATATCCCTGATGAGTTTCCCACTGAGATTATCAATAAGTTGTCAAATAAAAAGAAAAATGCCTTACTTTGTATACACAGTCTTTCAAAATTATTCATACCCTCCAATTAAAGAAAGAAAACATCAGCTGTCAGTGAAATAAGTTGAAATTGACAAAAGTAATAATAAATAAAAAATTCAAAGAAATGATGACTTTGATGACATTTGAGTTGTAGCATGAAAGAAACATTAAAAACAAACACACAAAAAATAAACCAAGTAAAGAAGCATAATGAGGCTCCAAAGCTAAAATGTTGTTGAGCAACACTTTGAGCTAATCAGGTGTTTTCTGTAATGTCCAATCAGACATCTGCACCTGTTGACAGGTATGTTGTTCCACTGTCCATGGGAAAGGTGCTCTAATGTGTCTGGGACAGTTTTATTTTCTATAATAACTATTTCCAGCCACAATTCAAAAGCAATGTTTTATTTCACTATTTATAATTTTTTGAATTTTTAATGATCATATACATTTTTAGTTTCTTTAATTTTGCATTATTTAAATTATAATTGTGAATCTAGCCTTTTCTTTAATTGGAGAGTATGAATAATTTTGAGGACGACTATGCAACCATACAAAGTAAAACGATAGAAATATTTTGTCAACAAGAACCAAATTTACCGTTTTTAACAAAAGGTTACAAACTTTAACAGTTTCTTTTATTTATAAATGCTAATTAATTGTAGAAGTTGTCAAGTCATAAAGGTTAATTAATATTACATTTGCGGTGATAAATGGTAAAAATGCAAATTACAGAATGCTTTACTTCATGGTTTTAAACCCCTTACTTGCTGATGCAGGTGTTTTAAAATGCCAATAAGTTACTGTTTGCAACTCCAACTTGTATCCCAGAAGGATCACCAGACTCCAGACTCTGTGTCGTTCCTGTTGTCTTAGAACTCGTTTTTTCTGAGGTAACTTTGGGTGGAAGTGGCGTTGTGAACTCGTAATTTGCAGAGGACCCCAAAACTGTAGATTAAGAGGGACATTGTGCAAGTTCTCTTGTTATCTATTGACAAAAATCAATTATTTGGTTCAAAAGTGTTTTTCCATTAATCAGTAATCACTTCCATCAACAAACTGAAGTGCTCCTCTAAGTTCTGCATTTGCCGTTTGTATCATTCTTATCTACTTGGAACTGGCAGGCTCGATGTTGGCTGCCATGCCATGTCAGCATGTATTTACGTTCAGTAGAAGCATGACAGCAGGAAACCATGGAAACTCACCGGAGACACTGGCGTTGTCGGCTCAGGGCGAGGTGATGCTTTTGAAAAGTCACCTCGGTGCAGTGAGGAGGAACCGAGCGTTACACTGATGCTGGGTTCACATGCAGTCGGGCAGACGGCCGTCGGTAACAAACCAGATGTCATTTTAATTACAGAAGCCGAGAGAAAGACAGTAAAACATGGGTCAGGGAAAACAATACCACATCACCATGACAACATATCAGATGTGGACTGAAGTCATTGTAACTGACAGACCACATCTTCACATGGAGACTGTTTATGTCTTTACATGCAGCGACTGTCATCCGTCTGCTTTCTACCCGCTTTCACCTGAATGCAGCATGAAAAGTATAAGCAAGTTGCTCCTATATACAACTGCTAAACAATGTCCCTTTAAAGGCATATGCCATCTCTGGGTGAAATTGAACCTCCCCCCGCAGTCCCCTGAGTTGGACAAGTGGGCAGAAGCGTTTTCTAGCCGACCCAGTAATTCTCTGAATCTGGCAGTCCACAAAAACTTGGCAATATTCCTCCACACTGCTCATCCAATGTAATCGAAGTGTCCTGTAGCGTCCATAATTTACTCCGAACAACATCATGTATATTTTTAGAGCCTAAACAGAACATTGCACTTTCTATTTGCACGTTTGTGCGAGTTCACGATGGCAGACGTGATCGTGCATTCTTTCTGTCTTTGTTTTAAATCAATAGCCAACCCCTCTTGTGTTTGTCCGCAGCTTGGTCGCTCTTAGCACAATGTAAACAGCGAATTTCTTCTCTTACGTTTGCATTACCCGCAGAGTAGGCGCTGAACACTGCTGTTTCTGTAGTGTTGTGAACTTGCACAAATGCGCAAATAAAAGTAAAATGTATTCCTGTTTAGGCTACAAAAATATACTAAATGATTTGGCTTCAAGTAAATTATGGACGCTACCCACTCAGGATACTTGGATTGCATTGGACGAGCAGTATGGAGGAATATTGACAATTTTTTTGTGGACTTTTATGGACCTTTTTGTTTCAAGCGCCGGCAAACTCCCCTCGGATCTCCGGCTGCATTTGAGATATTAAAAATGTGCTCCAGATCTTGCTCAGCATGAGGGTGAGTAGGAAATGAATGCAGATCATTCTGTGGGTGTACTATTCCTTTAAGTTATCTAGCATGTTGCCCCGCAAAGTTCTTACAACTTATTCAAAATTCGTATTACAAACAACTAATTCAGAATTTAGTTACATCTACTAGATATAGTCTATTAAAGAAACCCTTACAGATGTTGCATTGTTACACTGTGTTTAATGGAGTAAAATGCCATGAATGAGGTAATGGAACTCTGAAATACAAGATAGACCCACCATTCATCAAAACAAAATATTATTCCAACCTTTAAATATTCAATGAAAACTCCAACCAATCCTTGCAGTGGGATGCACGACCTGGCTGTCAGACCTTTGCTTCTGCATTGGGAGACAGGAGGAATGAGGGGGGGGGGGGGGGGTCTTAGGAGTGAGGTGGAAGTGTTGATATTCAAATGATCTTGCTATGCGTACTGAAATGCAAGATCGCTAAGGGTTGCTTTAAAACCAGTGTTCCATTTACAGTGTAGTCAACCTTTTCTTCTTTGGGTTTCTGCTACCTCAAGCATTTTGCACAGTTCATTGATGGGGTCCGGCTTATAGCTCTGTAATATCCTGGATGATGGCTGGTCTCTGGCCTTCTTTCTTCTGATCAGTGTAGTCTCTGGGTGTTGGACCCAGGAGAGAACCTCAGGAGCTGTCTTGTCTGGATTTCATGTCCAGGTTTTTAAAGGACATAAAAAAGCTCTGATAACTGGGGCATTCGTGCAGATACTTCTGACTTTTCTCCCATTCGTCTGGACTTTGTAGGTTCTTGGTGGTAGCTGACTTTTTCCCGACCTCTTGCCATTTGCCTGCAGGATTTCAAACTTTCACTCCCCATGATGCCTTCTGGTAGTTCGTTTTGTTCAGCTGATCATCGGTTTTCCTCTTTGACACGCTGTAAAAAGATATTCAAACTTCAAAAAAGCAGCAATGTTACGGCAGATGGGTCTCCGGAAAAATACAGAACTACTAAAATGACTGTAAGACTCCATGTTAACAGTACAGTTTATACTTTTACTATTACTTGGGAACTTTATTTAGTTCTTTTTTAATGTTTATTATAAGACTATAGCACATGTAATAGCAAGTACAAAAAATGGGAGAAAATTGCTGTTTATTGGTTTAATTCTGCCACGTCATGGAAGATTATTGTATTTAGTCAAGAACAACACATCACCAGTCAAAAATTAAACTTTTTCAATTCAATTCAACTTTATTTGTATAGCGTCCATTCATGATAATGTCCCCTCAGGGCGCTTAAACAGACAGAAAAATTCCGGTCAGATTCATAATAGCCTAGCGAAGGAAACCAACAGATTGGATCGAATCTTGACTTGACCCGGTCCAATCCCCCATCCTGAGCATGCGCGGAGGGGTGGCGACAGTGGGAAGGAAAACACCCTTTTAACAGGGAGGAAAAACCTCCGGCAGAACCCGGCTCAGGTAGGGCGGCCATCTGCCTCGACCGGCTGGGGGGGAGAAGACAGAAAGAGAGACCAATAGGTACTGCGACTTTTATCCAGCCAGACCTGCTGAGAGGAGAACACAGTTAATGATGCAATACTGTCACAGGTTTCTACATGGAGAGACAGAGATGGTGGGAGAGAAAGAGCCCAGTGCATCATGGATGTCCCGCAGCAGTCTAAACCTATAGCAGCTTAACTAAGGGAAGGCTAGTCATCCCTAACTATAAGACTTATCAGAAAGGAAGGTTTTTAATCCTTATGTTAAAGGTAGAGAGGGTGTCTGCCCCCCCAACCTGAATTGGTAGCTGGTTCCACAATAGGGGGGCCTGACAGCCAAACACTCTGCCTCCCATTCTACTCCTAGAGACCCTTGGAACTACCAAAAGGCCTGCAGTCTGAGAGCGAAGTGCTCTGCTTGGAATATATGGAACTATGAGATCTCTAATATATAATGGAGCTTGGTCATGGAGAGCTTTATATGTGAGAAGAAGAATTTTAAATTCTATCCTGGATTTAACAGGGAGCCAATGAAGAGAAGCTAGAACTGGAGAAATATGATCTCTCCTGCTGGTTCTAGTCAGAACCCTAGCTGCAGCATTCTGGATCAGCTGGAGACTTTTCAAGGCATATTTGGGGCAGCCCAATAATAAGGAATTACAAAAAAGAAAAAAAAAACCCACAGTTACAGGGTTTTTGTTATTTTACATGACATGTGAATTTTCAGTCCATTTCTGAGATTGTTGGTAATTCACCTTATTTCTACAATACTGTATAATTCAGGTGGAAGCGCAGTCATCTTTCAACTGGAGGGTTGGGGGCTCAACTCCGGGCTTCCCCAGACTGCATGCCAAAGTGTTCTTGGGCAAGACACTGAACCCCACGTTGCCTCCTGATGTGCCTATCGGGATATGAATGTGTGTATTTAAGGACAACCTGGGCTTAGCCCAGAATTTGAAAAAATTAGACGAGCTTTTCTCTAGTCTTTTGCTACAAAAATGTGTTTTAGACAGCAATAATAGACATAATGGAGTGTATAAATTGTCATTTTCATAAAAAAAAAAAATCACAAAATCAACAATAAAATGTTGACCATTATGTTGCTAAAACAGATGTGCTACACCCACGCAGAACGGTTCATACAGTAGGCCTATTCACCTTTCGTTTTCTCTTTGACTCATCACATGACCCTCCTCATCATCACGTCCTCTTCTCACCTGCTCTTCTTATCTCATTATTTGCTTCTTTTTCTTCCTAATTTGTTCTCTTGTCTCCTATTTGTTCTCTTCTCCTCATTACTTGTTCTCCTTTTCTCCTACTCATTTGTGTGCTTCTCCTCGTTTGTTCTCATTTTCTCCTCATTTATTCATTTATAGGTTTCACAAATCAGAAACAGTGCTTTAATTAACCTACAGTCCCTAAAGAACATCTGAGTCCAGGTTTGAAAAGTCTACGTTACACAGGACCTTGTTAAATATTGTCAGTAGAAAAATTATTTGAGTGAAATTGACCTTTAAGCCAAAATCGAAACAGAAGCTGGGAAATGAGTTGCTGCTGACTTCAGCCTCATTTTTTATGTTGGGGAGTTTCATGTTGACTTTTTCATATTGTTTTTAAGGAGAAAAAAAGAGTCACCGCTGTGATGTTACCTTTCACTTTCCTGCTGAAAAGCTGAGTTGTAACTGCTGCTTTCTCGCATATTTTCTGTCCATCTCTGCTCTCATCATCCTGATACTTTAATCTGACTGCTGCTCTCCTCTGCACATGCGCACACGGAGCTGACAAACTTACTTTAGCTTCGTCTGGCATCAAAGATGGGTGGCTAATCGGACCTCGGACTTCACACACACACGTTTGCTAACACACCACACCAACGGGAGCTAGGCTGGACCTTCCCGCATTTATGGTGCGTTCAAGTGCTGGTATAAAGCTGGGTCATTTGGATTTTCATCTGATTTTTTTATCAGGAAAAGGTGGTTAAACAGTATTTTCATACCCTGGGCTAGACTTAAAACATCCGGGGCTGAAGCCCCGGTAAAATCGGCTGGCAACGCCACTGTGTATGATTGTGAGTGTGACTGGGTGGATGTGACATGTACAGGGCTCCAGACTAACTTTTTTTACCAGGAGCACAGTGGCCCCTAACTTAAATTTTTAGGAGTGCAGGCCGAAATCGATTAGCAAAGCAAATATTCACATTTTCTCTCATTTTCACTGTATTACTGATAAATACCTCAATAATAAATGCAAAAACTACAATGTTCACAGGTCATGGCACGTTTGTGTTTCAAAAGGCTCTGTGTTCACTCACAGATGTCTTAGTTGTCGGTGCCAGTTTTATCCGCAAGTTTTGTGTTCCCAACATGTTGTGAGTGGTGCAACGGATCAATGAACTCACAGTTTAGATCAGTTTATGGTTTGAGTCATGGATCACATCATTTTTCAGATCAGCAAAAGAGAAAAAGGACAAGACAAATTTACCTCTTTCATTACTTACTTATTAATGTAATTAAGTATTTCTCCTATGAAATCATTCAACTGAAAATTCATTCTATTCAAATGAAAACAAAAAGATAAATAAATTATGATAATGGGAGTATGAAAAAAAAGCAAGGTCACTCCATAACAATGATGGTTCATTATGAAAAAAAGACTGAGACCTCCTCACCAATAACCTGGTGTCACTGGCAATGACGTGATGTTTACTGTACGTAGTTCAGGATCGCAAATCTACAGGGGGCTTTTATTTTGAAATTTATCTGCCTCCATGTCGGATTTTCTATCTTTTTGCTGAGAGCTTGACACATTCTGGAAGCATGAAAATAGAGACGCTGGGACGAGATGCCTCTGACTTCTGGCATATGGAAGCCTGGAGCGAAGTAAACTGTTGACTAAAACAGACGTGTTCAGCTCCGGAGGCGGCTTCCAACATGGAACTGGTGTGCACCTTTACTGACCAGTAATTCCGTCAGCAACTAAATGTGTTAAACAAGCGCCATTTCCAACCACGGGTCTGGGTCGGGTCGGGTTGGGCCAGGCCGGATCGGGCGGCTTTTAGTACAGATATGTTGATTTCACATTGTGTCCCCACAGCAAACTGTACCCTTACCTGGAGGCGAAGTATAAAGCTGCTACGTGATCAAGTGACATCATCGCCATGCAACGCCTTTTAACCAAAACGCCACACCACACGTGACGGAAACAAAAGGAGTCACCCCTGCTTTGTTTTCATGTCGGGTCACGCGGGAAGTGACAGATTGCTGTGTATTAGCTCCACCTCTTTGGTCCGGATCGGTTAGATCAGTACCCCTACCGAAGGGTACCGACAACGTAGGCCGGGTCAGGTCTTATATAAGGGTACCCGTCCCAGATTTTATCTGTGAAAACGCAAAAAAACATGGACCGATCCAGCCCGACCTGACCCAGACCTGCTGGTGGAAATGGGGCTATAGACTAAACATGTAGACTAATTCTGCCAAACGCCACAACTAGACCGTCCGCCATTGCCGGGGGAGTCTTTCTGTACATGTGTAATGAGAACAGATGAGAATTGGACTTTTTTCTTAACAACATGGAGGAAATCTGGAAGGACTGTTGCATTCCTGGTTGTTGGAACATCAGTGAAAAAATTAATTTTTTTCAACAAAACGCTTGTTGGAAGAGCAAAATGTCCGGCCCGCGCAGACCCAGTGAGACAACGTAATAAACTTCCAAAAGGTGAAATAAAGAGTGTTTGGATGTATTTCAGTGTTTCCAACCATTCAGGCGCCCCCCTCCCGTACCAGACCTGGTTTATCTGGTGAACATGACAGCATCATACAGTGGCTTGCAAAAGTATTCATACCCATGACCAAAACTAAATTGCTCAGAAAAGAACAAAGCAAAAGTGGGTTTCACCTTTTTATATGAAAGAAAATAGCACAAACTCAACAATTCATCACTGTTCTTGTTCGTAAGTGCTCTTTATGAATAGGTTGCATAAGTTTGTATGTCATTGTTGCAAAAGTATTCACACTAAGTCATTAAGTCACAATCAGTACTTGGTTGCAGCTCCTTTGGCAGCAATAACAGCTACCAATCGCTTTGGATAGCCAGCAATGAGTTTTGTGCAGTGGTCCTTGGACAGTTCCCACTCCTCTTTGCAATACTGCTCCAGCTGAGTCAGGTTACTTGGTGACCTTCGGTGGACAGCAATCTTCAGATCCCTCCACAGGTTTTCTATTGGGTTGAGATCTGGGTTTTGACTGGGCCAGTCTAGAACCTTCACTTTCTTCTTCCTGAACCATTCTTGTGTCACTCGAGCCGTATGTTTTGGATCATTATCCTGTTGAAAGGTGAACTTCCTCCCAAGCTTCAGGCTTTTTGCAGATTTGAAGACGTTTTCCTCCAGGAAGTTGATGTATTTTGCACTATTCATAATCCCTTGCACACGGACAAGCTCACCAGGACCGGAGGAAGAGAAACAGCCCCGTAGCATTATATTCCCACCTCCATGTTTCACGGTAGGGATGGTATGAGCTGGATCATCAGCTGTGTTAGCTTTGCGCCAAACATACTTCTTGGCGTTCAGGCCAAAAAGTTCTATTTTGGTTTCATCTGACCGGATCATACGTTCCTACGTGTGTGGTCGCATACTGCAAACGAGCCTTGAGATGTTGTTTCTTCAGATATGGCTTCTTCTCTGCAACACGCCCATAGAGACCTTCCTTGTGTAAAGTGCGGGATATTGTGGACTTGTGTACGTTAGTCCCAGCACCCTGGAGAGACTTCTTCAGGTCTTCAAGAGTGACGGAGGGGTTTGCTCTGGCTTCCCTGAGCAATTTCCTTTTGCCTTTTGCCGTGATCTTGGAGGGGCGCCCTGTTCTTTGGAGGTTCACAGTGGTACTGTGGCGCTTCCACTTCTGGACCAGTGATGCAACAGTACTTTTTGGTACATTGAGTGAACTTGCGATGGCTACATAGCTTTGCCCATCTCTATGCTTCTCTACAACTTTCTTTCTGAGGTCTTCTGAGAGCTCCTTGGACTTCATGACTGTTGTCTGCTGACAAGCATAGGATGACTGTGGACAGGTGACTATTGGGCACTAATTATGGGGAGCAGTCAAGGATATACAAATCACCTGGGACTGAATACCGCCCTGTGACACCGTGAGGCAATAGTTTATAGTGTGCAATCGTTTTCGACTCAAAATAACATCTTTGGTGCAAGGGTGTGAATACTTTTTGCAACAATGAAATACAGACTTATACAACCTATTCATAGCAAAGAGTGCTTACGAACAAAAACAGTGATGGATTGTTGTGTTTGTGCCATTTCCTTTCATATAAAAAGGTGAAACCCACTTTTGCTTTGTTCTGTTCTGAGCAATTGAGTTTTGGTCATGGGTATGAATACTTTTGCAAGCTACTGTAGCTGCTCTGTGTGTGTTCCTCTCAGAGTTTCTCCGCTACCCCCTGCGTCTTCACATGAGGCTCCAGCACCACCAACAGAGCTCGCATCAGAAAACACATTAACCACTTCAAAATCAGACACTAATATCTGTGTTTTTAAACTCTACCAGGGACAAAGATGTTGTCAGGCCTGTTTTAGAGGAACTGGAGCCCCTGAAACATTCTTAACCCCTAAAATATCATAGATTTCATTGATTTCATTATTGGCTTTGTAACAAAGCCCACATGTGCTTTTAACAGTTTTATCCTTGTTGGGCTGATGATGATTCCGTTATGTCCCGGCTGTCTTGAACGCAGCACAGCTGTGAGATGCGTCTTGTTTTCTTTTCTCTGTCCTGTTCGTGGCTGCCTGCTGGTTTAAACTGTCTTCTCCGCTGTAAGAACCAACACCAGTTTATGGAGGTCTACAGGTCTGTTTTAATTTAATCAGTGAGATGGAGGAGAAACCAGTTGCTCCTCGAGGAGCAGCCGGAGTTTTTCCTCCTGCAGATGGAGAATACACATCGTACGGTGGCCCAGAATGGTCGCAACAAAACAAAAGCCACAACACAATTAACCACAACACAACAAAATTAATCGCAACACTACAAAATTAACCACAACACAACAAAATTAATCACAACACTACAAAATTAACCACAACACAATAAAATTAACCGCAACACAATTAACCGCAACACTACACAATTAACCACAACACAACACAATTTACCCACAACACTACACAATTAACCGCAACACAACACAATTAACCGCAACACTACAAAATTAACCACAACACAACAAAATTAACCGCAACACTACAAAATTAACCACAACACAATTAACCGCAACACTACAAAATTAACCACAACACAATTAACCGCAACACTACACAATTAACCGCAACACTACAAAATTTACCACAACACAATTAACCGCAACACTACACAATTAACCGCAACACAACACAATTAACCGCAACACTACAAAATTAACCACAACACAACAAAATTAACCACAACACAACACAATTAACCGCAACACTACACAATTAACCACAACACAACAAAATTAAACACAACACGACACAATTAACTGCAACACTACAAAATTAACCACAACACAATTAACCGCAACACTACACAATTAACCACAACACAACACAATTAACCGCAACACTACACAATTAACCACAACACAACAAAATTAAACACAACACGACACAATTAACTGCAACACTACACAATTAACCACAACGCAACACAATTAACCGCAACACTAGAAAATAAACCACAACACAATTAACCGCAACACTACAAAATTAACCACAACACAATTAACCGCAACACTACACAATTAACCACAACGCAACACAAATAACCGCAACACTACAAAATTAACCACAACACAATTAACCGCAACACTACACAATTAACCACAACACAACACAATTAACCACAACACTACAAAATTTACCACAACATCAACACAATTAACCACAACACTACAAAATTAACCGCAACACAACACAATTAACCGCTACACTACACAATGGGCTTTATGCACAGCTCCAGCACTTCCTGAACTTAATACTGCACTTTTGTTTCCTGTCTTACATGATTGGATGAACTGATTAATCCAGGTGTGTCTGACCTCAGCAAATGGTCAGACACACCTCATACAGATCATGAACTGTGATGTTTTCTGATTGATCGGTACTGTGAATGAGAAACTACTTCATTTCTAAGGTAAATTCTTCTTTCCTGTCTTTCTTTTTATTTCTATGTCAGAACTGGATCGTTGACAGTAATGAAAAAAAAGTATTACAATAATAAGCTGTTAACTAGTCTGGAAATTCGTAGTAGATTGAACCTCAGCTTCAGTTTTCAATGACATAAAGTTGATGAGTTAAGGCTTTCAGAGCTAAACGACCGTCCATAAATAGAAGAAATACAGTAGCTACAAGTCCACCAGACAAATCACTTCTGCAGCTCTAGGCTTACTTTACCTAAGCTCTCCCTGAGGACCAGTGAATAATGATTAGGAAAATGGGCCTCTTTGCTGTAGCACCAGCTCGCCTGAAGAGGTTCACAGGACTAACAGTCCCCAGAGCCTTCCAGGTAAAATCCAAGACGCTGAATTTACATCAGTGGAAACTTATCAATAAGCCCAAAAGAGAAACGGCATTAACATTGAACAGAAGGAGGGTTTAGCTGCAGGTTTGCCAGGTACACGGCTAAGGTTCAACACAATTCATTTCACCGCAGATTAATCCATGCCCCCTTAAAGGCAATCATTATCTTCCCATTGGCTCAGTTGTATAAGGAGAAAATAAAATCACCAACACGTAGAGATGGGAAGCAGCTTGATGTCTGCAGCATCATTAGGTGATTTGTCTTTGCTGATAGATGTGGATGGGGGCGAAACAGAGCACAGGCCATTACGTTCACAAGCCTGGTAGGCGAGCTGGGTGGAGAGGAAATAAGCCATCAGCTTTCTCTGTTTGCTGGCGGGTTACATGGCTTCCCTACACTCCTCTGAACCTCCTCCCACTTTTTTACCCAGCAAACTGTACATCCAGACCCATCTGGTGCCCGACGGCTGATTCCTCACACGCAGCGGCTTTGTCTCCTTTTGGCCCGAGAAGCAAACATCGTTGTCCCGGAGGAGTGCTTTCCCTGCTCGGATCAAAATCAAGCCAAATGAAAATAAAGTGGAACAGAACAATGCACGCTGCACATGAGCATTGCCCCTCCAGCACTTGCTGTGCACCATCTCTGCCTTTAAACCGTCAGCACAGAGTAAGGCTTTCTGGAAACTGAACCATCCCTGCTGTGATCTGCAGGTCTACTTTCATGACCCCGAGGAGAAACCGCCCGTGGGTCGTAGGGGAATCATCTCACCAGATGCTCGCTACCTCAGATCCTCGGTCAGCATGTTTATCTCCTCCAGGATACTGGTTACGCTTTTACACACTCATCTCTTAAAATGTAATAGGAAGACATAAGTTCAACAATACCCAAACACATGCTGACCCACTGATAGCCTAAACAAAAGTAAGGCCCAATCACAATGTTCCCCCTACTTATAACCATAGATATTAGGGTTGCGACGGTTCATGTATTCGAATCGAAGCATTCAATAGGGGTGTGTATCGAACTGGTAACACTGTGTATCGAATATCAAACAATATACAGTTTTTAATGACTGTGAATGCACTTCACAGTGCATTTATAGTATTTGAGTTCCTGTTTCTCTTTATTATAATTTTTTATTTTTTATTATTTATTATTCCGCTGGATTTTGTTTGCCTACTCCTCCTACACTGTTTGTGCCACATCAACCATTCAACTATCTAAGTTTTCAGCTCATTCTGGAGATTGAGGCTATATCTCATGGTGTTTGTAACTTTAGTAGTTTTCGGGTTATTTGTGTTTTTTAAAAATAAAATCTAGCCATCTGATTGGCTGCTGCAAAAAATTCAGTCCAGCGATTGGTCAGTTTTCCTAGCTACCCAGACTCTGAAACAAACCATTTGAAAGTGCCCTGTTGTAAGCACCGCTATAAATACCAGCCCAAGTCCTCAATCTGTTGATGAACTTCATTGTTGTGAGCTGTGTGCTGCAATTAGCATTGTTCTCTATCAGTACAGATTAAAGGTTGAAATAAAAGTGAGTTGTAGCTAATATTGAAGGCTTTTCTACATGGATTTAAGCTTAATACTTTAGTTTGGTGATTAAATCTTATGTTTTTGAGTTAAATCAAGGCAAAAGTTAAACTCTCTAGTCTGAAATATGTTTTTATTTTCACTTTTAGCTTGACTGCATGAAAAACCAAATTCAGTGGGAATTTAACCTCTTCTGATTGTTATCCTATAAATTTGATCTATTTGCTTTACTGCCTTTGCTTTGTCCACATTCAGTGGAAGGTTTTGAGGAATTCTGTTAAATTTGGATGTAAAACTTGCACTATGAATTAGAAGGACAGTATATGAAGATAAACTCCCGATTACTCCTGATTACTGCCGCACCCACTCTTAATCAAGAAATCACTTAAATAGGACCTGCCTGACGAAGTTTAGTAGACCAAAAAGATCCTCAAAAGTTAGACATCATGTTGCGATCCAAAAAAAATTCAGTAAAAAATTAGAAACAAAGTAATTGAGATCGATCAGTCTGGAAAAGGTTACAAAGCCATTTCTAAAGCTTTGGGGCTCCAGAGAACCACAGTGAGAACCATTATCCACAAATGGTGAAGACATGGAACAGTAGTGAACCTTCCCAGGAGGGGCCGGCCGACCAACATTACCCCAAGAGCACAGCGACGACTCATCCAAGAGGTAACAAAAGACCCCAGAACAACATCCAAGAACTGCAGGCCTCACTTGCCTTAACTAAGGTAACTAACTAAGACTGGGGGGCAAAAATGGCCTGAATGGCAGAATTCCAAGACCAAAACCACTGCTGAGCAAAAAGAACATAAAGGCTCGTCTCAGTTTAGCCAGAAAGCATCTTGAAGATCCCCAAGACTTTTGGGAAAATACTCTGTGGACTGATGAGACAAAAGTTGAACTTTTTGGAAGGTGTAGGTCCCATTACATCTGGCGTAAAAGTAACACGGCATTTCAGAAAAGGAACATCATAGCAACAGTAAAATATGGTGGTTTTAGTGTGATGGTCTGGGGCTGTTTTGCTGCTTCAGGACCTGGAAGACTTGCTGTGGTAAATGGAACCATGAATTCTGCTTCTACCAAAAAATCCTGAAGGAGAATGTCCGGCCATCTGTTGGTGACCTCAAGCTGAAGCGCACTTGTGTTCTGCAGCAGAACAATGATCCAGAACACACCAGCAAGTCCACCTCTGAATGGCTTAAGAACAACAACATGAAGACTTTGGAGTGGCCTAGTCAAAGTCCTCACCTGAATCCCATTGAGATGCTGTGGCATGACCTTAAAAAGGCGGTTCATGCTGGAAAAGCCTCCAATGTGACTGAATTACAACAATTCTGCAAAGATGAGTGGAACAAAATTCCTCCACAGCGCTGTAGAAGACTCACTGCCAGTTATCACAAACACTTGATTGCAGTTATTGCTGCTAAGGGTGGAACAACCAGTTATTAAGTTTAGGGGGCAATCACTTTTTTACACAGGGACATGTAGGTTTGGATTTTTTTCCCCCTTAAAAATAAAAATCTTCATTTAAAAACTGCATTTTTTGTTTGTGTTATCTTTGTCTTATATGTTTCAGATCATCAAACAAATTTAAATATAAGTGTGACAAACATGCAAAAACAAAAAAAAGAAACCAGGAAGGGGGCAAACACCTTTTCACACAACTGTAGTTGTTTCCAAAATGGGGACCTGCTCATCGCATCAGATGGGAACAAATAAGACGTTGCAGCTGAAACATTATCCAGGTAGGGATTATCCAATTGGAGGCTCTTACCTGTTTGCTGGGTTAAATACAGATTCAAATTCCTGTAATTAAATTGGTTTAATTTTTCTGTTTAAAACATTTTTATATGTCATTAAAACGAACCAAATAAAACTGCCTCCACTCTCATTGCTAATATGCATGACATAACACGGGTGTGCATTTAGTCAAAAGCTGGAGTGTGCTCTCAGCTTGTTGCCCTTGCCTCATTCACTTCTGGATAAACACTAATGGTGAGCCAAGTCTTTAGTGTAAATAGCAAGTCAGCGCAGCCAAACAGCAGCGTTAACTGGGCAGACTGGGATCAGGCAAGGGAATGCCGCAAATTGATGCTTATTAGTCTGGCTTTTTATTTTCCAACAGCACACATCATGTTTGGTTTAACATCAACCTTGTTTATGCATGAATGTCCTAACTGGCATGCACGTCTTAATTACTGCACAAACGTACTCCAACATCTTGTTAGAATAACTCAGGTTTCATTTCACTGCATGTTTAAGCTGATTATTCTGTTAAGTGGGCTTATAGAGTCTGTTCAAAGGAAATCCTACAAACACACTGAGGAGATTGTACATCGTTGGATGTCACTCATTCTTAGTCTCACCTCCTTTAGGTTTGTGCTTAGAGAAAATCATCCTTAAGCTTTTCATATTTACATTAAAATTAGGGGTGGGACTTTAGCATGTTAACTGCAATTAATTACAAAAAATGTTCCTATTTAATAGACCCCTTTCGTGTTTTCTGCATACGTCACTCGCGCATGCCTGCAACTGTTGCTGACAGTCAGAAAGCTTTGGAGGCCCATTGGAATAGAATAGAGACTGGCCTTTACAGGGTTAATCACAACGATGCCGGACTCTTTTTATATTTTTGGCTGCTTTGATGGATGAGAGGAGAACTGTCCTAGATGAGGAATAAGTTTTCCGGGGCTTTTTGTGCGGGGCGGGCGCAGGGGGGATCTGTATCCTGTATGTGGTTGCTCTTGCGGTATTGATGTCTTGGGTGCCTGTGTCTCGATGTGGGGGCGGTGACGGTATATCTTTCAGCCCTAGTGTTGGGGTAGGTGTGTGGGGAGTGTGTGTGTGAGCGTGGTGGCGGGGTAGGGGGTGGTAGAGGTGGTGGCGCCCTGGTGTCAGGTGTATGGGGCAGGGACTTTGGGGTGGGGGCTGGCCTGCCCTGGGGGGCGTCGTCTGGGGGGTCCGGTCCTCCTGGGTTTCGGTTGGGCCGCCCGGGTCCGGGGGGGGGGGGGGGGGGTGGCTGCTCCTGGGCGCTTGGGCCCTGGGCCCGGCGCTGTCTCCGCTCCGGGGGACGCCCGGCGCCCGGTGGGGTCGGCAGCTGCTGGTCTTGGTCTGCTGGGGCCTGCGGGGGGCTCCGGCTGGGGCCGCCTTTTGCCGCCCTTCGGGGGATGCATGTCCGCTCTTTGGGGGGGGTAGCTGGGATCTGGGCCTCTGGGTGGCTGCTGGGGGCCTGGGTCGTGAGCCTTGCGGGCTTCCTCCTCCTTGCGGAGACGAGGCTGCATCTGCATGACTGTATCACCACGGAGCACCCTTTATTATGCATGTTGACACTGTGACACTACTTCCCATTGCGATAACTAGGTTGTACCTCTTCTCTGCGTAGTTCTGCGTGTGTTTGTGTGTGTTTGTATGATCTGAGGATATTTAAGCCACCTGCAGGTCCTCCTGTAGGGGATTGCTTGTTTTGTTTTCCAACAGAGACCTTGGTTGTTTAGGGATCGCGGTACAGATGTACCAGTGAACTGTGTAAGTGGATTCATGTTTTCTCTCCTCTCTCTCTTCCCTCTTCCTTACTCCTCTCTCTCTGTTTCACTTTCTATCATTACCTCTGTTAACTTTCATTTCTCCCTTGTCAGGCCCAGCAGTATGAAATGGAATGGTGTAATAGACAAATGTTTAAATAAAGAAATAAAATGAATAAACATGATATCAAGTGGAGCCTTATATTCATAAAGCTCCGCTTGATAAAGCAAAACTGTTCAACAGAATAAAGCAATCAGATTTCCATTCTGCTTGCTTCGATGCTGGACAGGACAAGTAAAAAAAAAAAAAAAAAAAAAAAAAGGAATAAGTTTTTACTGGTTTCCCGTGAAGAAACACCAGTGATCGGCCTGGATATGTACAGTCAGAGCTCGTGTTTAACTGCGGTAGGCAAGCTAGCGGTACCGTCCGGGTCGCGGTTCTTAAATACCAAAAAAAAAAAAAAAAGAAATGAAAAACTTTTAAACGCCCACCAGACTGCTAACGGGGAACTTTCAGCCGGTGGATGCGGACATTTCCATCTCTCCTTTTTTAAGGGTTTGTTTGTTGAAGTAATGGGTCAGTTACGTGTTAAAGCCTTGCTGACCTGAATTCCCCGGTGATCGACTCGGTTCTGCCTCCTTCTCATGCCGTTGTCTCTCATCGTCCCACAGTATTTCCACAGAAAGATTATATTCCACGTCTTTTCGGTCATCCGACGCCGATGTGGCTGCTGAGCAGGTGTTTTAACACTGTGACTGAAAAAATCCAGGCCGATCGCTGGTGCCTCTTCACAGGAAACCTGTAAAAACTTTTTCCCCGTCTAGAACCGAGTAAATCGCCGGGGAATTCAGGTAAGCATGGCTGTACTGTGTTTGAGCACACAACTGACCCATTTCTTCAACAAATGAACCCTTAAAAAAAAAAAAAGAGGGAAATGTCTCTGTAGATGTGCGTGTTAAACATTTCTCCAACACTTCAACGCAATCAGGGATTGAAGCAAACAAGATTAATATAACTGAAAACTTCTATATTCATGGCATTTTTTCTCGAGCCACATGTGTGACTGAAATCTGTTTGAGAGCAATGTAATTAAGACCTTCTAGATAAAATTTAAGACCACAACTGTCAAATTTACGGACTTTTTAAGGTATTAAATGCAGATTTGTAAATTTAAGACTTATTAAGACCCCGCGGGAACCCTGGATTCCTGCTGTAAACATGATTATTTCTGCTGTAATCATGTCTGCAGCAGGAATAAACGTTTATTTCTGCTGTGAAGTTGGTCTTTTTAACTTGGGAGTCTATAGATGGGTTTCCCGTTTACAAACATTGGCAGTTGCGCGTGCAAAGCCTGCTTGTACTGCAGTTTACCGCCAAACACACACTCATTCATAAAAATGTAAAGTAACCTGACCAAACTGTGAAAGTGTGGGGTCCCGTCACTATGCCTCTGATTGATGATGCACCCTGGCTGATTGGCCACAGAGATGTGCCTTTGGCTGACTGGTTAGTGTGCATAACTGTCACCTGGGAGTCTGGAGATCAAATCCCGCCCGGGCCCTCTGTAGCGTACCTTGCCACAAAACAAACAGAGATCATTGTGATTTAAATTATACTGTATAAATCTGTATTTTGATGACAAATAAAAAAACCCTGTTTACTGTTTTGTGTTTCTATTACCATTATACTAACTTGGCAAGGGAGTCATCACCCGGAAACGGCATTTTTCTTGTTAAAACATGGATATTATTAGTGTTGGACCTCATTTGAAATTTGTCTGAATAACCTGAGTTAGAAAGCAGCTTAAACTTCCGTTTAGACCAAAATAGGCCACAAAAGTCTGCGGTCTACAGCAGGTTCTGCCCCGGTGTCGTCCTCACCTCCTCCATACAGGAGCAACTTCCACTAGTTTGGGATTAAACCAGACAAAGACGACATCATCACTACATTTGGAAAGGAGGCGATTCCAACTGTTAGGGGCTCACCTGCATTGCTGTTGGTGCTTGTGTAACGTTCATTGTGTATATAAAATCCTGGTAGACAGACTAGCTAACTGTGAACAAGCTAACAGTATAAACTCAAACGCCATCTGATTTATGACCCCCGTACTTTGTATTAAATCTCCGGGATGCGTTGTTATGCAGCGTGAATGTTTGTAAACGGCTCCACAATCAGTTTTTTTTCTTTTTATTTTGCGTGTGTGAGCAGAGGACGGCGGTCACACACAGCTACAGTGTTGTGATGCAGCCGTGAAACTGGTATGTTCCAGAACCAGTCTCCCGACTACAACACGGGAATCATTTCTGCCACCGTGGTGGTTTAATCTGGCATGGTGACCATGGTGAAAGACTAAATAAATCCTGTATCTGAACCTGCAGAAGTTATCTGAGAGGGTTTATGAAGACAGTCACTCCTACTGTCCTATTATCACCATGGTAACTGTTTACTTTCATGTCATATCATGACCTCATCTGCATTAAAAGTCGAGTCTTGCATGTAAACACACATCATCTCATAGTTCAATAATGTTTTTCCTGTGTTTTCTTGCCCCCTGGTTGCACGCATCGTATCTGTGATGTTGCTGGGAAACCCAACTTTGAGGATTTGCTCTGTTTTGGAGCCCCTAGTTGATGAAGAAAGAACAACATTATTTAATTTAACTTACAGGCTTCACAGTTTTCCAGCAGAGTTTTCCCCCTGGTGTAATACATTGTTTTTTCCCTCTCCCCCCCCTTCCTCCCTTTCCTAGGCTCTCAGTTAGAAAACAACCTATTCAAATAAAAGATTTTACTTTTTGGGGCAATTTTTGTAATGTGATAAAAATGTGATCAACAAAGATTAATTAATTTCAAAGCCTCTAATTATTAATTAGATTGATTTCTTTATCGAGTCCCACACCTAATGAAAATGAACAAGTCTATATCATGAAAAAATACTCTTCTTCAACGACTTTTAGGTTGAGATGAACACTGATGTCAGACGAAAGTCTTTTCAGCTCCTATAAAAATATTTTCTTTTTATTCTTGTAAAGACCAGAGAATATGGATTTCATGCTGATTTTCTTTCTTTTTGTGCAAACTTAGATGTTATTTTTGACACTTTAGCTGCTTAACTTCCCTCATCGCCAGTGCCATGAGGTCAGGCACCACCTCAGGTGCATATCAGCCAGCAGTGGTGGGGCTCTGGCGTCAAAGCTGGGTCGTATCACTGGAAGACGAGCGGTGAGAGGGGCCTCTGGTCCTCTCCTCTGCACTGACACTGAATTATTAAGTAGGCCTGAGTGTGTCTACCTGGCTCCACAATCACCATCTCTCAGCAAGACCCAAAGGTATACACCATACATTCTCCTGACAGGCACACACACACACACAGTGCATGCTGTTCTCTTTTCTTTGGGTGAGTTTTTCTTGGACTGGGGTGGGATGACTAATTGAGAGAAAACAAGAGAGGACACAGCTTTTTGTTTTTCCTTTCTTACCCTTTCCTTGAGTGCAAGTGGGAACATTTGCTGACTGGATTAAAACCTTTAGAAATAATGTCATTTTAAACATAATGTTTGTTAAAAGTGATGAATAGCCTACACTTGGAGTACAAGATGTTTTCCAGGAACTTTTTTTTTTTTTTACTATATTGCTTCACACCTGATAACAGCCAATTAATTAAATGCTCTGACATGGAAATGAAGCATTTTCATCCCTCGTGGGACAGACGAGACTGAAAAACACCATCCAATCATTTTACAGCTCTAAACAATTGAATGGTCATATGTCTATCAAACTCAACTGCTTTTTATCCCTCCGTTGTCTGCACATGCCCTTCTTCCTGCATGAATCATTCGCTCCCAGAGGCTTCTAGGCTCCTGGAAGCTCTTGAAAAGGCAATGCAGTAAAGCTGGGAACATGCTACATGTTTCATAGTCTTTGCCTATTTTAGAAAAACTAGTAGCATGCACCAATAGACTGGCCTCACAGATTTTTACATAACAGCTAAAATCTAGGGGTGGGACTCAATTAAAGAACATATCTATTTCATCAGAGGCTTTGTAATTAATTAATCTGGATTACTCACATTTTAATTGCACAACAGAAATTGCCCTCAAAAGTACCGTTTTCTTTATTTGAATGGATTTTATTAGACGACTAAATTAGATAATAGACACAGGCATGGAAGTGCCAATGACATGATTATGACATTTTTTGCCATGTTTTATAGACAGAAACGTGCTTCATGAGCTATGTAACAGAAACAGGCGTGCCTGCATTAATGAGTTATGAGGAAAAATCGCTGCATTTCAGCACATCTGATCACACTGTGGCGCGGTTTGCAGAAACCAGACGTGATGTAGCTCGTCGAAGCTCTACACTGCTGTCAGTATGGCTTTTAATGGGTTTATTGCAAGTGTTAAGTTCCTTTACCAGTTTTACAGACGGAAAGTAACGGCTCAGCCTTCTGTTGTATTGCCAGTTAGTGTTTAAAAGCTCATAAGGACGGTGTTAGTTTATTTATGTTTCCTATGGATCTTATATACATTAGAAGACGATAAAATAGGTGCTCTTACCGGTGTCTAGCTGTAGGAGCCCCCTGCAGTCTCTGCCAGTAAAATTCCCGTCTGCAGACACCGTTTACTGGACAAGATGAGACTTTAACACATGGAGCTGCAGTCATGTCTGCTGGATTATTCTTCATTCATCAGTGTTTGCAACACAAAGCTGTGATGTCCAGCTGTGAACAGAGACAGCGTCTGCTCGGGTCTTCACTGGACTTTTCGGACATCACAGACATCTCTTCCAGCTGCTTCAAAAGATGCATCCTTCCCTCCATCCTAATCTTTATAAACGGTAACTACTGTTATCGTATCGGCATGAAAAATTTCGGTATTGCCCACCCCTACTGTGAGGTCTCGGAGCTGACTTACAGTTCTAGTCCGGTTCTAGCCTGTAAGGTCTGATGTTCCCATCTTCCTCAGCATCGTCACACTCTTCTGAACTGGCTGATGATCCACAACACAAACCAGTTCCTTGCCAGCTGTTCTGGAGCATCTTTCATGTTTTCCATAGCTGTGATTATATATGTAAATCAATGAACCTGCTTCTACCCCTGACGTCCTGTCATGGAGAGGCTAATTGCTAATGGCTAGTATCTCTTTTAACATCGGGTATTTACATGAGGCACATTCGGACAGAGAGGTTCTAAGAATGCAGTCCCTATAACTACGCCTCCCGAGTTTAGTTATAAGAACTACCCTTCGCCTTCAGTGTGCGGTCGCACATGAGGGAGGACCTCATTAGGGACCACATGTAATGCAATTGTTGCGACAGTGACAAATTTATGCCCCAGATGATCTGATACAAAACTGAGGTTTCTCGTCTCTTTCATTCAAAGCTTTTATAAAAGCTAACTTACCAGCTTTACCTCATCACAGTCATTTGTATCATGTAATGGAACAGCCGCCCATTGGAAAGCTGCCCTAACGTCTTGTTTACGTTTCGTTGAAGTACGCCCGGACACTTTAGTGGACGGACCGGGGTTCATTCACTAAAGTGGCGCAGATTGTACTGACACAATTTGCAACTGTATTTGGGTTTTCCATCTCTTTAAATCAAAGCTATTATAAAAGCTAACTTACCAGGTCTTCCTCCCTTTCTCTTGTTTACCTTTTGCTGAAGTGCGCCCGCAACCTCAGAGGCCGGTCTGTTCACGAAAGTGTCCGGGCGGCAGCCGCAGATTCTACTGCGATACTTTGCAGCTGTATTTGGTCATTAAATTAATATGAAAATAATTGTTTTTGGACGTTTCGAAATAGTTATTGATTTGGGGCGTGCACCATCGTGATTAATTTAATAATGAATTCGTACACACCTATTGTAATAGTTCTTGTTGTTATTACAATCTCGGTAAACAGGTAAACAGCTGTGAGACTTTTTAAATATGGCGGGGCTGGAAGAAGCGGAGCTCACGCAAGGGGCGCGGCTTGCCAGTTCTACCAATCACCAAACATCTACATCTTTCAGTTGCTATGGAACCCCCAAAAGACCCTGCCTTGTAGTAGGAGCTAAAAAGGTTATAGGAAATGAGGTCCGAGGTTCCTAGTTCCTATATGTCTGAATGCGCAAAAAAACGGCCTGGTTCCCAAAAAGGTTATAAGAACTCAAAAAGGTTCCTACAGTCCAAAAGCACCTACAAATATAAGTCTAAACTGCACAGAACTATCTATTTTGTTTTGTCGTATGGCAAAATGACTTGAAGTTAAGGTCGTGTCATCAGCACCGACATATGAAGGAGTTTGTGGCAGATAATGCCTTATTTAGAGGCTGCACGTGGTTGCCCCATCACTTTCATTATATCGGACATACGCTGATCTGGAGTGGATCTAAATATGTCCTGAAAGAATTCAAGTTCCACCAAAACTGTCTGGGTGAGTAAATGAATGTATTTCATGCTATAAAACAGGTCCAGGTTTAAAAAAAAGCGAAGTTCCCCTTTAAATGCATACATTTTTTTTTCACGCTAGTTTGGTCATAATTAATTAATCAGAATTAAAACATGGCTGACAGGCCGCTCGCTGCTGTGTTTATCTGCGCAGCCATTTGCTCTGATGAATCCCCGAAAATGGAGGGAAAAAATGGATGTGGATCAAGTCGTGGAGGCGTTGACGTGTGGACTTTTTACACTGCAGAAGGAGTTGGAGTTGAGTGAATTAAATACTTTAGGAAACGTAATTCATCTCCTGTTGACTAGCTAGCTAACAAGCTATCCACTCAGCTGTTTCCTGTTGTCTTTGCTGCTCTAAGACAAGAAATGACTCCACTTTGGACTTTTACATCCAACCAGTAGGACTATCCCATTAATTATTCACTTAAATAACATGAAGATACACTTCTCGTCATCATAGCAAATATGCTTCAAAGGCACATTAAACATCAGCGTTGCTGCCATATATCAGATACTAGCAGGTATGAGCCAACATGTGGCTTATTCTAATGTTTCTGACAACTTGGTAACTTAACCAAGAACTTAAAACCAGACATATTATAAGCAGCTTCAAAATAAGTCAGTTTGTCGATACAGCACTTATTAATATTGATACGATATCGCAAAATATATCACAATATTTCATGGTATTGATATTTTCTTACGCCCTACCTTATTTTCTCTCTTTTTCTCTCTTTATTTTTTTTTATGCCCTACCTTTAAAGGTTTGCAGGGTTCTCTGATAAACTGTTGACCTGTTCCGGCCTTTCACCTGCTACCTGCTGGAATAAACTCCAGCCCCCTGCCACCCTGAACTGGATCGAGCGGTACAGAAAAGAGACGGATGGATAATTAGAAGATTTTTATCTGGAAACAGCTCCAGAAGCTGCATGAAATACTCTCTAGAAACCACAATTGCACACTAAAAACTCCTGGGCCAAACTGCTGGGTTAAAAAGGGATCAACTAATTTTTGGGTTATTTCAGCCCATACGTTTGGGTTGTTGCCCCAACTTCTGGGTGAAAATTGCCCAACATTGTAGTCAACATAATCCAACTTCTGGGTTAAAATATTCCAACATTGTAGTCAACATAATCCAACTTCTGGGTTAAAATAGCCAAACATTGTAGTCAACATAATCCAACTTCTGGGTTAAAATATTCCAACATTGTAGTCAACATAATCCAACTTCTAAGTTAAAATAGCCAAACATTGTAGTCAACATAACCCAACTTCTGGGTTAAAATAGCCAAACATTGTAGTCAACATAATCCAACTTCTGGGTTAAAATATTCCAACATTGTAGTCAACATAACCCAACTTCTGGGTTAAAATAGCCAAACATTGTAGTCAACATAATCCAACTTCTGGGTTAAAATAGCCAAACATTGTAGTCAATATAACCCAAGTTCTGGGTTGAATATTCAGCCCAAAAGTTGTGTAAAAACTTTTCTGGGTTGGTCCCCTTTAAACCCAGCAGTGGGTCAAAAATAACCCATTACTGGTTCATTTTGACCCAGAAATTTTTAGTGTGTACCACAGTTTGCAAGTGTAACCCCGGCTTTACACCCGGTCCTTGACGTGAGCGCAGCGCAGCGGACTGCTAGATCACCTGTGATTCTCATCCAAATGGTTCATTTTGTCCACATGTTCGTGCGTCATGGTTTCTTATTTCACTGTAACCTTGTGGACACGGAGGTGCTGTCATGTTCAGATAGTTCAGCAGTTTAAAATCTGCACAGTGGCTTTTGTTTAGGAAGTTACCGAATATTTTACACTGAACCCGTGTCTGACTTCCTGTCTGGTTCGATCTGAACTACTGAAATTGACGCGGTGTCGGTGCGTGGAGCGTCAAAAATAGAGCTGGCGCGTATCTGTAGCGCAGCAGCGCGGCATGCTGGAGCAACGACGGACCGCTCGCGCGCCGCGGCGTGATCAATATGTTTCAGACCACTGATTACATGGGCGCGATCCGGTGCGCATGGCACGCCGCTGCGCTCACGTCACGGACCAGGTGTAAAGCCGGGGTAAAGGGCCTTACAGTGGAAGGGGCTAGGGGGACCACTCTGCCTCAATGAGAAGATGAAAATCCCTATTAACCAGTTTACATGTAGCCTGGTACACCAGCCTGACCAAAGCCATGAATGAGATACACGATAAGTCAGTCTGGGCTTTCTCCATTGGGAATATTTCCACTCCAGTAAAAAAAATTGACCGGACAAATCACAGCGCAGGAGGCAGGACTTTAGGATATGTCTTTTTCGGTGACTCATTTCTCCAACCATAAACAGTCCAAATGACGGCTGCAGAGGAGCAACTATATAACGATGCCCTTCCTGATGTCTTAATGAGCTGCAAATGTCATTAAACCTGCAACATTTTGCTGCTCTGAAGGCTTTCCTCCATGTTTTCCTCATACAAAAAGATGTTTGTGTCGCTTCCGTGTTTGTCTGATTGGTTCTCTCCGGTTCACTTTCCTCCCGTTAGTCCCTCTTCTCGTCTCGAGTTGGAAATCAGTCTCCAAAGGAGGGAACCCAGACTGACTTGCCGTATATCTCAGGCTGGTGTACCAGGCTAGTTTACATGCAAGCAACAGAATTAGACCGAATTGTAGAAGATTGTTTGTGTTTGTTTGCAGGTGACTCATAAGGTAACGTGCTCGTCCTCCTCTGCTGCTCACTGGTGGATCTGAGCAATCTTTACAGGTGTGCTGCTCTGCTGTGTTTACACTGTGAATCAGATCTTTGAAGACTGATGCATCAAACAGCCAAAGAAATTCTGAAAGTAAGAATTTGCTGTTTGAATGTGCAACTTCACAAGTCCAGCAAGGAGCTGCTACATAAAACAAGGCAGCAGCAGCAGGTTCATGTGAAAGACAATCTCAGCTCCGTGTTTCAGGATGTAGTGGGGACATGCAGTCACTGTGATGCTGCCTAGTTTGCATAGGATCTGTCGTCTCCGTGGTCCATGTGGAGCTGCTTTTGAAAACATTTCTTTAGAAAAAATAGTTTGAAATATTCATTTTTTCCTGCTCTTACTATGATTTTGTAGAAAGACTTGTTAAGGAATCAGACTGTGGTCTGATCATGTTTTCCAGCTCATAGCTTACAACTGCAAGTCATCCATAGACATCTGTTTACCAAAGCAAACAAAGACAGATGCCCAGCCATTTGGTGACATTATGCTACTTTCCTCTGCAGTGAGGGCCTGTGCTTGTGAAAATATGAAAGATTCCTGCAGAATATATGGTGTGTCCATCAAACAAAACAAACTAACATAGATAAAACAATGTGGTGCAGAGACTGCATGCTTGTTGGAGATTCCAGCACATCTTTCACTTCCTCCAGTCAGTCAGTAATAA
The DNA here is from genome assembly GCA_023101725.1 of Atherinomorus stipes. Classification (NCBI taxonomy): domain Eukaryota; kingdom Metazoa; phylum Chordata; class Actinopteri; order Atheriniformes; family Atherinidae; genus Atherinomorus; species Atherinomorus stipes. The sequence continues at coordinate 120,459 of JALJCO010001685.1, read as the reverse complement.
AAAGGCTTGACGATAAACTTCCTGATGTCTCAATATTTATATTTTAAATAAATTTATGAATATGAGAAGCTCCAGCTTCACATATGCTTTTCTCCTCCTGCTAATGAGCCACGCATGTACCTCAAAGCCATGTCAGACACAGAATCTAAGACAGACTTTTTCCAGAGGCCAATAAAGGTGTAGATGTCCGTAAGTTTAAGGAGAAAAGTCTTAATTCTCCTTCTAAAATTCTCTCATCTGGATAGGAAACTTCCATAAATTAATGTTTGTCACACTTATGTTTCAGATCATCAAACAAATTAGAATATTAGACAAATATAACACAAGTAATACAAAATGCAGTTTTAAATGAAGCTTCTTTATTAGTAAGGGGGGAAAAAAAATCCAAACCTACATGGCCCTGTGTGAAAAAGTGATTGCCCCCAGAACAACATCCAAAGAACTGCAGGTCTCACTTGCCTTAATTAAGGTCAGTGTTCATGACTCCACCATCAGAAAGAGACTGGGGGGCAAAATGGCTGCATGGCAGAGTTCCAAGACCAAAACCACTGCTGAGCAAAAAGAACATAAAGGCTCGTCTCAGTTTAGCCAGAAAGCATCTTGATGATCCCCAAGACTTTTGGGAAAATACTCTGTGGACTGACGAGACAAAAGTTGAACTTTTTGGAAGGTGTAGGTCCCATTACATCTGGCGTAAAAGTAACACGGCATTTCAGAAAAGGAACATCATACCAACAGTGAAATATGGTGGTGGTAGTGTGATGGTCTGGGGCTGTGTTGCTGCTTCAGGACCTGGAAGACTTGCTGTGGTAAATTGAACCATGAATTCTGCTTCTACCACAAAATCCTGAAGGAGAATGTCCGGCCATCTGTTGGTGACCTCAAGCTAAAGCAAGGCAATCACTTTTTCACACAGGGCCATGTAGGTTTGGATTTTATGCTATAGGTCTCTCTCTGCTACACTTAATTTTTTTTCTATTAAATTGTTTATATAATTGAGGAAAAGGGGGTGGAAATGGATTTAACTTAATGGGTTATATGCATACCCCACTACTTCCTGAACTTAGTCGTGCTCCTTTGTTTTCTGTCTTTCATTAATGGGCAAACTGATTAATCCAGGTGTGTCCGGCTGTTGTCGTTGTGGTAACTGAGATCAGGCGCAGCTGGATTAATGAGCTAGTTCAATAATGAAAGACAGGAAACAGAGGAGCACTATTACGTCCAGGGAGTAGTGGAGTAGTGCTCGATTCTGTCGTGGGGGGAGAGAATATGGTGACTGCTCATAATTGAAGCAGTTTAGGCGGTGGATGTGAGAGGACAGTTTGTGGAAAAACTGATCGGTGACAGACAGTAACACGATCGATCACAGACACGATCCACAGATTGAAATACAGCAGCGAAGTGCGCCAGCTGAAAGTGAGAGTAGGTCACGTAGCGACGGCGGGTGTGTCGCGGGGGGGTTGCAGAAATAGATGGGAAGAAGGACGGAGGGAGGGATAGAAAGCCAAATGTTATGTTGTTAAAACAAACTAGTTGTGGCTTATTTAGCTAGTAAATAAGTATTTTGCCACCAAAACTAGTTTCTCAGTATTGTTTTTGTTGTTTCATAGAAGTAAACAGCTGTTCAGATGATGAAGGTTCACTAAATTAAAAAAATATTGGCAAAAAAGACCCTTTTTCACTTGAAGCGCAGCATTTAAGGCTTGTTTTCTCACCTTTTTGGTCAAAAGCAGGCATTTTTGCTGCAACAAACCCATGTTCTACTGCAGATTACTAAAGAATGGAAAAAGCTAGAAACAAATGTTTTTTTGTCTGATAAAAGAAGAGAGTCTAAGCTTTTCTTTGGTACATGTTTGCAGAGGCATAGTACACAATATTCTGTGACTCCAAAAATCAGTGAAAATGCTTAAAAATCTTGGCAATATGGAGCACTCTGCTCAGAAAAGGTCTGGCAGTCAATGAGTTAATGAATTGTGCTGTTAGATTATGTTCATACAATTTCACATGTTAAGTGTTATATATAATTTACTAACAATGCAAGAAAGCAAGCATGGTGGGGAAAAGGCATTGCTAACATCACATCCGGGTAGCCAACTTGCTGTTTCATAGCATGAGTCAGAGAAGCCTCGGGTGCAACTTCATCCTCGGTCACTTGCCTGTGTCTGGATATTGAAGTCCGGTTGGTCAGGTCCAAGCTCCTTTAACCTCTGCTTCCTTCAAAGAACGTCGTGTGAAGGACTTTCTTTTAAAGAAATGACAGAATTTTCTTTTATCTTCTCCGAAGCTGCCATCTTTGCTTCAGGTTTGTCTGCTTGCATCGACCCCTCCGTCACCTTCCCCAACCTTTCCAGTTTGCGCTGTAGCACATGTGCAGTTGGACGGGTGTGACTTTAAATGACAGGTGTAATATCGATCTCATTGGATATATAAAGATCCCAAAACAATACTGAATGGTCAGAGACGGAGAGACCTGCGCCAGAGCTACGAGTCATATCGAAGGCTTTGATGTGTGCCTCAGGGAGGATCTTGTTTTCTTTTGTGTACACTTTAGTGTACACTTCCATTACACTGGCGCCCCTTGCATATGAAACGTATATATACACAAGTAAATACACTCAATTCTCAATGAATCGCTGCAAAAAGTTTGAATTTAATGATAATCTGGCAAGCTAATTACATTTATATTTATTAGGGAAATAGATGTTTTGAGCGCAGCAATAAGTCCGCAAGGAAGCGGCATGTTTGAAAAGATGCATCTGGTTAAAGAGCGGATGGACAGATAGAGTTGTACGTGCAAATTGATATTTAAAATGATATTTTCTTAAATTGAAAAAAATTTTCTATGTAATAAAGATTTTTTCTGGGAAATTTCAACATCTTTTCTTAAACAGTGTAAGTGTTAGAACTGATTACTTAAATAAAATGAAATACTGAAATACTACACTTAAATAGGATTCGAACCTTGACCAAATCTTCTACCTTTAATATTCAGAATTTAACAAATAAATCACTTGTGTGCGATCAATAACTAACTTTGTGTAAAATTCTTACAGCTCTCTTCTGTAATATAAATAGAGGTTTTATATTTGTCTGATGTATTCCCCCAGACTTCTGCACAGTAGTTAAAATATGGTGCGATGAATGATATAAAGTGCTTAACAAAGTGTTTAAGAAATAAATTTTGTAAGTTGAACATTCTGATATTTGCTCATAACTGATCAAATTGAGTGAACGATGACTGAGGGATAATCTTGTCTTATATTGAGACTCATTTGAGAGCTTGCACTAGCCTCATTTTCCTTTTGCTGAGATCTAGAAAGGAGACTAATCTGAGAACTCAAATAGTGAGCAGTGAGAGACAGAAGTCAGAAAAAATAGATGCTTCTGTTTTTCATCAGAGCCATGTTTGTCTCTTACTGTGAAATAACTGAGATATGGGTTCTAAGTAAGGATATCAAACTGAGACATACTGTACTTAAGAGCAGCACAATATGTCTCATTTTTGTCTCAGCTAAGATCAGGAAGCGAGACACGTGAGAGACTTTAGAGAGCTAAAACAGTGCTCACTGAGAGACTTATTTCTCAGGAGACAGAAAGAGAAAACCACCATAGTCTCAATTAGTGCTCATTTATATCTAGGTGACTCAAATGTGACATGAACGAGATCTCATCTTCAGTTTTGCTTTGCTATGGGACGTCAACAATAAACATTTTAGGAGTTTATTTCATGATTCTTTATCTGATGCACCCAAATCTTCTCAAAATGCAGCTAAAGTTGGTGTTTTTAAACGGAGCAAAGCACCGTGGTGCTCGTCTGAACCCCGTCACGTCTGGTAGGAAACGTCTCCTTTTCCTGAACAATGTCATCTCAACCAAACTTAATATTTCAAGCTCATGAATCTGATTGGATCTGATGTGTGTGAATAGTGTTTTAGAACAAAAATGTGGAGAATTTTACAATCCAAAACTTTAAAGGCCGTTTTCTCAAAATGAAATTTTTCTCTTATTCTGGGTAAAAAAAAAAAAAAAACTCCTTCAGGAGCACTTACAGAAACCAAACTTTCAAGTTTTGCTCCCGACTGCATTCTTAAAGTTTTTGCAGGATTTTTTGACATCTCATTCACAGCCTGATTTATAAAACATTTCATCCCAAAAATGTGCCAAAAAATGAGTTTTTTTCTGGTTTTTGACGGTATATTCTAAGTTGTGAAATGATCTATACAGATATCCAAAATCCCCTCTGTAGAAACTTTTGACTTTAATATGTGAACGAAATTCAAAAGGAACTTTGAACCTGGTTTAATCCTGTGCTCCTAAATGTATGCAAATTAGCACATTTTTGGCTATATTACACGTAATTTGCATATTTAAACATAACATTTCAGAACACTTGCAATAAAAAAATGATAGCCCTATTGTGAGGAATAAACCAGGAAAGTTCCTGTGAATTTGCCTGGAGTGTCTCGCCTTAAAACAGGGTTAAACTTCAGCATCCTTTTTGGGACTGAATAAAGATTTGGAGGTCTGGCCTGATGAAAAGATCTGTGCATGTCTAGAGTTTGGTGGGTACCGACTTCTTTCATGAGTGAAAAAGAAAGAGAAAAAGCCACCCCCATTGGAACACATCATGTTCAAAGTCACCTATACTTTTTTTTTTTGAAGATGGCGAGATATCTGATAATTATAGAAACATCTTATCAGATGGAGCAGAGCAATTCAGATCTAATCAGCATGTTGGGATGATTTTCTTTCCTCCATCTGACACCAGGACCGGGTTCAGACGTGGTCTTTTTCTTTGTCAGACTCCTGTGGCAAAATAAAGCTGCAGGTTTTCCATTAACGTGACTCCCAGTGAGAACGCTGCTCAGACTAATGATTTCCGTGTTTATTGTTGATGATTTCACTGCAGACACTTGTGATAATGTAGGAATAGTAGAATGCCTTCATTCCTGTGTGGCCCTATGTCATCCGCTGAAGTCTTTAATCTTGACCTCTGGTTATTCACCCTGTCTCGGAGGTTCCGTCTATCCCTCATTTATCCTGCTTTCTCTCCTCAAATTGCTGCAGTGAACCTGGTAATCAATTTTTCACAGCTTTGTTATTGACACTTAAAGCTTCCAGTTAGGTCCCCTTCTGTGTTCTGAGTCATGTGGCGCTGAGGATTATATGAAATAGGTCAGAAAGATAGTATTATTTTAGAAAGACATGCTGGCAGTTGCACAGCAGAATGATAAAACTGGCAGATGTGAGAATGGATTTAGTAACATGGCTTCCCTTATTTCATTGCACTGTTTTGAAATTAGTGTGGTTTGTTGGACATTATGGAGACTTATTACTTTGAGAAGTTTGTCACCATGCAGATTAGGATTTATTTGAAACTGTTGTCGTTAAGGTTCAGCTGAGCAAGGGTTTGTCCAGTCACGCAGGTGCAGCAGCGAAAGCAACAAAGATAAATCACAAATAAATCACAAGAGTGAAAAAAACAAGCAGGAATTTAAACAGCATCTGACTTCTGGAATAATAGTTCCAGGACAGGAAAGATTTCATCATACGTGGGTCACGATACGATACAATATTGCGATGTTGTGACACTGTGATATATTGGGATATTCTAGGCCACTGTTTCCCAAATGGGGGTATGCGTACCCTTGGAGGTACTTTGAGGCATTCCATGGGGTATGCAAAATCTTTTCATATTTATGTATTTTTTTTAATAAATACAAATTTCCTTCAATAAAATTTATCTAATGAAGATGTCAATTAATGTAAATGTACATTTATAAACTGAATTTCAAGTGCTGATGACATGACGTTCTTCATGATGATCTACGTAACAGAAACAGGCGCAGCTACATAGACAAGTTGTTAGAAAACCTCACTGCATTCCAGCACATCTGACCAGATTGTGACGCTGTCCGCCAAACCACACATGACCTCTGCCTGACAGTCTTTGCATTGAAAGTTGAAATCAATGGCTTCATTGTGGATTTTACAGGATAACTTTCTTTTTTTTCCAACCTGACCTTATTTCTATGAGTATATGTGCATTTACTCACTGGCAAAGTTTCTGCGTCACTTCGACTCCTTTGGTAAGATATTACATTGAATTGCCCTTTGGTGTACGTCAATGGCAGACGGGACAGCCCAACAGCAAACTCTGCCACATTCTGCCGTTGTCGGCAACAAACAGCAAACATGATGTTGCTGCAGCCAGAGGATCCATAGTAGACTTTATTGGTGAGTGAAAAGGTTTGTTATTCTCTATGAAATATGGATAAATTTAGCTTTTCTCCAACTCATAGGCAGGCTGGTACACTTTCAGTGTCAGGTGGTACAACAAATGTAAAACTATGAATATGTTACTTTATCATAAAACTCTTTCATTTAGTTTAAACATATGTGTATAAACATGCTAGCGAATACTAAAGCTAATGTAACAGTCCAAGACAAGTAGATACAGTATTTGCCAAAGATTTGACATAGGGTAAATAAGAAAATATATACATATATATATATATATATACATATACCTGGTGATCCATGTTAGCTGCTGGTGTTGGTCCTCTGTGCTTCATCAAGTCCAGCATAAATGCAGGACATTTTGGAGCACTTCATGTTTGCTTCAGTGGACCAGCTGTATGGGGATGCAGACTTCATCTTCCAGCAGGACTTGGCATCTGCCCACACTGCCAAAAGTACAAAATCCTGTTTCAACAACCATGGATCACCATGCTTGATTGGCCTGCAAACTCACCTGACCTGAACCCCATTGAAAACATGTGGGACATTGTCAAGAGAAAGCTGAAGGGAAGAGAGCAAACAATAAAGAAGAGCTCAGGGTTGTGGTGGAAGCATGTTGGTCTTCCATAACAGCTGAGATATGCCACAAGCTGGTAGCGTCCATGCCACGCCGGGTTAAGGAGTCATTCATGCAAAAGGGCCCAAACCAAGTATTAAGTACAGATGCAAGACTTTACTTTAGCAGGCCTGATATTTTTGCTTTTAAAAACCTTTTATAAATTAATTTCATGCAATATTCCACTTTTTGAGTTTTAGAATTTGAGGTTTTCTTAAGCTGCAACTTTAATCAGCAACACTCACACAAATAAAAGCTTGAAATATATTGATTCACATATTATTTGTCGAAACAATATGTAAATTGCACCTTTTAAGTTGAATTACAGAAATACATGAACTTTTTCAGGATATTCTAATTTTTTGGGTAGTACCTGTATATATGTATGTATATACAGTATATATTGTAGAAGATTGGTTGCTCCACCTGACATTTTTTATGCACAGACGATAGAAATATGGTTTGAAAAATATGGATTTAACAAACATGGCTGTTTTTTGACACATTGTTCCAGCCTCAAAAATATGCTTTCCATCCACTTTGAAAAAAACTTTTCAAAAATGTCTTTTTGAACGCTGTATTTGTCACTGACCCACATCCAGTGTGTAGTGTAGTCTCTGAGATCTGTCTTTTTTTCATTCAAAAACACAAATCAGTCACAAAGAAAACATGATGAAGCCATTTGAGCCATTTTATTTACATAAAAACATGCTCTTGAGGAATGAACTACCTATTCTTAGCGAGTGAAGTACTTACAGGTTATTCAGGTTTGAGTAACAAACAAACTGCTGTGCAGATGTGAGAAATGCACCAAAGCGACAGAGAAAAACTACTAATTTGCCAAGTTCTGGAGTAGCAATGAGGGAATGGGGGTGTTTGACTTCTGACTGGTCAGAAAAGTCTTTCTTGTATTTTGTAATGCAGCGTAAAACACTCATCAGATTCCTGTAAGCCCGGGCGACCTTCTAAAGCATCATAAAGAGAAAGAAAAGAATTATTGTCTTTCATTACAAAGGAACATCTTACGTGTGTAGAATTTCCTTTTCTGTGATAACACAGTGAATAAAATGATGTATTTTTCTGTTCTAATCCCTTCAAGGTTTTATCTGCTTAAGTGGTGACACTAGGGTTTATTTTTAAACCACTTTACTGGACTGTCTTGGTAAATAGATGATACCTTCCTCTAATCCGCCAAGGAGTCAGAGCCCGAGTCTGGCAGGTGGGCAGGAATGCTGACAAGAGCCTAGAAAATCCCTTGACATCTTATTTTAGGTGGACTAACCCCAGTGGAGCCCACAGCAGGCCAGGGCTGCAGAGCCCTGGGGGCAGAGGGCCTGGTGATGAGGCCCCAGTGGCAGCTGATGTGTCCACATTTCCAGACTCACTCTTCTCCCCAGCATTATGCGTCTCTGTAGACAGTCGGGCCGGGCGCTCTCCGAGCAATCACAGGATTAAAATAATTGGTTGTGGAGTGAAACAGCACACTGCGCAAGAGCAGGAAGGCCATGCTGGGTCTAATTAGGAGATACTTGAAGGGATTCACCATGCATTCTGGCCGTACGCACACAGGCAAATAAACGCCACTTCCACGCGCAGTGGCCGCTCTGACTGCCTGCAGATACTGATGTGATGGGCAAACGCTGACCACAAGATCCTTCATAATTGTCATTAATTTGATGTGCTGAGGGCTTCAAATAATCTGCATCCTGCGCTGCCATTCAGAAAGGACGCGGGAGTTCCTCTGCCCCATGTTTGGGGAAAGTAATTAAAATTGCTTCATATGGTGCGACTTTAGTTCCTGCCGGTTTCTGGGAAATATCAAACACTAGCTTGATTTAAATGATGCTGTATCCACTTGTGAGAGACATCCCTTTGGCAGGTTGACTGTAGCAATCAGAGCTCATTTCCATGATGCGTTAACATCTCTATATGTTTGAAATCATGCACAGTGTGAAGGAGAGGAAAACTTCAAGAGGCAATAATTTCACTTTAATGTGTTTATTTTCCAGGTTTTGATTTTGTTATTCCATCTCTCAGTTCTTCCTAACTCCCCTCCGTATCAGCAATACTCAGACTTTAATTCATTTGTTCCTATTTAGGTAGATTTGTACAAAAGGGTTGAAATCTATTGATCATTACTCCACCTGAAAATGGATCATAGCCTATAGGTCACAGAAAACATCAATGTAGCCATTTTCAGGTCACTCTTGAAAATCTGTGCTGGATTAGTACCAGTGTGCAGATAAATTGTTAGAATTATTGCTTAATGTTGTCATTACTTTCCTGTCTTGCTGAGAAATCAAAATGGAAGATGATACAGAAATATGATTGAGGAAAAACACTAATTACAAACATTTGTTTATTCTCCTGCTCCTCTCTGTTACCTTATTAATAAGTCCTACTTTTACTATTTGACAATAATCAGGCATCACTTTAAATCTTGCAGCTGCACGGGATTGTGGTTATCTTATTGCACAAAGTAGGGATGGGCATTATGATATGGAGTCGATTCTTCGATAGCAACAAAATATCAGAATCAATATTTTTTGAGAAAGGAGATACTGCAGTACAGATAACAAAACATGCAATTTATTTCCACGTCTGAGTGTTTTATGCCATAAAATGATGGTGGTAGCCTATCAGATTCTAGCTTCTGCGTCACATGATGGTGGTAGCCTATCAGATTCTAGCTTCTGTATCACATGATGGTGGTAGCCTATCAGATTCTAGCGTCTGTATCACATGATGGTGGTAGCCTATCAGATTCTAGCTTCTGCGTCACATTATGGTGGCAGCCTATCAGATTGTAGCTTCTGTATCACGTGAGGGTGATAGCCTATAAGAGTCTAGCTTTGCATCACATGATGGTGGTAGCCTATCAGATTCTAGCTTCTGTATCACATGATGGTGGTAGCCTATCAGATTCTAGCTTCTGCATCACATGATGGTGGAAGCCTATCAGATTCTAGCGTCTGTATCACGTGATGGTGGTAGCCTATCAGATTCTAGCTTCTGTATCACGTGATGGTGGTAGCCTATCAGATTCTAGCTTCTGTATCACGTGATGGTGGTAGCCTATCAGATTCTAGCTTCTGTATCACGTGATGGTGGTAGCCAATCAGATTCTAGTGTCTGTATCACATAATGGTGGTAGCCTATCAGATTCTAGCTTCTGTATCACCGATGGTGGTAGCCTATCAGATTCTAGCTTCTGTATCACATGATGGCGGTAGCCTATCAGATTCTAGCTTCTGTATCACATGACGGTGGTAGCCTATCAGATTCTAGCTTCCGTATCACGTGATGGTGGTAGCCTATCAGATTCTAGCTTCTGCGTCACGTTATGGTGGTAGCCCATCAGATTCTAGCTTTTGCATCACATGATGGTGGTAGCCTATCAGATTCTAGCTTCTGTATCACGTGATGGTGGTAGCCTATCAGATTCTAGTGTCTGTATCACATGATGGTGGAAGCCTATCAGATTGTAGCTCCTGTATCACGTGATGGTGGTAGCCTATCAGATTCTAGTGTCTGTATCACATGATGGTGGAAGCCTATCAGATTGTAGCTCCTGTATCACGTGATGGTGGTAGCCTATCAGAGTGTCTGTATCACATGATGGTGGTAGCCTATCAGATTCTAGCTTCTGTATCACATGATGGCGGTAGCCTATCAGATTCTAGCTTCTGCGTCACATTACGGTGGTAGCCTATCAGATTCTAGCTTCTGTATCACGTGAGGGTGATAGCCTATAAGAGTCTAGCTTCTGTATCACGTGATGGTGGTAGCCTATCAGATTCTAGCTTCTGTATCACATGATGGTGGTAGCCTATCAGATTCTAGCTTCTGTATCACATGATGGTGGTAGCCAATCAGATTCTAGCTGTGTTGAAAACCTCTCTCCTTTCAGCGTTTTTGGCCAGGACTCCCTAGGAAAAGAGGTTTTTAATCTCAATGGGACTTTTCCTGGATAAACAAAGGTTAAATAAAAAGAAAAGAGAAGCCTTAGAATTTTGTGCATTTTTTCTATAATCAAACTTTTTAATTATTTAATTATTTGATAGGGACAGTACACATTAATGAATGTATGTAGCAACAGAGGTAAAAATGTTTAATTATAGCTTGCAAGCTATTATGCATCTATAGTCCATAGGCAGGTGAAGAAAAGATACAATACAATAAAACAAGAAAATAAATGAAACTGCAGCCAGATTAGGGGTGTGCAAAGCAATCGGTATTTGTATCTGTATTTGTATTTGTTGATGGGGGAAAAGTATTAGTATTTGTATTTGCGTAATTTGTTTTCCTTTTTTCTCTGCGTTACACTTCTAATTTACGTCAAGCTTTGCTTTAAGGCGCAATACTTCAGGCGAAAAGGGTAAAAAATATAACCTTCTGGTATCACCATGAAACGTTCCTGGTTTATTCCTCACATTAGGTCCATCATTTTTTGTATTGCAAGTGTTTGTATTGCAAACACAGGTTCAAACCAGGTTCAAAGTTCCTTTTGAATTTTGTTCACATATCAAAGCCATAAGTTTTTACAGAGGAGATTCTGAATATCTACAGATCATTTCACAATTTAGAATATACTGAAACAACCAGAAAAAAACTCTTTTTTGGCATATTTTTGAGATGAAATGTTCTATAAATCGGGCTGTTTTTGAGATATCAAAAAATCCTTCTGTAAAACTTTAAGAATACAGTCAGGAGCAAAACTTGAAAGTTTGGTTTCTGTAAGTGCTCCTGAAGTGGAGATTTTTTACCCAGAGTGAAGAGAAAAGACCCATTTTGAGAAAAGGGCAACTTTAGCTGCATTTTGATGGGATTTTGATGGGACATTTAGTGAAACATTTGTCCGCCTCTGTTTTCACAAGCCTGTATATTCACATGATTGGCCGCATGGTCTCCAAAGTGGTCAATCAAAACAAAGTTTTGCAAAGTTCTCCTAAAAAAACGGGAGCCAGCTCTTCTAATTGACTGCAAAGCATTGTCTCTCAAAGCATGACACATCACTGCACCAGAGGTTTGTGGGATACCTGAAGCGCACCTGCCATTTTTTCTCATCAACTCAATTAAGTTGTTTCAACTTTTCTTTTTTCGGTGTACCAGCTGCAAACCAAATGACAAGACTATGCTGTAAGAATACTTCATCACTATCAAGAACATGGTGGTATTAATATAGGAACAACAGGAATAAAAGTGTGCTGCTATGGCGACGCTGAAATACCAGTAGTCAGTGTAGAAGCTGTGTGCTGTAGCAGGGATTTCATCTTCTGATCGGGAGTTAATATTAATTATATCAGTAACTTAAACTAAGAAGACATGTTTTGTTTTAGCTTACGTTTCCTAGACTTTTCCTGCATTTGTAGAAATCACCCCCACAGGGAAAGTAGGTCATTGACTTGAGTAAATTCTCAAAGATTTCCTATGACATATCATGCCCTCTGTCTTCCTTCTCCTGCCACGAGGACCCCTGCAGGGATGAGGTAATTGATTGTGCTGCTTGATGGGTGATAATATCTTGTTATGGCCATATGCACGGAGCGTCCCCTCCAGTATGCCGGGCTCCCCTTGCCTCTGTGCCCTTGATAAAGTCTGCTCTGCATTATCTTCACTGGGAGCGAATGGAAGCGGCCGGGGCCTTATCTTCAATGACCTCACAGACCGGGCATTAATCACCATCTGCAAGGAAAGAAATTAGCCTCAGAGCAATCTCCACACGATCTCTAAATGAGTAACTCTAGAAGCACTCACTTCTGACACGGCTGTGCGATCCCATGCCATTCTGAAGAAAATATTGAAAAGGAGAAAGGACGCAAATGATAATCGGCCATATTTGCTGCGGTGAAGATGTTGCCTTCTTCTGATTTGGCAAATAATTTAGTGTAATGTTTATTACAAGGTTCATTAATAAAGTTGATCTTACCATATCCTTACCCCCTTTCACTGATGAATTATAACTATATCATGTTTGTACGTCTGAGGATTTGTTGTATGGAGAAAACAATTATACCCATTAAAGAATGAGGCAATTAAAAGGACGGTTTGCAGCGTGTCTGTATTACTGCTCTCGACAAGCAATTTGTTCAGAGAGGTATTTTTATCAGCGCACAACCAAAGCTGTATGTTGAGAAGCAGGCAATTAGCGCTAAGAGAGAGAGGGCCCGAAGGGGGGGGGGGGATAAAGAAATCAAGCACGCCTTTTAAAACGCAGCGTAAATCAAGCCAGCGTTCAAACTGCTCTTCCACCCACCTGAAGGAAAGGCAGTCCATCTCTCCAGCCAGCTCATTTATCTCCCTCCCCTACCTCGTCTATTCCCCAGTCCCCGCTCCTCCCATCCATCCCTCCGGCCGACCCTCTCGGCTGGAGCTTGTCTTGGGCACGGCTTGGCTCACGGGTAGACGCAGATGCCCATGATGGATGTTCAAAGAGCTGACCCCATGACCAATCAGCCGACGGGCAAACAACACAGCATCTAAACTTCTCTGCCAAGTGGAATATTGATTTCATGTTCCATGCACTTTGGACACCAACACCAACTTCAGACTCCCCCAGATCTGTCTTACACTGGAAGAAATTCAATAGGCTTTTGTTGTGCTCTTTGCATTGTTGCTAAGGAGACAGCTCTGAAGAGCCTGGAGTTTTGGAGGAGAAGCTAAACAATGCAGATAGGACGGTGCAGACTCCCACACAGCGCTGCTGCTCAGGGAAAACATGGTACATGCAAGGTGAATCTATATCTGCAGCTACAGAAGAGGCAGGGAACAAATCAACTGACCTGCTGTGTTCCTTCTGGGTCTTGTTCAAGGCTGAGTGCCTTGCAGAACTGTGGATTTATTTCAATTTAACACCTAACATCAAATACACATACTTCTGTCGTTGTAGCTCAAGAGGCTCTAGTTAGTCATTTCAGCCAGTCTGTGCTTATAAAAAGTTTGGGTGAGTGATGTCAAGAGCCTGGACTGAAGATTGTATTTTTAAAAGGGCATTTTGAGGCAGATTTCCAAATCAACAAGATATTAGGTGAATTCCAATCCCCCTTGGCCCTAACCCAAGGGGGAAACTTTGCTGCAATACAGTGAAGCTACTTCCTTGTGGCCCAAAAATTGTAGTTCTTCCTTCATCCACTAGGGGCTGGCTTTCAAAGCATAGCAAATCCCAGTAGACTCGAATGTTAAAGGCATATGCCACACCTGGGTGAAATGCATTCAAAAAGGCCAACTTCACAGCAGAAATAAACATGTTTACCGAAGAAATAAATGTTCAGAGCAGGAATTAACATGTTTACATCAGAAATAAATATGTTTACAGCAGGAATAAACATGTTTACAGCCTGGTTCAAAACATAATTTTAGGTTAAAAAGGTCAAGTTTGCCTTCATGTCAACTATGAGGAGGGTGATTTTTTTTTTATAACTCTTGAAATTACCCATAATTAGGGCTGTGTACTTTTTAAAAAATATATATTCTATTCATCCTAATTAGCGAGCCAATTAGAAAATTCATTCTCTGCACTTTCACCCATCTCAGGTTGAACTTGAGAGCAGTGGGCTGCTATTTAAAGCGCCCGGGGAGCAGTTGGTGGGGGGGGTTAAGGACCTTGCTCAAGGGTCCACAGTGGTTCACATGAGTGCCATGTCGGGGACAGGCGACAGACCGGGTGCCATTTTTAGCATTGGAGGCTAATAGTTAGCTTCCTGCTAGCTCCCAGGAAGGCCTCAGCCTGTATCAGAGTTGCACAACGGTGGTTTTTAGCTGGTTAATAGCAAGTCTGAGGGTGTCTTACCTTTAAACTGTCTATTGTTGTCCTTTCCTGTTCATTTAGCATTAGCTAGCATAAGCTTGGCTGTCAATCACTTTCACTGCAGCTCGGAGTGGCCCTGTCTTTGCCCATTTTAGTACTGTATTTTCTTGAAGTAGCAACACACGTGAAACGGTAAGATGGCAATGGTGGGATACGCCTAACTGGCTTCACTTTCCTCCCTTCAGATGTGACTGGATACTACGTCCATTTTTTAGTGTCTTTGCCCTACCTCTTTCCCCTCCTAGGGGAGGGGGAAGAGGTAGGGCTATCTGGCCCTCAAAACAGAAATTTTTCAAGGGGCACGCTAGAAAACTACTGGTATACCGGGGACGCAGTAAGAGAGATAGGAAACGGAATGCAGCACGATGCACCCCCTACCCCCACCGCAGCTCAAAAAAAAAAAAAAAAAAAAAAACTGTTGATGTCATGACGCAATGACGCAACACAAACTTGACTCTGTCTGTGGAAACAACGACTGGTTCTTTGAAAGCACTGGAGTTGAACCAGTTAAGCACCGGCACCAACACCAGGCCAGAACCAGCTCCTCTTTAGTGGAAATGAAGCCAAGTGGATCCAGTGGTCTCAGGTGTAAATATGACTTTACTAAGAGGAACGACTTTTTATGTCTTTTAAGGCATTAGTTATCCTAAACAGTACTGTGAACTTTAAAACTGCTCTACCAGCTTTGTTTAATGGGAATTAGAGGGTTCTCACTTCACATACATTGTTTTGTCAATTCAGGGACACCGTAGTAAAAATGGTGAAACAAATATGGCAGCCTCCATATGCGCACCCCCAACAAGGGGATATAAATGACTCATTCTAAGAAAAGAAACAATTAACACTTATTCTACTGCCGCAATTACGCAGCAATACACAGTTTTAAATTATATATCTCATTTTTATGCCACTGACCTTTGATTTTTTACACACTGGGCCGAAAAATGTAAAAGAAAGGAAAAGAAAAATGCCTTCAACTCAAGCTTAAAGGTTCAAAGCCTAAAAAATTATCCAATTGCCCAGAAAAGGGAGATTAATGCTGCTGCAGATGGCACTGTTTTTTCAAACAAATCTTTATTGACAATTCAATCCTGTAGACGGCATTACGAACTCTTCCGGAAACAGCCGTAATGTCAGTTTACTGCGCCACGGATGACTGTTGGTGACGCATGAGGATTTCAAAGGGTTGTTCCATTTGTTAGGGGAATAATTGAGGGTGAAGGGGAAGGACAGGGGGTAGAGATTAGGAATGGAATTGGGCCATTGTTGAAAAGATCTTTCTAGTGCAGAAAAAAGTCTGCTTTTGTGTTTATCAAGTTGTAGGAAAACCTTTTTTTTTTTTTTTTCCATGTACGTCTCTTTTTCACACCATGTTGTAACGTAGGGCTACACAGCAGCTGTACCCATGCTCAGTTACATGTCAGATACCATCTGTAATAAAACTTCTGCTTTTACTGACTGCCCCTGTGCATTAAGATACAGCAATGTATGCTCACACACTGAATCAGCCCTGCTGCCACCATTCAAAATAAAGAACGCTGATGTTGCTGCTGCAATGCTCTCTGTATGAAAACATCCATCATCTCCACAGCTATGCAAGCTGCTCTTACAGCCACTAAATGCTAAAATCAGCACTTTTTATTTTACATGCTCACAGCAACTATGCTAACACTGAGGTGTAGGAGGCATTTTATCATTCACCATCTGAAGTCAGTATGTTGGCATACTAATATGCGCTAATCATCTCATTTTCATTAAATATAAAGTACAGTTATTGGAATCATTCGTTTAAGCACTGAACACATTCTGACATGTAAAATATGACTGCAGTGATACTGGGGAAGACATGAACTGAAAAAGGAAAATAAGTCATCCATTATTTTTAAGGCGTTTCAGTTAAAGTGACACATGTGAAGTGCTGGTTCTCGTCAGAGGAGCAGACTTAAACTAGTGGAGAGCCAGACTCGTCCTTATCATACACGTCATTCTCTGGTGAAATAAAGAATGGACGTTTTATTTATGGACCTGACCTCCACCCAAAAAACATGCCCACGTGGTCACGTTACTGCAGGCACATACAAACTTATCTGCAGGGTTTGTGAGATGGAATGCATGTCCCTAAGGCCCCTTGCCACTTAAAGGTTTTAATGTGGCTCTAAAAGACCTTTTTAATCAGTTGTCGATGTTTCTGGCACATTCCTAATGTTACCAGTCAGAATTTCCACCCAAAAAAAAAAAAAAAAAAAAAAAAAAAAGAATTTCCACCCACTAAATCGTTGACGGGAAAATAAGCCCGTCTACAAATAAAAATGAACGTACTGAATTACATTTCTTTGACTTGTTTTTATTTGTTTTCTTTTTTTTCTTTTCATAAAAATGCTGAACAATGACAACATTGCATTGTATAAATATGGTATCAGGGGACTTGCCTATCATTGCCTGACGATTGGCTGAGAAGCTAGAAAGGTAACAGATATCAATAATACCAATAATGAAGAGTCTGAGCTGTTAAAGGGAACATTTGGGGTGCCACAGGGTTCACTACTTGGGCTGTTATAGTTTCTTTTGTTTTGAAATGATTTATGTTCCATTCTTAATTTACTCAAATATCTTATATGCAGATTATACACCTTTTTTGTAGTGGGGACAATCTGAAGCAGCTTCTGGAAATAGTGGAACTTGAACTGATAGATAAAAACTGGTTTAATGCCATCTTTTCATCTTGGAAAAACTAAATAGATTATATTTGGAAATCATACAAATAATCATTAAAAAAAAAATTCCAAATTAATAAACAGCTATAGACTGTTTTTGAAGATAGTCATTTTTGATAAACGGGAAAGGTCACATAAACTATGTCAAAAATAAAGTGTTCACTGCATTGCTGCATGGAAGTAAAGAACTTTTATGTCAGAGGTCTTTATTTATACCATATAATTCATTACGCGTACTGTACTGTGTTGAGGTTTGGGGAAAAACGTATAAAACGAACACAAATTCAATCATTTTACTATGAAAGAAACTTCTTACAATAATAACTAATAAACCCTATCATCATTTTTTAAATTGAGGGTCAAGACAGGAATTGGCATTCACCCTTGGTCTTGAGTTGGTCTGTCTTGGTCTTGATACTCTCTGGTCCTGGTAGTGTCTTGGTCTCAGTTTAGGCAGTCTTGACTACAAGTCTAGTGCCAGTCGTGTCACTCCCAAGTCTCATTTCTTAATCCTGCCTCCAGTCCCTGTAAGAGGAAACATAAACTAGAGAAGAAAAAGCATCATTTAGAGGTTGTTACACGGTGGAAAAAGTGACTAAAATCACATCCATATTTGTTTCAATATTTGATTGTGGAGAAGGAGCGGGGTGGGAAAGTTTCTGGGGTTTCTGTCTTCCCTGTTCGGTGGCTCTGAGAGGAGTTTGCTGTTCTGCCGTGATGGTGCGAGAAGAGGCAGTTGTAGCTTGACTTTGCCTTATTCATGGCCCGCATTCATCATAAGTGGCTGTGGTGCTTTCCTCCAGAGAGCCGGAGGGAGGAGAATACTGCGTGTCAGCACTGGTGAACTCAGGTCCCCCAGCAGAGCTGGTCTCACACAGACCTGACTCCCCATCCATCAGAAAACACCCTGCAGACAACATGTCTGAAAGTTTCTCCTGGAGCAGCTTTGGCTACTTCTGTTTTATGTGTGTGAAAAAAACACTCTTTTATGCCAGTGTTGAATTTACCTTCATTATGTCATAATTCCTAAGAAATTCAATCTAAGCCAACTTTATAGGAATAGAGGTGGATTTACTGTAATTCAGCTACTGTATATTTGTGTAGCACCAATTCATGACAATGTCATCTCAGGGCTTCACAGACAGATCAATTCCAGCCAATTCATAACAGCCGAACTAAACCAACAGAATGGATCGATTTTTGACTTTGATTCAATCCCCCATCCTGAGCAAACACGGAGTGGTGGTGACAGTAGGAAGAAAAACACCATTTAACAGGGTGTTGCTTTAACACAGCAACAGAGGTGGAAAGTAACTAATTACATTTACTCAAGTTACTGTATTTGAGTTGTCTTTGTAAGGAATTTGTCATTTTTTGAGTAGTTTTTGGAATATGTAATTTTACTTTAAATCAAGTACATTTTTGACCAAAGTAATTTACTTCACTATTGGAGACTCCCCCCATTACTGAGTAAAAAATTAAATGCAGGGGGAGAAAAATCAGTTAAAAATATAAATATACAGACTAAGTCAAAAGGTGTTTTGTGTGTTGCACCATCTTGTGGCACCACCATTGCTTAGGGCTCTTGCCCCAATTACCTCGTATCTGCCAACATGGAAAGCAGCGTGAATATCTGGACTTAGAACATTGGACAGTTGTCTAAGGTAATAATAACCTGTAGGTATGTTAACTGGAGATCTCTAAGGTATTCTGACATATTATTTTTACATCGGAGCATTAATGTAAACTGTTATTCATCTCCAGAAACTGATTTTAATGACGAGCCACACTGGAATATAAAACACAAATGTCATTATTGCTCATCAAAGTTGGTTCCTGATCCGTTTGTGTTTTTGACTGAGCAATTTTTATTTTTTGGTCCTAACTTCATATATAAAATACATTATATTTCACAATATCTCCAAGATTAGTCCTTCGTTCCCCTACGTTCTTTTTGTTCCCTTCCTCCTCTTTCTTTCTTCCCTCCTCTATCCTCCCTCCCCCACCTCCTTTTTATTATTTCATTATTCCCTATATTTTAAGTTAAAATTTTTTTCTTTCTTCTTTTTCCCCCCACCCACCTCCCCCCTTTCCCCCCCCCCCCCCTCTTTATTTAGAAAGACCCCCACCCCCTCCCCCTAATGATAACGGTGCAAAAATAAATAAATGAATGAATAGTCATTAACGCTCAGCTACACCACAGCTGTCTCTGTAAGCATTAGCTAGCATAATAACTTTATGCGTTGCATCATTTTTGGGGGCATAGATACGTGAAATAAAGTTTCAGATTAATGAGTGTTCACCATAATTTGCCATATTTTTGTTGTTGGGGATTAAATCCAGTGTTTTGTCCACCGTGGCAGCAAGTTATTCCTCCTCTGCTCTGTGTGTTCGATATTCTTCCCGATACCAACACACTGATATCAGTGGACTAAGCAGCACCGTCCACTAGGCATGTAACAATATAAAAATTTCATGTCACAGTTATTGTAGCCAAAATGATCAGGATTATCGATATTAGTGACAGTTTCAATAAAAAAAATAATAACAAGCACTTTATGTTGGCATAACATGTAGACGTCAAACATATAAATGTGCACTAAAGATGCATCTTATGACCATTAGAGGGTTAATCGCTTCATACAATATTGGAGATAAGAACCAAAGATACTTTCCTTCACATTCAAGACTTGATCTGGTCTGACAGATTTCAGAAGAACTGGTAGGAAACTTTAACTGTTTCATTACCTTGGTAAAAATCATGTGTTCATATCACAGCAACACTACCATATTAAATGTGGCAGAAACATTAAAATAATACCATAAATAAATAAAGTTTCCTCCCAGCATCCTTAAAAAAAAAAAAATCCAGAATACATCCAGACTTCAGACTTTGTCCTTTTAGAAGGGAAAAAATCTCCAGAACTTCCATGTGGGACCTTCCACCATGTTTTCAGAGGCCAAACATGCAAACTGTCTCTGACGGACTGATGCTGCCTTTCCTGGCTAAGAGCTGCATCATTGTGAGTTTTTCAAAGTACAATAATCACAGTTTTACAATAATTAATTCTGAAATGATAGTAGTATTTGTCAGGGAATTATATCCCGATTTATCTTTTTATCGATTATTGTTACATCCCTATTGTCCACTTTTGTCACAGACAGCAGAAATCTTCATGAAATATACATCTGTGATCTTCTTATTCACTTATTACCACAATTAAAGTTTTCCTCTGCTGTTCCAACAACCAGGAATGCAACAGTCCTTCCAGATTTCCTCCATGTTGTCAAGAAAAACTGATTCTCATCTGTTCTAATTACACATACAGAAATGGTCACCACGCAATGGCGGACGGTCAACTTGCAGCGTTTAGCCAGATTACTTTATAAGCCAGAACAGTTTTAATGACAAACGTTACAGATTGCTAATCTATGCTGACGATCTACTTCTGTGATGTTTAGCTTAAAAAGGAAGTCTTACTTATGATGGCTGGTGCTGAGGAGCAGATAGAGATGGAGGAAGCTGAGGGTTTACATGCGGACATTGAATTCCTGTGGAAGAGATGAGGAAGGAAATCCCCGGCCAAATCTCAGCCAGCTCTTTGGCCCTCATTTATCAAACGATCGTAGAAATGGTTGCACGTCTGATCGTAAAAATGGTCGTATGATTGGACCCACGTGTGATTTATTAAAACGCTCGTATCGGTCCAATCTCGTCGTATGAACTAAAGAGTTGATAAATACCACAGCTGAAATCCATCGTCATTTAAATGTCACGCCCACGGTTACACCCTTAAACATGCATGATTATGAGGCTTCACCCAGCGAGGTTGAACCGTGAAGTGGAGAGATTCTGCCAAAAAAGAAACTTTGGGGGGATCAAGACAGAATTCCTCATTTGTGAGGTGACAAAGATTAAAGAGGTGCTGTTTGGCAGCTTAAAAACCGGAGTCAGACGTGCACAAAAACACTGCACGGAAGAGGCCAGTCAGCCTCACCGGTGTGAACGACCAGCTGAGATATTAATAAAAGTCTCAGTCCAGGCCTGGCTGACATGGTTTATTCGCTTTATTAGTTATTAAATTTAATAATAGCCCACATCCGATAGCAACGTCACAATGTTTTAGCCAATGGGTCAAGAAAAATGTTTCACCGAAAACTCCCCAGCTGTCTGAGCAATGTGCAGCACTGCACAGGACAGGAGTGTATTGTAGATTTTCTCCGAGTCTAAAGCAGCGTCTCATCCCGTTGGTCCGACACCCGCCTGCCTTCATGCAGCCTGAAGCAGCGCTCCACCTGGGCACCTGCACATGTGTGCGTACTGATGCCTACCTCCGCTCCTATGTGGCAGTTTTACCAGCGGGGTGAGGAGGTGCACGAAAAGTGCAAAGCACTTGTCTCCTAGAACTATATGTTCATGATTTTAATAATTTGTTGAGATAAATGGAGGACTTAAATTAAGTCACAGCTATTTTTGTAATTTTGGGAATACATTCTACGTTCCATTTTCCTTTTTCTTTTTCTTTGCAAATGGGTTCATTCTTAGTGCTGATATGTGAATACTTATGTTTAAATGACAGTTTGTGGTTTGGTTGATCAATATTTTCATGTTCTGCTGCGCTGCTGCAAACCCTCACTGACTCAAACTTGCGTACACGAACTCAGAGCTGTCGTGAGATTTGATCGTATCCTACGATCACGTTCAAATTGATAAATGCCGAGTCTTGCGTGGAAATGGTCGTTCGCCCAGATTTTCGTTGTACGATCGTGTGATAAATGAGGGCCTTTGTGTTCAGACACAAACAAAGCAACAACTTCATCATGCAAACACTGACAAATTTGTCCAATGCTGATATTCAGTGGACAAAATATTCTGTGAAGCATGGCTCTTTATTTCATTTCTTAAATGAGTGGTCAGTGTGCTTATTTGTTTATTTAGACAAATAAATTTATGATTTATGTTTGCTATCGAAAGAAAAACGAGCGCAGTTTGTTAATAAGGATTTGCATAACTTTTACAACATGATACTTCAATTTGGTTTTACTTCCTCTTTTTGCTACTGTTGTAAAAGTTTCTCAAAAACAGTGTTGGACTGGATTCCTAACTCGTCCTTCAAGTACTTTTTTACTTTTACTCAGGTATATTTATGGATGGGTACTTTTACATTTACTTGAGTAGAATTTAAGCAAAGTAAAGACACTTGAATTTAATTACAATTTTTCAGTACGTGTCCCACCTCTGTTCAGCAACAGAACACTGATATGGAACAAAAGCTTCTGTGTGAAAAGGATAAACAGGTATAAAGAACAGGTGAAATAGGGTAGGGCAGTAATATTGAGAAGGAGGCTGCAACATACAGATCACCTTATTTGTAAAACAATGGGTGGGGCAATTAACTAGCAGAGGGAGAGAAAGTGGTGGTGGGATGCATGTGTTAAAGCTAAAATTATGTTTTGAACCAGACCGTAAACATGTTTATTCATGCTGTAAATATGTTAATTTCTAATGTGAATATGTTTCTTTCTGCTGTGAACATGTTTATTTCTGCTATGGATGTGTTTATTTCTCCTATAAACATGTTTATTTCTGCTGTAAACATGTTTCTTTCTGCTGTTAATATGTTTGTTTTGGCCGTAAAAGTTGGCCTTTTCAACATTAAAGTCTATGGTTATTGGGTCCCTTCTGCAGCCCCTAGTGGATGAGGAGGGAATTGCAGTTTCTAGCACTTCTGGATCAGCTTCACTTTTAACTTTTAACCCGGGTTTGCTGCCTGGTCCAAAGCCATAAACTGAAAAAAATGAATCCTTGACTTACATCATTTTTTATGTCAAGAAGTTCCACATAATTATAATACGTTACTTCACCTGAAAAGAAATAAGTTAATCATAGTTTGTGGTTCACGGTACTTAAATGAATTGTGTTCATGTAACACATATATATTATGTAGGGATAACATGAGACAAAATCATGTTAACTGAACATAAATTGTTTAAATAAAGTACACAACTGCTCTGATTCACTTTTTTCAGTGGAAATGCAGGTTGATGTAACTTCCTGGTTGTATACCAGGAGGTATGTTGTTCAGAGTTGTGGAGCTGCCTTTTTAAAGAGAAACCCTTTTGTGTCACAGAGTTACAAAAAAAAAAACAATTAGAGAGAGAGCAGCTACATGCACCACAGAGGTTTACCTGTCTAGTTGTGCATTTGTGCCTCTTGTTCCTCCTCTGGTTGTAGCATTTTTTTTTTGGGGGGGGGGGGGGTGATATTCATATAAGTCGCCCAAAAGCAACTCAGATGAATTTTCACATCTTCCAGTAATGATCTGCATGAAAAAAGTGTGCAAACCGATCAGTCTTCAAGACCATTCCTTATTTCTCACATTTAGGAAAATCTTTTTTTTTTAAAGTCGTGGTCCAACAACAGAGAGTCTGTGTTTAGTTTTCCAACACAGTGAGTCCAGCTCAGGGACTTGTTGCTGCTCTCCACCCTCCTCCGCCCACCAGCAGTTCCAGCTCTACTTAAATAGAAATGGATGAATCAGGAGTGGCAGTGTGTCCAAGTCCAGTCCTCTGGTGTGCGTATACTAACAGGGTAGAGAACAGTCTGACACCCTGCAGGAGTTTTACACTTTGAATTTACATTTATTGATTAGACTGATGTAAGCCATTAATCACACAGAAAGCTGACATTTCCCCCCTCAGAACAACTGGATCCAGTTCTTCATTTCCAAGGTTAAAAAGAGGAACAATTCTACATCATCTCAGTATGCCTGGTGGCTGCTCCATCTATTTAGTCTGCAGTATAACTGCTGAGTGGCAGGTTGGTTTTTTACTTAGTACACTGAAAAAAGAAAATAGTTGAAACAGCTTAAAGTGCTGATGACTTGATTTTGACATTTTTTGCCATGTTTTATAGACCAAAACGGTCTTCATGATGATCTATTGCCCCTTTTCCACCATCATTTTTCTGCTCAACTCACCTCTCCTCGCCTCGGTTATTGGGCTTTTCCACTGGGGGTTTTCCGAGCTGAGGTGATACATTTGCTGTCGCTGCTCTGGCGAGGTTCTGAGCATGCTGAGGCGAGCTATGTCTGACGTCATCTCACTGCATGCCACCTATTGGCCAAGGGGTTAGCCAATCAGATGTCAGGTTCAGAGAGTGATATTAAATGAGCAACAGTTCACACCCTACCAGTAGGTGGCAGTAATGCATCTCATGAATTGATAGCCACCCATCAGTAAAAACAGCAACAGAGGAAAAAGACGAGGAGAATTAAAGGAGCCCTATCATGAAAAATGGACTTTTAAGAGCTTTTCAGCATGTCAGTGTGTTATTTCCTAGTCAAGAAATGATTTAAATCGTTATTTTTCTTCAATCATGCATATTTGAGTAATCTACATGAATATTTAAACCAAGCGCTACCTCCCTGCAAACGGCTGACTACCCACCGCGTTACGTATGAACGTGGCACCAATCACGAAAGTCCAAATGCGCACGCTCAGTATCGTAGCAAGACGCCCTCTGTTGAACAGAAACTCAGAGAATCCTATACACACTCTCTGAGGAAGAAACTAACACCTGCAGGAAGATTTCCTCAGAGACAAGCAGCCATCAGCTAACAGACGTTTGCTCCAGAGTTCAGGAGAATTTTCTTCCTTTTTTTTTTCTTTTTTTTAAGCTCTAGAGGACAGCAAGTTGGGAAAAATGCAGTTATGTTCAGCGTGGTTATGTTCAGCGTGGGAGTTTATTTGTTGTACTGGATGAATCGACTTGCCAGAAGTGGTTGGATTATAACTTCAGGAGCAGGGAAAAAAACTCAACTTTGTGTGTGAACTTCACTCCTGACAACTTCATGAATCTCGGGCACTAAAGTGTTTTTTCTCTGGGATTAC
Organism: Atherinomorus stipes; assembly: GCA_023101725.1. Taxonomy (NCBI): domain Eukaryota; kingdom Metazoa; phylum Chordata; class Actinopteri; order Atheriniformes; family Atherinidae; genus Atherinomorus; species Atherinomorus stipes. The sequence goes on along the minus strand of JALJCO010001685.1, from coordinate 95,189 downwards.
TTCTGAAACCTGACGCAGTTCCTACTATAAAAACGCGCATGGACAGACAACAACACCGGTGAGTCAACACATCTCTCAGCTCAATGCTAACTGTTAGCCTATGACTTGTCTGCTAATTTACTTACTTGTCAGGGGTCTCTGTGGTACTTCTGTGGTACTGCGTGTACTTCAAACTTCATATCAGACTCTGGGTCGAGCGCATACAGCTCCATAACAGGCTGGTCTGTTTTATCCCGTCGATCGGAGGGAATTATCCATCAATATTTACTACTAACATCCACATGAGAGCTGCCGGTGCCGGTGCTACAGACAATTCTGTGACCCTTCAGAATAAGTGTCTCTTCCGGGGCGACGTCATGAAATGGGCGTAAAACATGCTGCAATTGGTCGAGAGCTCCGCGGTTCAGTATAGTCAGCCATCTTACTTCCGTGTTGGAAATTAGATGCATTGAAAAACTAATATTTAACACCAAATTAGTTTCTATAGTAACAATGGGAACATATCTAGCTTATAAATGCCTATATTTGACTTTAGGATTATTTGAAAAGCATGATACAGCTCCTTTAAGATGTGAGGGACGCATGATATCATTACTTGCGCTATCCATGGAAGAACTCATGAGGCGCAGTTGGTAGCAAGCTTGCCTTGTAACCCGAAAGTAGGGATGAAACGAGTATCTGGTCCGGATAAAGCATTTTTGACGAGTACGAGCATGACACAAGTAAAACTCATCAATACCCATGCTCGTGCTGAAGGAGAATCCTTATTTGATCACTGATCACGTTCTGTGATTGGCCAGTCACGCACATAGCGCCTGCCTCCTACAAACACACATCTCTGCTGTACTGCACTCTCACGCACACACAGACAGTGATTGATCTCTGCTTGACATGACTCGTCCCCACGTTGCTCTCTCTCGTACTCAGATTTTCTTCAGCTCACCTTTATTCCTGTTTGTATGATATTTAAACTTACTTAAGGTGCTTTCGGACTGTAGGAACCTTTTGAAGTTTGTAGAACCTTTTTGGGAACCAGGCCGTTTTTTTTTTTCCGCATTCGGATACATACGAACTAGGGACCTCGGACCTCAGTTCCTATAACCTTTTTAGCTCCTAGTCCAAGGCAGGGTCTTTTGGAGGTTCCATAGCAACTGAAAGATGTAGATGTTTGGTGATTGGTAGAACTGGCAAGCCCCGCCCCTTATGTGAGCTCTGCTTCTTCCAGCCCCGCCATATTTAAAAAGTCTCACAGCTGTTTAACTGTTTACCGAGATCGTAATAACAACAAGAACTATTACAATAGGAGTGTACCAAATCATTATTAAATCGATCAAAATTATGCACGTCCCGAATTGATAACTATTTTGAAACGTCCAAAAGCAATTATTTTTATATTAATTTAATGACCAAATACAGCTGCAAGGTATGGCAGTAGAATCTGCAGCTGCCGCCCGGACACTTTAGTGGACGGACCACCCACTAAGGTTCTGGGCGTACTTCAACAAAAGGTAAACAAGAGAAAGGGAGGAAGACCTGGTAAGTTAGCTTTTATAATAGCTTTGAATAAAAGAGATGGAAAACCCAAATACAGTTGCTAATTGTGTCAGTACAATCTGCGCCACTTTAGTGAATGAACCCCGGTCCGTCCACTAAAGTGTCCGGGCGGACTTTAACGAAACGTAAACAAGACGTTAGGGCAGCTTTCCAAAGGGGGGCTGTTCCATAACATGATGCAAATGACTGTGAGGACATAAAGCTGGTAAGTTAGCTTTTATAAAAGCTTTAAATAAAAGAGATGAGAAACGTCAGTTTTGTATCAGATGATCTGGGGCATAAATTTGTCTCTGTCACAACAATTGCGTCACACATGGTTCCTAACGAGGTCCTCCCTCATGTGCGAACGCAAACTGAAGGCAAAGGGTAGTTCTTATAACTAAACTCGGGAGGCGTAGTTATAGGAACTGCGTTCTTAGAACCTCTCTGTCCAAATGCACCTTTAGTGAACTTCTTTCATAGCGTACGCGTCGCATTTGACAGAGCTAAAAACAGCTTAAGTGGTGTCAGTCACTGCCCCGCCCCCCGACTCTCTCTTTTACCATCTGCTTTCTCTAAGTTTGGCTGTGATGTAAAAGCTTTACTCGTACTCGAACGCAGTTTTTGAGAAGGATACAGTGAACCAGGCTGATATATTTCAGTTTGTTATGACTGGATGTTTACACAAATCACCAACTTCACATAGATCATTAAAAAATAAACAGCCTATACAGACCAGTTACACACACACATACACCCAAACACACAAAGTAGCAGTTATTAACGTTTTTATTGTAGACTACATTATAAAAATAAGTATATTATGAATATTACAAACTAAGCTTTATGTACTGTATATAGGCTTTATATAGGTTTGAATACAGTAGATATTTTAACTGTTACACAGCACCACACACACTCTCTTTTTCTCTCTCTATACACTGAGTGATACACACACTTCTTAATCATTATTTAAGTTTGTGTGGGGGAAAAAACAGAATGTTAGGTAATTAAATAAATAATGAATTAAAATTAAATTATTGAGAAAAATTCACAGTTTAATCATGAAATAAAACAGAAAATAGACAAAAAATAAAGTTGTGTTAAGTATGAAAACTTGTTCATTTATACTTCGTAGTTCATAATTTCCAACTGGATGCGTTGTATGCACTCAGAAATATTCATGTTATGATTTTTTTTTTTTTTAACTGTAAAGAGTGCCTTTGCTATCGTGATAAAAAAAAAAATTGAATTTCAACTCTGTGGCTGTTCTGTAGATTGTTATCAAATAAACAACAAATCAAGAAACTTCTGATCAATTCGTATCAATTTCAGACTTAAAACAATGTGCGGATTTAAGCCCCACCCAGTTGCGCTCAAATCACACCCACTTCCGGTTTAAGCCTCACCCATTCTGAGTACAGATACAGATCATTTAGATGGTTGAACAGATACAGATAATGGTGTACTCGCTCAACCCTACCAGAAAGTCAAGAATTCAAGTCCCTTTTCAGGCAAATAATATTCTTTTTTTTCTCCATGATCTTGTTGAAAGAGATAGATAAATAGATTCAGAATCAGCTTATTCTTATGGTTGCTGCCTATTGGCCAGAACTCCCTAGTAAAAGAGGTTTTTAATCTCAATGGGACTTTTCCTGGTTAAATAAAGGTTAAATAAATAAATAAAAAGATTCAGATTCGGAAGACTTTATTGTCAATGTACTGGCGTCCCAGTGCAGGCAGGCAGGCAGGCAGGCAGGCAGGCGGATGGATGGATGGATGGATGGATGGATGGATGGATGGATGGATAGATGGATAGATAGATATGAGCTTGTAAGGGAGTGATTTCAGATTCGCAACAACATCGTTAAAAAAAAGGACCTTGCTCGCCTGAAAAGAGACTTGAACCCAGGACTTTTGGGTTACAAGGTATGCTTGCTACCAAGTGTCCCACATAAGTACTTCCAGTGGCAGCACAAGTGATAATATGATCCATCCTTCCCATTTTACTTCTCCTCATACTTGTCGTCTTGTCCTTCTGTTGCTGTTTTTATTGGCGGCTGGCTAACAATTAATGAGGCGCGTTACCGCCACCTACTGGTAGGGAGTGTTAACTGTTGCTGCTGTCGTTTACGTTGCACAATCTAGTACATCACAGCAGCCCACTTGTGGTCGGGGTAATGGATTGTAATTAAAAGCTACCAAGCCAAGTTGAATTGAGTTGAGTTGAGTTTAGTTGAGTTGAGCTGAGCTGTGCTGGTGGAAAAGGGCCATATGTAACAGAAACAAACGCAGCTGCATAGATGAGTTATTAGAAAACATCGCTGCATTTCAGCACATCTGACCAGACTGTGGCGCTGTTTGCAGAAACCGGACGTGAAGTTACGAGTAGAAGCTATACACCACTGTCAATATGGATTTCATGGGTTTATTGCAGTTTTGAAGTTCCTATTCAAGTGTTACAGACAGACTGGCTCAGCCTTCTGTTGCATTGCCAGTTAATGTTTAAAATCTCATAAGTATGATGTTAGTTTCTTTAGTTTAATTCCTGGATCAGAGTACACAATTTTTTTCATCGTTCACAACAGTTGCTATTTCAGATTAACAGACATTGTGTCGTAAAATGGGACGGTGTCTTGTTTCTCGCGAGTGGTCACACTTGCAACACTACACAATCTGATCATTGTGTGGTGTTGCAAGAAACGGCACAAGGCGGGGAGGCAGGACAAACAGCTGCCAGTCAGTCTTTTGAGGACACATCTCAGGGTCTGTCCCAATACACCCCCTATCTACCAAACACAAGATGTCATGTCAACGTTATTTTTTTGGGCTAAATCTGGTCGGTCCTTCATAGCCATGTTTAACCCCAAAAATAGATGTTGAAAATGGGGCTGAGTTTGGACCATCGGATTTGGTCCTAATTTAGCCCAAAATTAGATGTTGAAAAGTGGTTGAAAAACACCTTTTCAACGTTTAATTGAAAGATGGCTTTTCACCTTTCACTTTTAACCAAATCAAAACGTTTCAAAGTTTTCAACAGATGGACATGTCTTTACAATGTCTTTTTCAACCAAATTTTACTGGGTGGGAAGCCCTACTTTTTAGCCCTACCCCCAAATTTTTGCGTGTCCCCGTGAAGGTAGTGGTATCCCAATACCTCTTTGCACGTAGGGGTAGAAATGAAATGAAATGAAAAATACTTTATTTAGTGGACATAAGGAGGGATAGTGGGTATGAATCTAGCCCTTCAGAGCGAGGGGTGTCAGATGCTGACTTGGTGGGGAAGGGCCAGAGAAAAGGGAACAGCAGCAACCTCCGGAGAGCGACAGGACTCAGAAAGGAAAACTCACAAATGTACATATATACACATTTGTTCGTAACGTTAGCCAGACTAGCCACGTTAGCTAGGCTAAAATACTGATGAAAGGCTATTGGGCAGTTTACAAGAGACAACAGTCGTCAATGACGACTTCTTCTCCGTGTGGTTGTTTTGTTTATTAATCAACTGAAGCATGATGAGTAGGGATGCGCATCGTTAACTGGTTCCATTTGGGAACCGACTCTGAGTCAAACAATTCTTTAGAATCATTAACAAAAACTCCTTAAGATTCCTCAATCGATTCTTCCTGAGCTGCGCTGCAACTGTAAATAAACATACTCAACTCGCAAATTTGCCATGACGTCTCACACAAGCTGCTGCAGAGCAGAGGTGGGCTGAGCTTTAACATGTGATGCGCTGTGGAGAAACGTCCCGACAAAAACTATCCAAAGTCTGGCTGCAATTCACAAAGAAAGAGGACTTCTTGGAGATCGCCACCTGTAGAACTGGAACAGGGATCTGTACTCTGGTGGCGGCGCTTCCGCTGCTCCTCACGGGAGACGTGCGGTTTTGATGCGCTTCATAAAAATAAGTGATATAGCTCTAAGCGCCAAAGATGGTAACACAACTAATACGTCCAAGTGTTTGGCCTCAACACGGAGAGGCAATACTCCAGCAATGCTGTGTTTGACGCACCAGCACAGCAGGTAAAATTAAACAACTGGATAACGTCGTGCGATAATGATAAAAATTATGTTAGTTTAGCACCACTATTCGGAATTTGTGTCACCAGCTTTCACTTGTGAATTTTGCATTAACCATCCACGTAATTATAGCTGCTTGACTTGTGGACTCATTTTAGTCATTTTAGTTTTGTTTATTTGTTGATTCTCAGCAGTGAATGATTAAGATTGATAAACCTGAGATTTATTTTAATATGGTTGCATTTTTTTCTGTACTCATGTTCTACTGTTTTTCAGCATATTTGGGAATCGATAAGAGAATAAGTAAAAAAATGGATCAATAAGCAGGAATTGATAAAGCATCAGAATCGATAAGTCCTTATCAATATACATCCCCGATGATGAATGATAAAAAAACAATGATGAATGATGAAAAAAAAAAAAAAGATAGCAACTGTTAACTCCATGCTGTTGCTGGGTGTGTTATGATGAGACGTAGGCCTATGTGCAAACGTCACTCCACAGTTGCTTACGTGCCTGAATGTAAATGCAGCAAGTGGTGTCCCAGTTCCTAGGAAAGATTACAAAGCCCTACCCCTTGTGGCTTCAATTCAAGGGTGTTGTAGTAGTGGGTAACAACTAGTAGGAGGAACACTGGGATTGGGCCAAAGAGGCATGGAAATTGATGCCACAGCTCAACAAATCTCTCCTCCGTTCCACTGTTCCACCGAGGAGCGCTGTGTCTCTCCCCCTTTTTCACCATTGCTGTTTGTGTACCAGTGCTACTGAGCGGTCTCTCTGGTGGAAGCGAGGGGTGCACTGTCCTTCTGTTGGTCGATATGTAGGAACACATTGCAGGACATGTCACACTCGGCAGACAAACCCCAAAAGGTTCTGACACGGCAGTCTCTCTGCGTTGCAGTTGCGAAGCGTCGCAGACACCAAATCACCAATTGCTGACTATGTCACATTACATGGAGCGAAGATGTGACGTTCTGTGATCCAACAACGCAGAATCGGGTACGAAAGTGAGCGACTGTCTGGTAAAATTGGGCAAAATTTGTGTAGTCTGATCCAGGCTTAAAGTTGTACTTCCATGGTGATTTCATTAATATTTCTGTGTTCTCCATTATTATTGAATGCATTCTGCATCGTTTCTGTTTAAAAAAACCTTCTGGTATCTTTGTATCCAGCTGTATTTGTATTCTAGAAGAGAGGCTTGTGGTCCAACGGCAGCTTTTCCGGGTCCTTCTCATGAATTTCCGTCTGATTGGCTGCCTCCCATCAGTGTATGAAGGAAGCTCCGCCCCTCCGCTCTTATTTCGTTACAGACAGGAAATAGAGCCGACAAACAAGTTTGTTCCGCCATGCTAACAAACAGTTAGCTAATTAGCTTCTCAACTCCGAAGCTACAGTCGTGCTGTCTTTACTTCTAGTGTGTAGTGGAGGGTTACCTGCCTTCCAATGGACAGATAGAAACCCCACGTGGGATACGCTATTTGCAATGTGACGTAGAACTGCGAGGCTGTTCCTGATTCGCTCTTTTCTTCGTATTGTTTCACTGATGAGAAAGCACAGCCGACTGGGGGGAACGCAACGCTAGCAAGTCAGCATGTGTAAGTAAACAAGGGGAAACCCTCCGTATTTCAGAAGGAGCAAGTTAAACGGGTTTTCAGTGGAAGGAGGCCTTTAAGTGTTTGGTGGTAGTTATAAAGGCCACTGGCTCTGATTGACTGCCAGGTTTCTGTCAGTCTGCTGAGGCTATACTACTACAACTACTACGACTACTAATAATGATGATAATAGTAATAATCATTTTAATTTTCTTATTATTATTATTATTACAAGGAGCGGCTGAATCTTCAAATTAAAGGATAAGTTTCTTTTTTTCAAGCGGGACCTTATTTCTAGGAGTATATACGTGCATTTACTCACCAGTAAAGTTTCTGCATCACTTTGAGTCCTTCGGAAATAAAATTAAGTCGCCCTTCGGTGCATGTCCGGTGAAATTGGAGATATGGGGCAGCCACTATATAAGACATTATCTGCAGCAAAACTCCTTAATTTCTGCCGATACTTTAAGTAGAATGAAAAAACAAACGAACGAGTACTATTGTCCTGTGTCCAGATTTAGCTTTCCGTTAGTTATCAGGGTGTTCTACACACTTTTCGGGGCCACGCGTTCACGATGTGCGCTTCCGTAGTACAGCTGAGAAGAGCAGCTCGCTACCCAGACAACAACAAAAACACAATTTGTGAAAATATGAACTCACAGGACAGTAGTACTCATTCGTTCGTTCATTCTACTTAAAGTATTGATGAAATGAAGGAGTTTTGCTGCAGATACAGTACTGTCTTGTAGAGAGGCTGCTCCGTCTCTGCCATGATACTGGACATTCACTAAAGGGCAACTCCACACGATATCTTCCGAAGGACTCAAAATGATGCAGAGACTTTACCAGTGAGTAAATGCACGAATAAAGTCCTAGAAATAAGGTCCAGGTTGAAAAAAAAAGAAACTTATCCTTTAAGTGAGTTCCCTGTAACACAGCTTCTTCATTTTTCTTCTTTGGATGAAAACACAACATAATCAGCTTAAAGTTTCTTTGAAGTTCAGATCATCCCACATAACATTGGATAAAACAATGATGTCTCAGTCAGTTTGCACCCTCCATCTCAGATACAAAGTCTCCTGGCAACACATACAACTTTTTTCATGCAGACCCAGAATTACAAGTGTACGTAGGCTGTCGGTGGCCAGTAATCACCATCACCTCCCACTGAAACTCCAGCACATCTCAAAGTCCCTGTTAAAAAAGAAAGGACGCAAACAACAGCTTGACACGTTTTCTAACAGCATCCTACCAGTGTTGGAGGAATCAGATTCAGCTCCGGTACTCCTGTGTTACATGAGTTAGCAGTGGCAAGTTTTAACTTTAGTTTTACATGATTTCATCTAAATCCTGCTGTGACATCTGAGAATAACAGCCAGCTACATTCTTTATTCTCTTCCTAAATCCCCACTCTCATTATCTCTTTTTAAACTTGGCTCATTTCTTTATGTGTTGGGAATTGTTGGAGTGATTAATCAGAAATTAAAGTAATAAACACAAAAAAGCTGTTTTCTGGACTGCTACCTTCAAGGACCACGTGTAAAATAAGAGCATAAAAGTCATGAAGTCACCGCTGCTGTTCTTTTAGCACGTTCACCTTCCTGAAGGTGGAATAGAGGAAAGCTGAGGTATTTGCCATCTCAGTTCGACTGAAACAGAGTAATATTTTCCATTGATGATAAATCAGACTCCTGACTTTAAATGGCTTTAAAAGAGAGCGAAGTCTTCGACTGCGAAGCAGAGCAGATATGGCCATTTATATCATCCTCCCATAATTTGGGAATGAGCACACCCATAAAATTGTGGATAATGAGCGATGTGATTTTCCCCACTATTAGACATTTCACATTGCACAGCCTGTTAAAACCAATGGCTTGTGGAGGAGTAACTGCACTCCACTCTACCGCATATCATCCATCTCCTTCAGGCTTTGCAAGTTTGTTTGCCAGCTGTCCACAAATCTCCCCACATTACACTCCATCATTTGTCATTTTTCCCCGGTGAAAGAGGTTGAACGGCATGGTGCAGCCCCCGTGTCAGCAGAGAGCATGCTGCATAAAGCGTTACCGCTCACAACAGGTCGCTCACCGGAGGCGCCTCGTTCCCCGGCGGGAGTTTCTGACTTCTGTGAGTGCATCCCTGCCATGGTGAGCTTTTCACTGAGAGCAGAAACTGTGACCTCACACTGGACAACCAGGACAGTTTGATGAAGCCTGCGGGAGAATACCACCCCCCGCCTCGTGTCTGTATGGGTATGAGCTTAACTACATGCTTGTTTTCTGCCTAACGCGAGCACAAGTCTGCTGCAGGTCACATGAGAGATCAGAGAAACAGTGGGGCTGTCTCCTGACTTCAGACTTGGTGATGGAAAGCAGAGCCAACTGGTGGGCACCAAACAGAGCAGGGATGAAAGAAGCTTTGTCTGGGAAGCAAGATGGAGGCACGCAAATAGGACTGAGGGAAGACAAAGATAGGAGGGGGAGGGGGAAAGGGCAAATCTTAAAGGTAAAGATGCAGAACATTTCATCTGCTCTCATTCCTACAGAGAAATACGCTCAAAACAATGAGGAAGCAGTTTAAAAAATAATCCTTGATTCAATCAGAAAGAAATCCCACAGAGATCAAGATTGGAGGAAGATCTGGCCAAGAGGACCGCAGCACATGAGAAGCCGGCTTCTGTCGGTTGGCCCCATGTTCCAACCAGACTAATAGAAACAGAACTGTGTAAAAGAGATAAGTGATGAGAAGATGATGATGATGGGTCTAAATTACCATCCAGTCAGCAGGAGGTGAAGAAGAAGAAGTCTTCTGTTTCCTGGTTCCACAACAAACAAGCTCAAACGAGGTGATAAAATAAAAAGTTAATGCAGCAGCCCTTTTTGACGCGCCAGATCTTCTGGTAAGGTGTCACAGCTTGGTCCGCATTGCAGGCGGTAATGCTGGGCACACACCAGACAGCATTTCAGCAACAGCAACATTTCACCAGACAGCAACAGAGCTGCTCTTCTCAGCTGAACTGCAGCAGCACACATCGGGCCTGTAGAGTGCAGAGAAACCCCTAATAACAAACTGAGTTAAAGCAGTACAGCGCAAGTTCCAGCTTTTTTCCAAAAGTTCGCCCCCTCTGGCAACGAGTGGAATGTCATGCATGTGCGTGAGCTGCTTCGACTGTGTTGGTCTTAAGTTTAACCCACATTACACTCAGTCTGAGCCCAGAGGTAGACTCACGATGTCTACTAAGGTAATAAAGTTATAAATCTGCAAGTTGTTTACGGTTTCATCATTGAGTAAACTGACGGACTGTATGCTAATGGTAACAACAGGCTAACAGTAACGCTGGCTTGTAGTTCAAATATCTAAATTCACAGACTGAGACCACGATTACTTTATAAGATTACTGCATCAACTAAAATTAACAAGTGAATAAAGTGTATGTCTTCCCAAGGAACATTTAGATGGCTGTCATACTGCTACATTTACGTGCTAAAAACTTAGCATTGCAACATTCTGCATCCTTATTTCAGTCATACGTCACATTTACCTTGTTTGTGAGAGGAAAGCCAACTGTGGGTCCGTTTTATTGCCAGACTGGATCAGAGCTCCCCCCAATTAAAAAAAGAAAAAAAAAAACTGCTTGGTTTTTTACTCCCGTCTTACACCGATGCCGGTGTTGTGCCGAAAAATGCCCCCCTGCCATGGGGCAGGGGGGCCCCAACGACCAAACTCCAGCTTGGTTCTCTTCGTCTCACAAGACAAAACTTTTCTTCTTTGTCTTCCTGGAGTCTGAGTTGGGGTTTGAGAGGCACCTGCTCTCCATCTTTTAGCAGCAGTCCATGTTGTCTCAACATGCGCGGACCTGCAGTGGTGGAATACAACACCGGTGCAGCCAGACAAACGAGAACGCGCAGCTCGTCTCCCCCACAAGCCCCCCCTTGAGGCTTCGTACCCGAAACTCTTGCATTGAGCATTCAGAAACAGTATTAGAGACCACCGCAGTGAAGAAAGATCAGCTCGTTCTACACATCAGGCAGCTGTTAGAGCATGTGGAAGAAAGAAAAGATAGTATTTAACATTTAAACTTGCACAATGCACCTTTTACTCTGTACTTACAGGACAATAGTACTCGTTCATTCGTTCATTCTACTTAAAGCATTGATGAAATGAAGGGGTTTCGCTGCAGATAATGTCTTGTAGAGAGGCTGCCCCGTCTCTCCCGTTATATGGATGCACACAATATGTAATCTCTTCTGAAGGAATCAAAGTGATACAAAAATTTTACTAGTGAGTACAGACCTGCAACAGGCAGGAATTCCCGCAGGACCTGCCATATGAACGGGATTCACACAGCCACGGGCGAGAGCGGGCGGTCAGTCGGGTCCTGCAGATGTCCAGCATGACTCAGAGTCGTCTATTATCCTATAAACTTACTGTCTCAACATAACTGTTGGTTTCATTGACATTCCTGTCATGATTTCATCCATCAGCATTATTCAACTAGAAAAACACTGAGAGAGCACAGACCCCCCCCCCACCCAAAACACACACATCACCACCAACAACACTATGTCCCTATCGTCAGATGAACGATCCTCTGAAAACAAATCCCCAGTATTTGTCTGTCTGTCTGTTTGTCCGTCTGCTAGTGAGTAAAATAACTCAAAAAGGCGTGGTGGGCAATGTTGCTTGTCGGTCCTAAACTGTCGACTCCTGCTGCACTTAAAGTGAAAACTTCTTCACGGGACCCACACGGGTCGACCTGCGCATCACATCTGCCACTCCTTGGTAATAATCCAGTAATTAACGAACCCTGATGAAAAACGCTTTGAAAATCCCAGCAGACAGCGTAATTAACAAAAACGCCTTCTGTTTTTGAAAAACCACTGTGTGCACAGCGGCCACAGGCCACGTGAGCCAGGGTGGCCTGTGTGTGGGTTGTCAATCAAAGCCTCATCGTGCTGCTCTCTAGAAAAATCCCTCAAAAATTGTCAAGTGAAGATCGTCTTCAAAATTTGCATAAAAACACTCCCACTGGAACTCGAGGGAATCCCTCAGATGAATGGAGTCCTGCGGGAGCAGGATGGAAATCCCATCCCGTGCAGGTCTCTACCGGTGAGTAAATGCACGTATAAACTCCTAGAAATAAGGTCCAAGCTGAACACAACGAAAGTTATCTTTTAATACTTTAATTATTTCTCCAGTCTTTTCATAATGGGCTTATAGGTACTAAAAGGCATACCGTGTAACTTTTAGAGATCCACCAATATGCAGGATTGTGGCCGATCCAGCATTCCGATCCAGTCATTTCCATCTTTATGACTATTATGATAAATGTACACTTTATTTGTTAATAAAAAAATAAGAACATTTATATCCGTGTTAATTTGTTACTTTTTTTTAACAAGGCTAAATGTTTGATTCAAGCTTGATGCCTTCACTCACACGGCAAAGTATACAGCTTATTCATTCAACCGTAGTATCGGTTCAGTATCGGCCGATATGCTCAGCCCAGGTATCGTATCGGATTGGATCGTAAAAAACTGGATTGGTAATTTTTGACCCAAACATCAGCCTAATGTAAGTAATCATGATTTCTGGGGTCAGTATACAGCACTTGATGCATCGGTGCTCTGAGGGGGGCTGCCCTCCTCAGAAACCAGACATTGTAACTTTGCAGGAGCCGATCCGTCTCTCATTGGATCATGTGACCTGGATGTGACTGACGCTTTGCAAAAAAACTCAGCTTATCTGAACAATGATAATCCGACGAGGATGCAGGGAGGCCATGCTAGCCACCTCCCTGCCACGCTATCCTTTGAGGGGGGGGGGGGCACTACAGGTGAAAACCCAGTTTTTTCATCACCTGGTCAATTTTGAGATTTTCGTTTTTCTCCCTCCTCCAACATGTTTTCTTTCAGAATAGTGTAAAAGAAAAAAAAAAAAAAACACCCGTCAAAAAAAAACATTTAAGTAGTTTATTTCATGATACTTTGTCTGATGCACCCAAATAGCTTCAAAATGCAGCTTAAGTTGGTGTTTTTAAACGGAGCGCAGCACCAGGTGCTCGTCTGAACCCCGTCATGGCTGGTATCATTGTCTGGTATATTTCCAGCTCATGAATCTGATTGGATCTGATGTCTGTAAATAGTGATATAGAACAAAAATGTGGAGAATTTTACAATCCAAAACTTTAAAGGCTGTTTTCTCAAAATGAGTTTTTTCTCTTATTCTGGGTAAAAGAAATCTCCACTTCAGGAGCACTTACAGAAACCAAACTTTCAAGTTTTGCTTCTGACTGTATTCTTAAAGTTTTCACAAAAGGATTTTTTGATATCTCATTCACAGCGTGATTTATAGAACATTTCATCCCAAAAATATGTAAAAAAAAGTTGGTTTTTTTCCGTTGTTGTTGACAGTAAATTCTAAATTGTGAAATAATCTATAGTTTCAACATCCCCTTTGTAACACTTGACTTAAATATGTGAACAAAATTCAAAAGAAACTTTGAACCTGGTTTAATCCTGTGTTTAGTTTTGTTTTTCTAGAAATGTATGCAAATTAGCACATTTTTGACTATATAACACCTCATTTGCATATTTAAACATTACATTTCAGAAAACTAGCAATCTAAAAAATGATAGCCCTAATGTGAGAACTAAATTAGGAAAGTTTCATGATGATACCAGTTAGTTACATTTTTTACCCTATTTCCTGAGTGTCTCGCCTTAATCTGAATATTTACCTGATAAATGTTGAGTTTTGCATGAAAGATGATGGATCATGGACACTGTGGTGACATCATCTCTGAATGGGACCTGTGGTATCTGGCAGCTGATAAGGTGAGCACATGCCTCCAAAGTTCATGTGAGCATGACATCTCTGAGTTTCCTGTAAAGTATAAATTCATGGAAAGGTTAACATTTCCTCATCGCTCCCTCAGCTTTGATGTTTTTGATTATGTTTCACCTCCACAGTGGAGGAGTATGACAGCTTCATTTGCTTTATGTTCGTACTATAACCTTTAAAAGTGTTGCATTTGGTGGATTTAATTAAATATCTGCACTGTTACTATCACCAGCACAAAGTTCACTTCTGCTAAAACAAAATGTGGATAAACGTGTAGGTCTGTCTTTTATTCAGTCAAGCTGACAAGTAAATCATCACATAGAGGAAAATATCATGTTCCAATCATGACAGTGGTCTTTGCTGTCACAGTACTGTATCGTTGTGCAGATTCAGCTCACTAATGTGAATGAAATTACAAACATGTGATGGGAATTGGGTCATACCTTTGATAATATTTGGGCATGCATATGGATGAGATTAAGCCATGCAAAGAGTGTGTAGAAATGGGCAAAACAAATGGTTAGAAATACTAAACACATGTTGAGATTGGGACTGCGCCGTGATGTGTGTTTAACACTGCTGCCTCACAGCCAGACGTTCCCGCTTTAAAGCTCGTCCTCTCTCCGTGCAGACGTGGTTCCTCTCTGGATTCTGTGGCGTCCTGGACCGTGATTCTGAACTGTCATCACAGTCTGAGCAGACAGTCTGTAGTGGGCCTGTGATGGACTGGTTGTCTGTACCGGGTGTAGACAAAGAACCGTGAAGCTGGTTTATACTTTCACCTGTTCACATCTGCAAGAGCTGAGATGAATACAATCTGCTACACTCTAAAAAGAGTATCTGAGCTGTAGTTGAAATGAAAGACTTATTTACATTGATCTAAATTAATCATCTTATTTTTGAGTCAAATCAATTTGAAACCAAACTCTCTAATCTGAACTGCTTTTTAACTTTCACTCAAAGTAAATTTTTAAGTTGTTGCAGGTTTAGCATGCATGAACATCAAAGGGGGCGGGGCTATTTTCAAAACTCCACATAAGCATCTGGACCACAGTGACTCATGGGAAATGCAAATTCAGCAGGAGTTTAACTTTTTATGATTGTGCTCATCATGCTGCTTGCTACGATGCCGGACAGGACAAGTAAAAAAAAGATAACGACAGCCAAAGAGCTCTGAGTTAACTAGATTCTGAGGTCATTTTCACACAGGACCTATTTAGGTCAACCTAACTGGGTTTTGGTACTGAACACGGTCTGTGTGAACACGCAAGCACGCACTCGTAGTCAATGTATCTCGCCTTCTCTCAGACCGGCTGTACAGGGTGGTTTCAGAGCGGCTAAATCCCAAATACTCCGCCTTTTTGAACTAAACTGGTATCCGTAGGTAGCTGTACTGTTGGGATATTCTTCTTGACAGTGTTATCTTACAAATCATAGGTATACACGGCATGCCTGTACTGCTTAGTATCCTCTTGTGTTTGATAGCTACTAATTTATTTCAAATGTTCAACAGGGCATTCACAAACACTGGACAAAGTAGCAACCACGGCTAGCAGGCTAAGTGTTAATGCTCATGTTTACAACTCACTGGTAGCATACCTGGCTGTTCACCGATAATATCTGCGAATGGTCCGGACTTTGCAATTCAGCAGAATCAATCTGCGCCGTGTTCAGGTCTGTCTGGAAATCCACCGCCTCCATTACATGATAACATTGTTCTCCACATGCAACATGTCTCGTCTTCAACATGCTCCATCATTCATGTGTGTTTTGTTACAACCCAGCCACTCTTTACAGTTGGGACGCATCTTTTTCTGTCTGGTTGCCATGGATACACAACGCTCCAGTCTGTAGAACAACTGCTGGGCGCGGTGATTAAAAAGCAGACGTGAAATATTAATTGAAAATTGAAACACTGTTACCTTTTCACGGCTGCGGCAGCACCTGGTTCGACCCAAATATGTGTGAAAACGACCTTGGTTAACTTGCAGCTGTACTTGTAGTGAAACACAAACATGTGGACAAAACTAACCATTAGGACAGGGGTGCCCAAGTCCAGTCCTTGACAGCTACTATCCTGCACTTTTTGGTTGCAATCCTTCTCAAACACACCTGGATCAAATGAATGGCTCGTTACCAGCCTCTGCAGAGCTGAATGACATGTGCATGAGGTAATTTGCCGTTTGATTCAGGTGTGTTCGGGAGGGTATGCTCTAAAAATTGCAGGATAGTAGATCTGGAGGACCGGACGTGGGTACCCCTGCATTAGGAGAAAGTACTTCCCCCATTGTAGTTCCACAAGACAGAGAAAGATGAATCCAGATGAAGAAGAAGAAGCGGACAGGCAGAGTGTTGCTTTGTCTACGTGTGGTTCTGTGATCTAGTCACGCAGGGACGAGCTCGCGGGCGCGCCAGGAATGCTGTAGATGCTTGCTCCATGGTGCAGCACGCACGGACCCGGTGTAAGGCCGGGATCATGCTACGTCAGTGTTACATGGGGGAAGGGATCCCATCCAGCGGGTCTGAAGTTCCTGGCGGAGCGGGGATGCTGCTCCGCTACCGTCCCATCATCCCCGGCTGCTGACGGACAGCTGTGTGCTGCTCTGCTCAACGGACATTATGATTTATTCATTGCTTCTGATGTGGTGACAAAACAGCCAGTGTTAGAAAAGCAGACATAACTTCATCAGCAAAATGCCGTGGCTCCTTCCGTGCCCCTCCTCCACCTCCTCGCTCGCCTCTGCAGTAATTTCATTTTCACCTCCTCTAAGGACCCATGAGTGAGAGCGCTGGTTCTGGGCGGGTGGACGGAGGAGGCCAAGCTAGCTGGGTGTCCCTTTGTCCTTGTTGTATGTGGAGCCTCAGACCATCCATCTCTGTCAGAGGCAAGCATCTCAGGACCCCCCCTTTATCCACCCCCGCCCCACTCACTCCGGAGGCCCCGTCTCCCAGGCATGTCAGTGCTAAATGGGGCCTTTACACAGTATTGACTGGCTCGACAAGTCTCTCTGCTTGTCCTGCTGGGCAGAGTAGGAAGCAGCCCATCATAATTTTTCCTCTCGGCTTCCTGGAACGTGGACGCAGCAGGCGAGCGGAGGGCTGATTCTGAAAGCGGGAGGAGGCAGTGATGGGGACGAAATGGGGTGCTGTCTCATTGTGTGACACGGGCGGCGACTTTCCAGCGGGTGAAGACCCCACGCTTGCACATACGTCACCTTGCATGTCTGCGAGTCAGCTATCAAGCCGTTGCAGCGGCGTGTTTCCTCACCAGTCTGCAGGAAAATGAATCCCCAAGAGACCAAAAAGGCATGTTCAATGTTTTAGAGAAATTTCCCTGAAAGCCACCGAGCAGCAGATCTTTATTTCACTGCTGCTGGCACCGAACAGGTCTATCAACATGAATGTTCACAGTGGTCATCAATGGTCAGTCAAAGATTATTAAAGACACAAACATGAATAAAAATAAGGATAGGCCCATACATTGGCCGGCTGTTATTTTAGGCTGATATCTGTGGTTTTTGCTGGTATTGACATTGGCTGATACTTTGGGTGTGTTTTTAGATACCCCCACTCGGCATCATTTCAGACTTCTCTCTCTCTCTCTCTCTCTTTATATATATATATATATATATATTTACATATGTATATTACTGTGGGTACAGAAAGTATTCAGACCCCTTTAAACTTTTCACTCTTTGATTCATTGCAGCCATTTGCCAAAATCAAAAAAGTTCATTTTATTTCTCATTAATGTCACTCAGCACCCTATCTTGACAGAAGAAAAACAGAAATGTAGAAATTTTTGCAAAGCTTTATTAAAACAAGAAAAAGTGAAATATCACATGATCAAAAGTATTCAGACCCTTCACAGTGACACTGATATTTAACTCACAGATTGTCCATTTCTTCTGATCCTCCTTGAGATGCTTCTACTCCTTCATTGGAGTCCAGCTGTGTTTAATTAAACTGATTGGACTTGAGTAGGAAAAACACACCTGTCTATATAAGAGCTTCCAGCTCACAGTGCATGTCAGAGCAAACGAGGATCATGAGGGGAAGGAACTGTCCAAGGAGCTCAGAGACAGAATTGTGGTGAGGCACAGATCTGGACAAGGTTACAAAAGAATTTCTGCAGCACTAAAGGTTCCTAAGAGCACGGTGGCCTCCATAGTCCTTACATGGAAGAAGTTTGGGACGACCAGAAGGGAGCAGGGAGATGGAGAAAGTTCCACAAAGTCAACTATAGTTGGGTTTCCATTACATATTTTTTGAAAAATGAAATAGATATTTCTTAAATTTCAAAAAGTACAATAGTGATAGCAGGTGTTTTCATTGAATGGTATAAGCTGTAATTCTGGTAAAATCTCGTCCCGCGAGACTGCTGCTGCTCCTCATCAGGAGATGAAAGAAGCGGATGATAATTCAGAGGTAAAGTCCGATGCACGGAGACTCTGATCACATCAGCAGGGAAAAACACTCGTGGCTATTTCCAGGACAGACGCCAGAAATGTAACACAAATGAAAAACCCCTCAGGATCAACTTCTGGAGTGTGGATGTCAATTCTGGATCTTGTATTCCACTTTTATCCGGCACCAGTTCCTGACTGATGTGGTGATGCAGCTGTTGATACGAAGGCGCAGTCATACGAAGTTATTCCGTGGTCACATTTTATTAAATTCTAGTGACGTATAATTAACATGTGGGAACGAGATAACCGAGTCGTGGTGTTAGAAATGTGTGCAAATGACATAAACAGCTCGTGGCCAGTCGTTTAATATATAAAGAAGTTAAGCCATTGGTATAATGAACTGATTGAGTTACAGCGATGTGACTGATAAAACTTCCCCTATCAATCCGATTTCACAGTTAATGCTTGTAAATGATCGTATTCATCTTAATTAAGAAGGAATAACTGGATTTTAACCCCCCTACGTCACGCCTGATGGTGTGTAACTGCGATAAAAGTGTTTCTAATACACTTATGCAAAAAACTGCTTACCTGAAACGTCTGAATTTACACCTCATAAAAGCCTAAAACCTTTTTTTCCGGTATTTGAGAGTTTTTTTTCGAAATGTGGGTGTTTCCATTAGCGGCTTTTAATTGCGATATTTAGATTTTGCGCAATTCCAGGTGTAGTGGAAATCCAGCTTATCACTGCAGCCTCCACCAGTCGGAGCTTTATGGCAGAGTGGCCCGATGGAAGCCTCTCCTCAGTGCAAGAGATACAGTATGAAAGCCCGCATACTGTTTGCCAAAAACACACGAAGGACTCCCAGACTGAGAAAAATAAGATTCTCTGGTCTGATGAGACCAAGATTGAACTTTTGGAGTTAATTCTAAGCAGTATGTGGAGAAAACCAGGCACTGCTCATCACCTACTCAATACCATCCCAACAGTGAAACATGGTGGTGGCAGCATCATGCTATGGGAGTGTTTTTCAGCTGCAGGGACAGGACGACTGGTTGCAGTTGAAGGAAAGATGAATGCAGCCAAGACAGAGATCCTGGAAGAAAAGCTCTTCCAGAGTTCAGGAGCTCAGACTGGGCCGAAAAAATGTCCACCACCGTTCACCATCCAACCTGACAGAACTGGAGAGGATCTGCAAGGAAGAATGCAGAAGATCCCAAATCCAGGGAGGAACACTTGTTGCATCATTCCCAAGAAGACTCATGGCTGTTTGAGCTCAGAAGGTGCTTCTACTCAGTACTGAGCAAAGTACTGAATACTTATGACCATGTGATATTTCAGGGTTTTTTTCTAGACTTTAGACTTTTAGACTTTATTGTCCCCAGGGGGAAATTCTTTTTCACAGACCAGCCCTTGACTTCCACCTTATAACATGACAATACAAACTACACAGGATCCCACATAAGGGTATATAGGCAGAATAACATTCCAACACAGAATACACCGTGAAATATTTGAAATAGTATGAAAGACATGACAATGTAGCCCAGGGATGCTCAGCGGGGAATTTTGTTTAAGGCAGCTATGACTGAACTTTCTGCACCGCAGTGTCCTGCATCGCCGTCCTGAAGGCAACGGGATAAGATATTCCTGTAGTGGGTGGGTAGAGTCCTGTGAAAGTGCAATGTGTGTAATGGCCTTGATGTTGAGTTCAGACAGGTTGGGTATGGCGAGATCCATGATTTTTGCAGCAGTAATGGTTATGTGTAATAGTTTAGTCCAGTTTTAAACAGTAAGTATGTTATAGAAACAAGTGGAGCAGTACAGTAGTACGGATTGAATAATGCTTTGGTACAGTGACAGAAGAAGACATGGAGCAACGTAGAGACCTTTGAGTTTAAAGGATGGCTGACAGTCTGACTCCGTTTTTGGATGTCTGTGATGTGCTGATCGAAGGTGAAATTATTGTCCAGGGTTACACCAAGATATTTGTAGTGGTCGACTGTTTCCACAAGTTGGTTATTAATAAAAATGGCACACTTGGGGTGGGTGGGCTGATTATCAGTTCTTGTCTTCCTTACATTGATGTGAAGATGGTTACTTTCACACTGAGTGAAGTGACTGATGGTGTTGTTGTAGTCCAGAACCAAGTGATTTTAATAAAATTGCAAAAATTTCTACATTTCAGTTTTTTTTCTGTCAAGATGGGGTGCTGAGTGACATTAATAAGAAGTAAAATGAACTTTTTTGATGCAAATGGCTGCAATGAATCAAAGTGGAAAAGTTTAAAGGGGTCTGAATACTCTCCGCACCCACTTACAGTATATATTTGGGCTGCAATGGTATACAAATATCACGGTTCGGTATGTACCTCGGTACACAAGTTATGGTTTGTTTTTTCTTCGGTACGGTAATGGGAAAAAATTTTATCCAAGTTCCTAAAATTTACATCAAAGCTGTCTGTTTTGTTATGGGTTTTTCTGCATATCATTTGAATGAGGAAAAAAAATCATAAATAAAGAAAATATTTTAAATAAAGTCCTGCTATTTGTTTTTTTACACTTTTCAATGAAAAAGTGAAAAAAAAAATCATGCTTTCACATCTAAAGTGACACCATCTCAGTTTTAAGAGCAGCATTTAACAGAAACAGCTCCACTTTCATTTCACCCATCCTCAGCACAAAACTAAACATCACAGCAGGTCACTCTCTGGTCAGACTGCCTGAATAAAAAAAATAAATGAGTAAATAAGTAACTGTTTTTACTGCTGTTTTTACAGAAGTGTTTCTGAGTTCAGTCGTCAAGCGACTTTTGTTTTCAGCCTAAAACTCAAGTCCCCAAGATGGGGACTTGAGACTTGACAGTGCTTTCTCTGGTTAAACAAGCTCACGTTCGATGTTGTTCACAGTTGTTAGAAACAGGATGGTGAGTGCGCTGCACCAAGTGGAGGCGATGTTTCACTGGTCCGTCACCGAATTATGTCCGTTGGCATGCAAAGACTTAATGAAACAATAAATAGCCAAATAAACTAATTCTGCGCCCAACAGTTCGGTACAGGGTCGTGCCAAACCGAGAGTAGTATGTATTATATATAAATATAATTTAGTTTAACGTTTATGTTTCTATTTAATATTTGTTTACAAGTGCACTGTTTCTTTCTTATATTGTCGTTCTCAAAATTACTCATACTGTCCAGTTAAAGAAAATGCTAAATTGAAAACAATAACACAAATAACCATAAACTAAAGAAACTAATAATAAATAAAAAATTTGAAAATTATATTGCAGTGATATAAAGCATTTCCTTTGAGTTGTGGTTAGAAATAATAATTTAAAAAACCACAAAAGTGTTGCTCAACAGAATTTTGTCTTTGGAGCCCCATCATGCTTCTTTATTTGTTTTCTTTTTTTGTGTGTTTATTTTTAATATTTCTGTTGAACCAAAATTCAAAATCAGTGTCATGATTTTCATAAAACTTTTAATTATTATTTTGTCAATTTCAACTCACAGTAGTTTCTTCTTCAGAGGGATCTGTTACTTCCTTCTGTTATTTTAAACAGAGGACTAATGAAAAGCTAACTTTATGTCTCTGAAAAGTCCCCCCCAAAGTGACACTATTGATATGGGGCATACTTTTTCTGCTTTTCCAACATAAACACATCGTAATCCTGCGGTGCAATGCTGCATAATGCATGGAGGCATGTAGGCAGACATGTGTTAGTCATTTTTTCGGCCCCCACGTTTTTTCATGTGCAGCTGCACACAGTCTGCATAACGTCACAAATCAAACGTGCTCCGTCCAGCATGATCTGACCAGCTCCTCTTGTAATGTCAGGAATGGTTAACTCTTTCAGTCTCTTTACTGCTCTATAAATGTTCAGCAGATTTGTGAGCAGGTGACTATGGAGGAAAATCCATAAAAGCTGGAATTTCCAAGTAACAGCTTTTTATCCTGAAGCCTGTTAAGTTTGTTAAATCCTGTAGGACATACTCTCTGAATGTGTACTCGGTTTTAAACAAGGATGGATGGATGGATGGATGGATGGATGGATGGATGGATGGATGGGGCAACTGTTAGATCTTTTGGATCTTGTGCATTCACCTGAAAAAAATAAAATAGTTCTATTTTTCTGAATGAATGGGATTTTTAAAATGATAAATTAATACAATTCTGTTTTTCTGAATTAACGAGACCATTTTTAAAGAAAAATCAATAAAATTCAGTTTTTCTGAATTAACACAATATTTCTTAAGAATAAATTAATAGTGTGTTTTTCTGATCCGAAAAAGTTCAGTTTTTATGAATTAATGCAATATTTTTTTAAGAATAAATCAATAGTTCTGTTTTTCTAAATTAACAAGATATTTCTTTAGATTCAGATTCAGAAGCCTTTATTGTTGTTGTACCGGCGTCCCAGTGCAATGAAATTCCGTTTTCAGTACAACCCGTCCAAGATTATACAGACAGTAGACACAATACAAACAGAACTGGGCAGACTGAGGGTGCAGACACGTGAGTGGCGCACCTGTTTGCAGAGGAGGAAAATGATTACATGAGGAGAGCTGGGTAGGTGAGCAAAAAAAAAAAAGCATGTACGCGAGTGCTGCTGAAAATCAGAACTCGGGTACAGGAAAAAAACAGACCAATACAATTAAGCACATATTCAGACAGGTTACAACATCATGGAAACATCAGGGGTGGGGGGATCTCCCTCCCAGCGAAGCAAGGTCGCAGTTTCTGTACCGCGCATCCGTCAGTCCCACTGTCAGGAAGAGGGGGAGGAGGGGTGGGGGTTGCGGTGAGCCAGTGAGATTCAGGATGTGTTGTGAATCAGTGTGTGTGTGTGTGTGTGTGTAAGCGGGTGGAGAGGTCACTACAGTTCAGCCATAGGTGTCATCTGTCCGTCTGAGCCAGTCACTCCTGACCGGGAAGGGAGGGGGGGTACAGAGCATCAATAATTAAGAATGAATTAATAAAGTTCTGTTTTCCTGAATTTACGAGATATTTTTTAAAGAATAAACTAATATAGTTCTGTATGTCTGAATTAACAATATAATTTTTAAAGAATAATTTAATAAACTGTGATGTCAGGGGTCGGTGGCTGTGGATAAAGAGGGCTGATCCGTGGACTGCTGCTGGGACGCAAGTTGGGCCCCGGCTGGGTCACCCGGGCGAGGGTGTATGATGTTGTGAGACCCGAAACACCCTGTGACCCCAGGATATATCACTGATGATGCGTCCCAACGCATCCTTGAGGTGTTTCATGCACAAATGAACTGTGATTTCAGGGGTCGCCACCGCTTCCTTTATTCAGCTCTGTCAGCAGTTTGAAAGTCCCGCCTCTGTTATGTCAGCAACGTGGCGTCCGTTCAGATCGAGTAGTGTGCTTTGTTCTGCACTAGATTTTTCACCGGTTTTAGGGCAACATCTGGGTATTTTCAGAGCACTGAATTTGAAATGAAACCGCACTTGCACTCAAAAGTAATTTACCATGTAGCGCAAGTGAGCAGACTGAGACAGACCCATAAACAAACACATGCACCTGATTCAGCAAAGAAACATGAGAAGAGATTATCAGAGGAAGAGAGGGAAAGAAAGAGAACGAGGAAGAAAGTCTGGACTGACTTTACCAAGAAAAAAATGGTTTGAGCAAACTAAATTTGAAAAAATATACACCCCCCGAAACCACGCCTCCAGAGCACAGGAACACTGTGGATGATTGTCGGCGAACATAACCGAGAACAGCCAAGGCTAGCTTGTTAGCTTCCCAGTATACAGCAGAGGAACCACGTTTCCTAAAAGTGATAATTATCTCACCTCCAACTTCTTCTGTGGTGTAAAACATCCTCACTGCAAACACCAGCACCTCCATGACTTCATCCACATGCTTTTTCTTTTTAAGAGCAAACAGCGGCATATATCAGAGCAGCGAGCAGCCATATTCGTCTCGGTTCGTCTGCACTGTGAGACGCTCACGGTGAGTTGCAAGTGCGTGCGGGAAGGGTGGGGGCGCGACTAACGGCAGTCGAGTTTGATGGACATAAGAATCAATCAATCAATCAGCACAGGCTGTTCACAACCCCATCCTGTGATTCTTTTTCAATTTTGTGTCAGAACATTTAATTAATTGTCTGCAATCGGGCTGTGAAGAAGATTTTAAGCAATGAATTTTGATTTTGATTTTAATTTTGAATCATGCTTCTAATTGTTTTTTTCTCTCCCTTTTGCTTATAGTGTTTTATGTAAAGCACTTTGAACTGTTCTGTACATGAAATGTGCTATACAAATAAACTTGCCTTGCCAATATAGTAAAAAATGCTCCTGAAAAGCATCATCCACCCCGCCTTTAAATGTGTGGCGAAGGCTGGAAAGCACGACTCTTTTGTTTGTAAGGAAAAGTAAACAGATTTTGGAAGGACAGTGATTGTAAACATCTGGCTGTTCACCATGTGATCACAAGACTTGTAGTTCTGCGTTCACCGAGGGAAATCCTCCATCCCTCATCCCTCTGTCATGAAAGCCAGCGTCCCACCATTTCCCAAAGGGAGCCAATACCAGTCATTCACATTCCCAGCACAGACCTGCATCCATCAATCATCTCATCTAACGCTGGCTGCAGTTCAGACGCAGATATTCTCTTTCTGAGGTCCTTCTATACGTTCTGAAGGGACGAGTCTCAGAACAAAAGGCGAGGGGAGCCAATAAATCCCTGAAGAGCGAATGACATTAAGCTGTTGGGAGGAAATGGATCCTGCAGTATGGAGCTTTGTAAACTTCCTGTTTTAACTTAAATGGAGCAAAACATCAAGACACCAACACAGGTGAAAATAAATTCATTTATGAAGAGGAGAGAGATAATAATATAATAATGCATCTAATTTGTATGGCACTTTACATTGTGCAAAAATCTCAAAGTGCAACAGCAGTAGATCAATAAAACAGTAAAACAATGAAAACACATAAATAAAACAACTAATAAGACAGTTTACCACTAAAATATCTCTGAAATAGGAAGGCTATAAGTCCTTTTTTAAAGCCTTCCAGGGTCTGTGGAGCTGATATTTTTTCCTTCTTTAACTGGAGGGTATGAATAATTTTGAGGACAACTGTATACATCCCATATCCAAGAGCCTCCTGTTCTGAAGAAGTTTTTCATCAGTTCTTTGGAAGTCAAAACTTTTTGTCCACAATAAATGAGTAAATCGGCACCCAGCGGTTCACAGTGAGAGATTGCTTTGAAAATAAAGAGAACTGTACTGATGATGTCCTCACTGGTAAATTCATTTTCTTTCAGAAATATAGTTGTGTGAAAAAGTTTTTGCCACCTTCCTCATTTCTAATTTTTTTCATGTTAGTCACACTTAAATCATCACACTTAATCACACTTAAACTTAAAACAAATTTAATTATTTTACAAAGAAAACACAAGTAGAGAGAAAATGCAGTTTTTGAATGAAGATTTTTATTAGCAAAGGGGGGGGGGGGGGGGATCCAAACCTCCATGGCCCTTTGTGAAAAAGTGATTGCCACCTCTGTTAAAAGATAAATTAACTGTGGTTTATCACATCTTTGGCCACACTGCCACACCTGTTCTCAATCAAGAAAACACTTAAATAGGACCTGCCTGACAAAGTGAAGTAGACCAAAAGATCCTCAAAAGTTAGACATCATGCTGTGATCCAAAGAAATTCAGGAAAAAATGAGAAACAAAGTAATTGAGATCGATCAGTCTGGAAAAGGTTCCAAAGCTTTGGGACTCCAGAGAACCACAGTGAGAGCCATTATCCACAAATGGTGAAAACATGGAACAGTGGTGAACCTTCCCAGGAGTGGACGGCCGGCCAAAATTACCCCAAGAGCACAGCGACGACTCATCCAAGAGGTCACAAAAGACCCCAGAACAACATCCAAAGAACTGCAGGCCTCACTTGCCTCAACAGGGGATTATCACGCTTCCGTGTTCCGGCTTCCGGAACTTGAAACACCTAGCCGCTTCTCTTCCGGTCCAGTTCAATGTCCCTGCTCTGTTCCACTTTGTAAATTGAATAAACGCCAACCCTACTTAAATTTTCATGGATTCCCGACTGAAGTGACACTAAGGAAGAAGTGGATCAAAGCGATTCGCCGGAGTGAAGGGCCGAACTTTATAATAAAACAATGTAGCACGTGTGTTTGTAGCAGGCACTTCAATGATGCAGACTACACAGCTAGTGTTAGCAGGCTAGCGTTAGCTGACGTGCCTAACTTTGTGCGTCTTAAAACACACAAACATCTGAAAATCGTGTCTGTGACATCCCGTTTCCAGTGGAACAACTGGGGACTGCCAAGAAAGGAGACGCTTTCAAATGCTTGTGTGTTTTCAGCCGCACAAAGTTAGGCACGTCATCAAGCTGGCTAATGCTAGCCTGCTAGCACCAGCTGTGTAGTCTGCCGGCTACAAACAAACGTGCTACATTGTTTTATTATAAAGTTCGGTCCTTCACCGCGACGAATCGATCGCTTTGATCCACTTCTTCCTTAGCATCACTTCGGTCGGGAATCGATGAAAACTTAAGTATGATTGGCGTTTATCCAATTTACAAAGTGTAACAGAGCAGGGACAGCTATTGTTAAAATGGCCTGGAAGAGGAAATGCCTAGATTCTGGAAAGTTCCGGAGAGTGATAATCCCCTATTAAGGTCAGTGTTCATGACTCCCCCATCAGAAAGAGACTGGGGGGCAAAAATGGCTGCATGGCAGAGTTCCAAGACCAAAACCACTGCTGAGCAAAAAGAACATAAAGGCTCGTCTCAGTTTAGCCAGAAAGCATCTTGATGATCCCCAAGACTTTTGGGAAAAGTACTCAGTGGACTGATGAGACAAAAGTTGAACTTTCTGGAAGGTGGAGGTCCCATTACATCTGGCATAAAAGTAACACGGCATTTCAGAAAAGGAACATCATAGCAACAATAAAATATGGTGGTGGTAGTGTGATGGTCTGGGGCTGTTTTGCTGCTTCAGGACCTGGAAGACTTGCGGTAGATGGAACCATGAATTCTGCTGTCTACCAAAAAAACCTGAAGGAGAATATCCGGCCATCTGTTGGTGACCTCAAGCTGAAGCGCACTTGGGTTCTGCAGCAGAACAATGATCCAGAACACACCAGCAAGTCCACCTCTGAATGGCTTAAGAACGACAAAATGAAGACTTTGGAGTGGCCTAGTCAAATTCCCCACCTGAATCCCATTGAGATGCTGTGGCAGGACCTTAAAAAGGTGGTTCATGCTGGAAAAGCCTCCAATGTGGCTGAATTACAACAATTCTGCAAAGATGAGTGGAACAAAATTCCTCCACAGCGCTGTAGAAGACTCACTGCCAGTTATCACAAACGCTTGATTGCAGTTGTTGCTGCTAAGGTGGAACAACCAGTTATTAGGTTTAGGGGACAATCACTTTTTCACACAGGGCCATGGAGGTTTGGATCGCCCCCCCCCCCCCCCCCCCCCCCCCCTTTAAAATAAAAACCTTCATTTACAAACTACATTTTGTGTTTACTTGTGTTATCTTTGTCTTACATTTAACTTTGTTTGATGATCTGAAACATATAAGTGAGACAAACATGCAAAAAAACAAGAAATCAGGAAAACACTTTTTCACACAACTGTCAGTTGTTGTTCTAAACCCAAACTCAGGGGTCACATCTCCACTTTTCTGTATGAATGTTTGTAAATGTGAACCCTGAATGTAGAAAAAAATCTCAGAAATGTTCCAAACTGTGAAGGTTGGACTAATATTTCAGACTTGTGGTCGAAACTGAACTGCTGGGCTCCTGATCTGCATTCTTTATACATCACGCCATGCTGTAGCACAGACCCGTCAAGCCAGAACAACAGACAACATGATTCCCTCAACAGAGAGGCAGAATTAACTTAAGCTTTGACCCTTTTATAGACCCATGGTGTCATATACTTGCTGAAAAAGGCAAAAGGATGCTTTTGTGTCAGTGTTTTTCTTGACTGAGTGCAATTACTACCTGGAGTCTCCGCTCGTTGCCTGGCAACATCATAGCAGTGGTGAGCATGTTGATCTCTTTACCGAGTTGGAAGCTTCCTTTTCTTTGTGGATTCCAAAGAATAAAGCAAGCTATTATTGAAAAATGTTGAAAGCGACCGAGAAAGCTTCCAGTTTTTAAAATCCCTCACATGAAGAGCTGCTTTAAATCAAACCGTCAGCAGATCAGGGCGGACTGATCCCTGACTGCAGCGGCAGATTAAAGCGCCAGACCATCCCCAGCTTCTCCCTGCTGCAAGCTGACGAACTTTATTTAACCTCTCAAAATGCCAGTTTACATTACACCAAGTAAACTTTATGAGCCTTATTAACAGCAAAGACGGCAAACAAAAGGTGCACGCTAACTAAACATGGTGGCAGTCACGGATTCAGACATGGCTGTTGTGCTTCATGCTCATACATCAAATCCTCATGAACAAGCAGCTTGCACAGTGGCGTTGCCACCCCGTCGGTGACCTTGGTGATTCAGGCAGACATGCATGTAATGCTGTGAATTAGAAAGGAAGCTGCTGCTTTGAGCTGATTGAGGATGAGTGAGGAAGCATGGAGGCCAGCAGCCTCCTCCAGACAGAGCTGTCAGTGACTGAGCGTCGTCCTCTGCAGTGGCTATTTTACGAGCGCAGTGACAGCCTGAATCCTTCCCCAATCCATCCCTGCATCCAGCCTTTCTTGTTGTCTTTAATCAGCGGCCCACCCGTTCTGTGGGAGAGGCTGCCAGGATGCAGCACA
Source organism: Atherinomorus stipes (assembly GCA_023101725.1). Lineage (NCBI taxonomy): Eukaryota > Metazoa > Chordata > Actinopteri > Atheriniformes > Atherinidae > Atherinomorus > Atherinomorus stipes. The sequence continues at coordinate 66,007 of JALJCO010001685.1, read as the reverse complement.
ACAGAGGCCACTCTTCTCAACGACCTCTGTCTCATCCCGTCCTAAAAAAAGCACAGCTCTTCTTTCAGCTCTCAGAAGCCTCACAGCTTGTTAGCACATAGCCAACAATGCACGATGCTGTGACAAAGCACCCCTCCCCCAACACAGCGCTGGCCACATCCAGCGCCAGCAAACACAACCAGCGCGTCACGCTCGCTGGCTTTGATGGTCATCTTAATTAATGCTTATCTGTGTAAAAATGGAGCTGAGGAAGGCAGGAAGGTGAAATATGTGAATTTTCCAGATGATATCAGGTGTATTTTGCAGCTTTAGAGCTGTTTGCATTGCATCACACATCATCATTTGTCATTGAAAACTGAGAAGAAACTTTTTATACTGAATATTTACTGCAGCAGGACTGGGTTTTTAAAGTCTTGTAATATCATAAGTATATTGTAAGCATTCCAGTAAGTGGCCAGTAAAGGGTTAACACACAGACACATAATATCAGTACATGATCATGTGCATCACGTGATCATTTAGGCTCGTTAAACAGGAAGAGCTCAGGTTTGCTGTGATGATGACGCATGCATGCATCAACAGTAGTTTCATTTTATAATAAACTATAATAAACACTGATCATAAAGTGTTACCCATGTCATGTATCCCACCCCTTTGCATTTGTTTTGATAGTTACATTTGCAGCCTCCCAACTTTCTGGAGGAACTGTTCAAATTCTATTCAGCTTGATCTGATGTGATGCTCTGAGGCAGGAAAACCTTGTAAACTGTGGTTTTTCAGTCTCGGGATGCTCCAGGGCAACAACGGCTCCAGGAATGAACATAAGGAATGTCAGTGTGCCATCAAAACCAGTCAGGAGCTCAGAGGTTTGAAGGGGAAGTTCAGCATTTTTGACATAGGGCCTCATTTACTAGTGAGCCAGGATACTCTTAATCACTGAAGACAGTTTCAACATATTTTATTCCATTGTTCTAGTTCCAGGCGGTTGCTGATGCTAATGCTAGCATAAGTCAATAGGAATCTGCTAGCCTGTCATTAAAACCAATCTTATCCACTCCACAGAACATCTGAGGCAAATCAGTAAGCCTATCTGTGTAAATGTTGTGTTAAACTAGTAAACTTGTGTGTTAAACAAGTAAAACTAGCCTTGTTTGACTAATTTTGCATTAAATATTGAGGAACTAGTTTCTTACCAGCTGCAGAATGATATACTTTGCTTTGGGGTGGTAGTGTTACTACCTTTGTCAGAGTATTCCCATCTGTAAAAACTGAGCTGAAAACCCATCTGTTTAAAACTGCCTATAATCTATAGCATTTTCTCATATATCTGTTTTTTTTTTTTAAACTTGTTGCTCTAATTGTTTTTACTGCTTTTATTGTTAAATGTCCTTGGGTGTCTTGAAAGGCACTGTCAAATAAAATGTATTAATATTATTACTATTATTATTACGGTTCACAGAGATATGGTGACAGTTTGTTTGGACGTGGTCGTAGTTTTGACTATATTTGTGAAATCAAATTCCTCCATGCATGTAACAGCAGATGATATCACTCTGCTGCCAAATACAGGAGATAAATTTTTATTTATTTGTAACATTCTATTAACAGTTATAAATGATTTGCCTCAGATTTTCTGTGGAGTGGATATGATTGTTTTTAATGACAGGCTAGCAGATTCCTATTGACTTACACTAGCATTAGCATCGACATCCTCCTGGAACTAGAATAACGCAATGAAACATGTTGAAACTGTCACTAGTGATACGTAGTATCCTGGCTCACTCTAAAATGTAAAAAATCCTGAACTTCCCCTTTAATGTCAGAAATGAAAGTAGTGTTGATTTAACATATTTATTTGTAAATATTGAAAGTTTTGATCAGATCAGTCAAGTTTATTTAATAACAAGGAATTTAAAACATAATATTCAAATTATTAGATTTAGTTGTTTTTTGTCATATTGGGTTTTATGTCAATGTTGGGCTTGATATTTTATTTCAGTCGTCACACTTGGGGTTGGTCCTTCATTGGGCTTCTTTTATTATTTATTTATTTAAGCATTGATTTCAGACTTTTTTTCATGATTTCATTCCACTTCTGTTAAATACCTGTGAAATTTGCAATCTGTGATAATTTAGTTGCATTTCATAAGATGAAACTATATTTTCCACAAGTTAAAATGCTTAACGCTTTACACTAATGGTGTAAAATGTCAAAGACTAATATTTGAAATGGTGGACTCTACATGAGAAAGGAAAAGAAAAAAGAAAAACCAGAAGAAAAAAAAAGGGACTTTCTTATTTGGATGAATAAACACTTTAACTGATTATCTGGTCTAGGATTTGATAACTGCTTAATTTAGCATCATAATCTAGTCTGTGATGCAAAACGTCTCATTTGATCCAGAAAATGACTCTGCCAGATCAGTGTCCTTTTTAACTAGCGTCACACAGTTGATACTGTAATTAGTCAGGACTGTGGCGAACTGGCCATCTGGAGTAGTGGGAGTTCTCCCAGTGGGCTGGTTGACTTATGGGTCAGCGATGAGTGGAGCAACACCACCGAGATGAAAACACAGCCCGCGCTATTTTTAGATGGCTGGGAAGAGCTGTGCTGCATGAAGGAATCTAAATGTCACATAGTGCAATTAATAACTGCTATAGAAGTTTACCTGTTCTTTCAGGATGGGATGCTGTTCATGTGTGGTGGTGGGAGTGCAGGGGACTCCTGGAGAATGCATTTTTCACCACTCAGAGAGGTGCTGCCTAACAGGGCTGTGAAACCCACGGCTTTCATCTCAAATGATTTGATAAAAAATGAGCTATTAAGGAACTGCACTCACTGGCATCCTCGTTAAATGGAGAGAAAATGAAACGAGTAGCCTAAAAGGAGCAAATTAAAAAGTGAAAGGCTTTCTGAAATGATAATATTTTGTTAAATCTTTAGTATATAGATGGCAGTGAAAGTCAGGGGTGAAGGAAACAATCTCCATCCGTACGACTGAGTCACCAGTCTCACCTCAGCCGGTGCTTTGAGACGTTTCTCCCAGGAAGAGATCGACAGTTGGAGAGACTCTGAGTGTGGGATTTCCTGATTCTGCACGTCACCAGGAGTCCTGCAGCTGATGCACATCACTTAAAAAATCAGTGGTCTTAATACGAGTTAAAAAACAGGGAAATTGAGAAGATTCAGACTATAATCAAGTAAAATAATCTGCCAGAGGGCCAATTACACTTGCTAAGATATCCTGAGAAACGAAAAATATCAGGACTCTAGACAGTGAAAAATATCTTAAAACAAGTGCAGCACTCATTTCACGTCCCTCATTCAGTGGAATATGTCTCAAAACTAGTCTGGTAATGCTTCTTTTCAGCGTTGTTTCTCATTTCAAAAGAAAAGATTCAAAAGCAAGATATTTTTTCTAGAAATGTGTGGTCTTAAAACAAGTTTTTACATCTAAAATTGGGAAAGACAAAATGATCTGAAACAGTGTCTTAGTGAGATCATTTAGCTTAAGGAGCAGCACGACAGGTAAAAACCCAGTTTTTTCATCACCTGGTCACTTTTGAGATCTTCGTTTTTTTCCCTCCAACATGTTTTCTTTCAGACTCGTGTAAAAAAAACTTCAAATATAAACATTTTAGGAGTTTATTTCATGATACTTTGTCTGATGCACCCAAATCTCCTCAAAATGCAGCTGAAATTGGTGTTTTTAAACGGAGCGCAGCACCGTGGTGCCCGTCTGAGCCCCGTCTGCTGGTATCGTTGGAAACGTCTCTTTTTTCTGAACGATGTCATCTCAACCAAACTTGATATTTCCAGCTCATGAATCTGACTGGATCTGATGTCTGTAAATAGTGTTATAGAACAAAAATTTTACAATCACAAACTTTAAAGGCTGTTTTCTCAAAATGAGTTTTTTTTTCTCTTCATCCAGGTAAAAAATCTCCACTTCAGGATCACTTACAGAAACCAAACTTTCGAGTTTTGCTCCTGACTGTATTCTTAAAGGTTTTACAGAAGGATTTTTTGATATCTCATCCACAGCCTGATTTATAGAACATTTCATCCCCAAAATATGCCAAAAATGAGTTTTTTCTGGTTGTTAGTATATTCTAAATTGTGAAATGATCTATAGAGATATCCAAAATCCCCTCTGTAAAAACTTTTTGACTTTAATATGTGAACAAAATTCAAAAGAAACTTTGAACCTGGTTTAATCCTGTGTTTTGATTTTTTTTGTCTAGAAATGTATGCACATTAGAACATTTTTGGCTATATAACACCTAATTTGCATACTTAAACATAAAATTTCAGAAAACTTGCAATACAAAAAGTGATAGCCCTAATGTGAGGAATAAACCAGGAAAGTTTCATGGTGATACTAATTAGTTAATTTTTTTACCCTATTTGCCTGGAGTGTCACGCTGTAAAATGCATAATGCAAGAAAATGCATAGCTATCACATGGAACTAGGAATGGGTGATATACTAGTATGATGAGGTAGATATGATATTTACATATACCGTTATATAGCAATATTAATTAGCAATATGTTTTATTTTTACATCATGACCCGGCTGCACCTCGACAAACTTCTGACAACAAAGGTGTCACCTGATTAATTAAACTGTCTGGAAGACAATCTTCTACAAGACTTCTACAAAGAAATCCTACATGGCCAGCCAACTATCTTGAATTATTTAGATTTAACAAACATTTCTAAACAGTGTTTTGTCAATTCCAGAGCTATACCTTTAAGATATGTTTCAATCAACGGCAGACTCCAGTGTCCAACTGTAAAGCTACCATAGACCGTATATAGACAATGACATACAAATGACTTCTTCCGGGTAGCGTCATAGCTGGCCACCGGAGGTTGCCGCTTGGAAGCTACCCAGAAGAATGAAATATTTGTAGTTCTGTATTCATCCACTAGGGGCTGTAAAGCAGAGCAAATCCCCATTGACGCCCATGTTAAAAAGGTCAACTTCACAGCAGAAATAAACATGTTTACATTCAAAAAACATCATTTTATGTTTAATAGGTCAAGTTTACCTTAATGTCAACTGAAGGGAGTGAATTTTTTTTATAACTCATTCGTTTAGATGTTTTTTAATCCTGAAATGACTGGATGCCGGCCTGCCGACCAGTAGCTAACAGCTCCTTGTTTGCTCTCAGTAAGGTCTCAGGCTGTAGCACAACAGCAGTTTTTAGTCAGCTTATAGCAAGTCTTATCATGTCTTACCTTCATCCCGCCACGTAGGGGGCTAATCTTCGTTAGCTCCTGTTAGTTTCAAGTTAGCTCGGTTAGCGTTTAGCCCAGATTGCGTCAGCTGTCAATCGATTGCTCTAAGGTCGCACTTTGCCCATTTTCGTAATTTCCGGGAGTAACGACACGTGGCGTGTGTTGTCACTCCCGGAGTGACAACGCCCAACGTGAGCAGGTTCACCTTTACTTACGGTCTCTGGTTTCAATACTAAAAAACAGGTGTTTATGAAATAAATATGAAATAAAAACATTCAGACAAATTAGGGTAAAAAAAAACGTTTTATATCGTATATCGTCATCTTAAACAAATACACTCGTCCTCAAAACTATTCATACCCTCCAATTAAAGAAAAAACTAAAGAAACGAACAATAGATACAAATTTACAAAGTTATAATTTAGTGGAATAAATTATTGCTTTGGGATTGTGCCTGAAAATAATAACAATAAAAAAAAAACTGTTCACGAACAGTGGACCAACATACCTGTCAACAGGTGCAGACGTCTGATTGGACGTTACAGAAAACACCTGACTGCAGTGATTGCCTGAAAGTGTTACCCATCATGATTGTTTACTTGTTTTATTTTTTGTGTTTGTTTTGAATATTTTTGTTGACCCACAATTGAAAATCAATGTCATGATTTTCATAAATATTTATTCATTTTTTGTCAATTTCAACTTATTTCACTGAGAGCCGATTTTTTTTCCCTTCTTTAATTGGAGGGTATGAATAATTTTTTGAAGATGGATTTCAGAAAATAACCGTTGTCTTTCTCTTGAAAAATTTACATACGCTCCCGCCTCTTGCCTGATAATGGCTGGGATAGGCTCCAGCAACCCCCTTGACCCTGCACTGGATAAGCGGTACAGAAAATGATGATGATGATGATGTCTGGCAACCTTATTTGACTTGCAACTTACAGTTGAAAAATGGCATACCACAATATCTTCTACATTCTCACTGTAAATTTTACTGGCAAACACTGCTGCCAGTTTTTCACCGTAACTTATAGTTTTGCTTTTTTTTTTTTAAGTGTAAAGAGATCTTCATCACTGAAGCTGATCAAAGAAGCTTTGTTCAACTTCTGCTTTCTGTTACTAAAAATGTTTTGGGCAATTACAGACATGACTCTGTTTACTATTCCTCCTGATACAGAGGGTACTGAAAGTATTCAGACCCCTTTAAACATTTCACTCTGTTTCATTGCAGCCATTTGCCGAAATCAAAAAAAATAATTTTATTTCTCATTAATGTCACTCAGCACCCCATTTTGACAGAAAAAAACAAATGCAGTACTTTCAGTCTGTTCAGTACTGAGTAGACTCATGGCTGTACGAGCTTCTGAGCTCGTACAGCCATGAGTCTTCTTGGGAATGATGCAACAAGTGTTCCACACCTGGATTTGGGATCTTCTGCATTCTTCCTTGCAGATCCTCTCCAGTTCTGTCAGGTTGGATGGTGAACGGTGGTGTTCAGCCATTTTCAGGTCTCTCCAGAGATGCTCAGTTGGGTTTAAGTCAGGGTTCTTGCTGGGCTGGTCCAGAATGGTCCAGAGTTGTTCTGAAGCCACTCCTTTGTTATTTTAGCTGTGTGCTGAGGTTTTCTTCCAGGATCTCTGTACTTGGCCACATTCATCTTTCCTTCAACTGCAACCAGTCGTCCTGTCCCTGCAGCTGAAAAACACCCCCATAGCATGATGCTGCCACCACCATGTTTCACTGTTGGGATGGTATTGGGCAGGTGATGAGCAGTGTCTGGTTTTCTTCACACATACCGCTTAGAATTAACTCCAAAAAGTTCAATCTGTGTCTCATCAGACCAGAGAATCTTATTTCTCACAGTCTGGGAGTCCTTCATGTGTTTTTGGCAAACTCTATGCGGGCTTTCATATGTCTGCACTGAGGAGAGGCTTCCATCGGGCCACTCTGCCATAAAGCCCCGACTGGTGGAGGCTGCAGTGATAGCTGACTTTGTGGAACTTTCTCCATCTCCCTGCTGCATCTCTGAAGCTCAGCCACAGTGATCTTTGGCTTCGTCTTTACTCTCTCACCAAGGCTCTTCTCCCACCATTGCTCAGTTTGGCTGGACGGCCGGGTCTAGGAAGAGTTCTGGTCGTCCCAAACTTCTTCCATTTAAGGACTATGGAGGCCACCGTGCTCTTAGGAACCTTTAGTGCTGCAGAAATTCTTTTGTAACCTTGTCCAGATCTGTGCCTCACCACAATTCTGTCTCTGAGCTCCTTGGACAGTTCCTTCCACCTCATGATCCTCATTTGCTCTGACATGCACTGTGAGCTGGAAGCTCTTTCATAGACAGGTGTGTTTTTCCTAATCACGTCCAATCAGTTTAATTAAACACAGCTGGACTTCAATGAAGGAGTAGAACCATCTCAAGGAGGATCAGAAGAAATGGACAGCATATGAGTTAAATATGAGTCACTGCAAAGGCTCTGAATACTTATGACCATGTGACATTTCGGCTTTTCTTTTTCAATAAATTTGAAAAATATTCTGCATTTGTTTTTTTCTGTCAAGATGGGGTGCTGAGTGACATTAGCGAGAAATAATATTAACTTTTTTGATTTTGGCAAATGGCTGCAATGAAAAAGAGTGAAAAGTTTCAAGGTATCTGAATACTTTCTGTACCAACTGTATATGAAGCTGAACATATTTTTAAGTTAATAGTCAAAGGAATAGTTATACATGTGAAAAGTAGGTGAGTGGTCAGTAATGCCGGACGTTTTCAGATCCACCTCCTGATGGTGGGATTTCTACTAGTACAGATCAGCCAGACTAAGATGAACATCATGAATAAATAATGTCCCTTCTGGTGCCAACAGCAGGCACTTCTTAATTTGAACGGTTTTAACACCCTGTTCATGTGCGTCAGTTGATTTCTAACATATTACAGCATGACAATATGGAGGTAACAACAATCTTTATGCAGTATAAATACATGCAGTATCCTGGATTGGATGTACATATGTACATATATATGTATATATATATATATATATATATATATATATATATATATATATATATATGCATCTGTGCAGAAAGCTGCTTGGTTTCTGTCAGTCTTTCAGCTTTTTCACCCCTTCTTCTAGCTCCAAACGTGAATTACAATTTTCTCCCTTGGAAGATTCCTCTGGTAGAAAAATGAAGACATCTTGAGCTCAACATCAAACACACTCCTCAGTAAACAGCTACTGTTGAGAAAGTGTTTCATCTGTGCCCCTGGGATATTATTAAGCCTCTCTGGTAGCTCAGACTGCAGAAGTACAGGATAAGAGCTCACTCCCGTCTCTCCACCTCCTGTACCAGCGTCAGCCCCGCAACCTGCTTTTGGATAACCGTCATTTCTCAACACTTCTTGCAGTGGAGCATGCCGCAAGGAAGAAAAAAAGGTTCCTACACATGTTTTTTTCGGTCCCTAATTCCCCCGTGGCAGTCACGGTGTGTCTGGATCACCTGAGCGACTGACCCCTGCTTCACCCCTGCCCTCACTCTGGCCTGCTACAACTGCTCCGTCGTAAACCAGCCCTTCACCCAGTTCACTGGCGGTTTCACATTTCTGATGAGCTAATGCAGAAGCAAGCTGAGTAATGCCTCTTCTGAACGTGACAGCTGAGGAATTAGAAGGTTTGGATGAGCTAACATCCAGAGGGAAGGTCAGAGGTCACCACATGGTTTGATCATCAAGCTGTTCTTGGTTCTTCAGGGGTTTTTTCCTGCTGTAATGAATTAGGATTTTCTCTTACAAAAGTGTTCCCACATCATCTTTATTTTCCATGTTTTGGTCGTGTTGAATTGGCCTCGAAGGCTTAATAAGGAAAATGGAGTGACTTCACAGATCTTTATGACACTCTAAACACCTTCAAGAGGTGACTAATATATTTTATTCTGTGCAAATTTTCCACCATTGTGCTGCTCTTCTTCCTTCCAAGTCTTAGGCCACGTCTACAATGGACGATTTTCTTAATTTATGCGTATGTCACTCACACATGCTCGTAATTGGCCCTGAAGGTCAGTTGCTTTAGAAGTCCATAGAAATAAAATAGAGTCTGATCTTTACGGGGTTAATTACAACGATGTTGGACACTTCTTGCATTTCTGAGTGCTTTAATTGATGAGGGAAGAACTCTTCTAGAAGAAGAATGTAATTTTACTGGTTTCTCGTGAAGAAACACCAGCGATCGACCTGGATTTGTGCATCATCGTGGTGAAACTGGACGCTTTATCGCTATTTATCGTCTAGGACAGTTCTCCCCCTGTGGATTAAAACAGTCAAAAACGCAAAAAGTGTCTGGAATCATTGTAATTAACCTTTTTTTTACCCCTCCTGGTTTTCTCTGCAAAGACTAGTCTCTTTGAGCATGCACAACTGACATGCATAAATCACGAAAAGGATCCATAGCCGCTGTAAGTGCTTAAATGGGCACGATACCCCCGACTGTCCACATTTACTAGTGTTTAGGAGTGCTCAATCACATACTTTTTAGCCAGGCAAACATGGCTCATCTGAACTACTACCTTTTATTTAACCTAATTACCTTTATTATCGTATATAATTACTCTATACAAAAAAGGAAATGTCCCTACGTATTATTATGATTATTATTATTTTGGTTATTGTTATTACCACTGTTATCATTTCACTTTTACTATTGCTGTTACTAATATTTCTTCTCCATTTCTTTCAAATTCTTCCTTTTAATTTCCCCCTCCTTCTTTTATTGGTTGAAGTGATGACAAGTGCAATTTAAGAAAGACTAAGAAATACTATCATTATGATTATGGCTAATATTATTATTATTATTACCACTATGGATATCAATATTATCATTATTAAGGTTACTGTTGTCATTACCATTATCACTATTATTATTATTTATTACTGTTGTTCTTGTTAGTGTCGCTTTTGTTGTCATTGTCGTCTCCGCCGCCTGCTGTCATTCATCATTGGATGCCTTGGGACTGGCGACTTAAAGGGACGGTCTCCGGGCGTCTGGTGGTGGGTGGTAGTCAGAATCAGTGTCTCTTCCGGGGCGACGTCATGAAATGGGCGTAGAACATGTTGCAATTGGTTGAGAGCTCCGTGGTTCAGTTCAGTCAGCCATCTTACTTTGTGTTGAAAATTAGACGCATAGAAAAACTAATATTTACACCAAATTAGTTTCTATAGTAGCGATGGGAACATATTTAGCGTCTACAGTAAATGCCTGTATTTGATTTTTGGAACGTTTGAAAAGCTGATCCTTTAAATGCTGTTGTAAATAAATGGTTAATTAAATAAATAAAATGAATGAACACAGTTTATCGAGGGGGGCCTTGTGTTCATAAAGCTCCCCTTGGCAAAGCAAAACTGTTCAACACAATAAAGCAGCCAGATCACCATTCTGCTTGCTATGATGCTGGACAGGACAAGTAAAAAAGAAAAAGACATCTTTGTTATCATCGATGTGATTTTTTTTATGATAGTGGTAATGGTGATGATGACTGTTTATTATTATTACTATTAATTATTATTATAGTTATTATGCTTATTTATTATTCTCACTATACTTCAGCTTCCACAAGCAATACCACTCCTACCTTCAACACTTCACTAATTCAAAATACAATTATTACTCTAATTATTAACTATACACGTATGACTGGCTGATCTCCTTCTGATTCTGCTTCTCTCCCATGTATGTTTTCTTTATCCATTAACTCATTTACCTTGTTAACCCAATATCTTTTTTTCGTATAACTATCCAACATGCTTACGTTTATCATATCACATCCCCTCACCTTGTATTATTGTTATGTGCACATTATCACCAAAAAAAGAAAAAAGCCGGGCAATCACAGACAAATATTTGCCAAGCTGACGGGTAAGCAGCCTAGTGTGGATACTTTTGCCGTTCAATGAAAGGAAGTGATGACAACAAGCCCTGCTAGAAAGTAGCCGAACAACTCAACTCCCAGTCGACAGCTTGCTCGGCCATAAAAGTTTTTTTTATTTATTACTCTCAGCAACAATGGCACATCATCACTCCAAACGAAAAAAAAAACTTGTTTTCTTCTGCGCAGTATTACTTTGCTAGTCTGAAAAATGAACTGATGTATGTAATACACGTCTGCCAGTGATGTGACACATGCTCAGCATGTGTAATTAGACGGTCATTATCTTGCTTGCGTCGAGCCTTAAACGATTCATAACCAACAGTCTGGATGCAGAAAAGACAGGGAGTTAAAGGCGCTCTCGAAGATGTTTCCGGCATTTCAGAAAGCAGATACTGTTCTGGGACGCAGTGTTGCTCTCACCAATCAGTTACTCTCATTGATCAGTCTCACCTATTACTCGTTGAATTAGCCGTCAATCACTCTGTTTAATATAAGAACTGATATCTAGCCATTTTCTATGCTTTTCTTGATAATTGATTTTGGTTATGAAGTTCTTACATCAACAGATATGGTGTTGTACTGCCAAAATCAGCTTTTAGGGATTCTATATTTTCTTTTCTGTCTCATTTAGTCACATGATTGACACCACAGTTGGAACAGTTGCAAAAGCATTATTTTGATGACAAGGGTGGTCTCTTAATTTTTTCCATGTCTGTAAATGTATACTGTATATATATATATATGTAGATATACTGTGGATATAGATATGTAGATATAGTTAATATATATCTATATATATAGATATACATAAATCTCAAATTTTGGGCTAAAAACACTTATACGCTGCTGCCTCCTTCATTTGCGTCGCCGTTCTCTCTGGTGTGCTGTTGGCTAAGTCTGGGTTTGCATATGCCAGCTGGTCTGTGCAGGGAGAGAAAAGGTGCTGCAGACTGCAGACGTATAATAATGAGGGCTGTATGAGTGTCTGTGTGCTCCACAGAGCAGACAAGGTTAAAAAGGCATCGTAAAGGTGTGGAGCATTTCCCATTTAAAGATCTTAACATTGACCTGCTGAGACATCACCGTGAATCCCCGGATACTAAAGCAGCTTCCACAACAACAACAATACACAAGATAAACTTAACCACGACTCACCAAGGTCAAAGGTAATTACCGCGCATACTGCCCGATTTATTACTGAAGACTGACATAATTACAGCGTTTGAGTGCGACGACCTTGGCGTCATGATATCGTGCATACATCATAATGCATCAGCAGAAGCAGCCATTTTTACACCTGATCGGATGTCACCTGCTCATTGCAGCTGTCAGGAGGAGATCTTCATTAAGCGTTCCCGAGGGAGACCCCTCTGGAGGGAGACCCCTCTGGCAAAGCACAAACAGCCAGCAGCAGCAGCAGCAGAGGCACTTCAACAGTGTGGATAAAACCAGATACCTCTCATTCCGAGGCATCATATTAGCATATCTTCTATTATTCATGCAGTTCCTGTTCATAAATTTAGCCTCTTTTAAACCGTTTTTAGAAGGAGATGTGTCCGGTGCAGGGACGTGCTGGATAAGATGAAATATTCTAGTTCCAGGGCAAACATTGTATTCTTTCATGTATAGAGATTTTTATGGAGGAAAGTAGATTGAAAACATCTAATGTATTCAGCAGATCAAATCAGTTTTTGTGATGTGTAAATTACCACCACCAAATACCCCTGTAGAGTATTTCTGCTTCCCTTTGTTTGCCTGTGTGGGAACAGGCTACACAGTCATCCTCAAAATGATTAGTTTCTTTCCAGATAATTTCAACATAAGACAGCAATTAAGTAAAAAAAAAAAAACTAGAAACAAAACTAACAGATACTGAAGAAGAAAAGAAAGATATTTTGTTCAGAAAGAGTGATAAGAAGCCAGCGCTCATTTAAAGGGACACTGTAACTTTTGGCCACTAGGGGCACTAAACTTGTAACTTCCCACAAAACTGTCACAAAATTAAACAGCCTCTATTCATATTTTAAATATGAGCTTACAGACCACTTTGATCAGCTGATAGTGAAGTCATGGAGCCTTAAAACAAAATGCTCCAGGTCACATGATCTAATTAGAAATGGATCCACTCCTGCAAAGTTACAATGTCTGGTTTTAGAGGAGGGCAGCCCCCTCAGAGCCCCCACATGCATCAAGCTCTGTATGTTGACCCCAGAAATAATCTAGTATTATTTACATAGGGCTGATGTTTGGGTCAAAAGTTAGTCCCTTTAATCCCACCCCATCGCCGCACAAAACTAGAAAAGTTGTATGTAAAATTACTACTACAAAATACCATCAATACTAATATTATTAATAATGACTGGTGTTTGTGCCTATGCACCGAACAGCAGTTCAGAGTTCCCCCCCCCTCCTGAAGTCCTTGGACAGCGTGTTGGAAAGCGCTCCTTCTGGTGACTCCATCGTTCAGCTGGGGGACTTCAATGCTCACGTGGGCAACGACAGTGAGACCTGGAGGGGCGTGATTGGGAGGACAGGCCCCCCTGATCTGAACCCGAGTGGTGTTTTGTTGTTGGACTTCTGTGCTCGTCATGGATTGTCCATAACAAACACCATGTTCAGGCATAAGAGTGTCCACGTTTACACCTGGCATCAGGACACCTTAGGCCGCAGTTCCATGATCGACTTCGTAGTCGTGTCATCGGACTTGCGGCCCCTTATCCTGGACACTCGGGTGAAGAGAGGGGCGGAGCTGTCCACTGATCACCACCTGGTGGTGAGTGGGCTCAGATGGTGGGGGAGGATGCTGGTCAGACCTGGCAGGCCCAAACATGTCATGAGGGTCTGCTGGGAACGTCTGGAGTCCCCTGTCAGAGCTTCAACTCCCACCTCCGGGAGAGCTTCAACCGTGTTCCGAGGGAGGTGGGGGACATCGAGTCGGAATGGGCTTTGTTCCGCACCTCTTTTGCTGAGGCTACAAGTCGGAGCTGTGGCCGTAAGGTTGTCGGTGCCTGTTGTGGCGGTAATCCCCGAACTCGCTGGTGGACACCAGCGGTGAGGGATGGAAGCTGAAGAAGGAGTCCTACCGGGCTTCCTGGCCTGTGGGACTCCTGAGGCAGCTGACAGGTATCGGTGGGCCAAGCGGAGCGCGGCTCTGGCGGTCGCTGAGACAAAAACACGGACATGGGAGGAGTTTGGTGAGGCCATGGAGAACGACTTCCGGATGGCTTTGAGGCGATTCTGGTCCACCATCCAGAAAGGACAGCTACAAAAAATGGCTTCTTCCAGGTGGCGTCATAGTTGGCTGCTTGAGGAAAACTCAAACATGAGCAGAAACGGAGGCATGTCAGGTGTTCAGTGGGCAGGGAATCTTTTCATCCTCACATCCAGATGTGAAACATCCCAATAAAAGCAGAAAAACAACAGAAGCGCGCGTGTCCACTTGTACGGAGGAACTGATTATGGCTCATATAATCTCTGCGTCGTCCCCAGTGTTAAAAATGTTTCACAGAACTGGACTGTGCGCTCTCTGAAAGATTTCCAGACTCACCTGCACCGTCAGAAAATGTCAGTCTGCAGGTTGTTGTCAGATATTTGTTATTTACCCCCAAAACTCTGTTACTGTGTAAATGAGAGGCCAGAAAGCAAGGCTACTGTCTCAGCGCTGTAGTAATCAGACCTGATGTTGATGTAGGAGAAGTTTTTCCACCTCACGACTGAGAATGAGATCAAAATGAAATCAAATAAAAAAAAAAAAAAACCTGATATTTGTTTAGATTTATCTTCCAGCTTCATCACACTTCAATATACACATGAATACATGATAAATTATAAATAATATTTTTAGAAAAATATGAAAAGTGGCACATTGACTTGTTTACTGTATTTTCCAGTTGTAGAAATCGTAATAACACTAGATAGATAGATAGACAGATAGATAGATAGATAGATAGATAGATAGATAGATAGATAGATAGATAGATAGATAGATAGATAGATAGATAGATAGATAGATAGATAGATAGACAGACAGATAGATAGATAACAAAGATTTAGCCCAGACATAATATCATCACAATAGATTTGAACTGCAGGTAAAGTCAGGAACATCTTGGACTTTTATTTTAAACATCTGCCGCTCAGAAAGTCAAAATACTTTGATATGAAAATCCTGCTGCTGGTATACTATATGGGCCAATACTGGTAATGCAACATCGGCCCATAATATCGGCCCTAAATATCGCCAGGTTGTATCGTCTATCGGCTGTGGTTGATTAGAAAATATCGGTATCCGGTATACCCAAAAAAGCTGTATCGGTCAATCCCTACTCTTGAGCCTCATAAATCTGCAGGACCTGACAACCTTTCTTCTTACTTTTTACATTCAGCAGCAGACATTATAGCTGAACCAGTCTCTCATATCTTTAATCTTTCCTTGCAAACTAATGTCATTCCAGATATGTGGAAGGCTGCTTTTGTTTTACCCCTGTTCAGAGGTGGTGATCCTGGTGTGTTCCAGTGATTCCCAACCCTGGTCCTCAAGGCACACTTTCCTGAAGACTTTCCATTTTGCCCTGCTAGTGCAGCAACAGCCAGAGTAAAGATGAATGGTCAGGGGTGAAGTAACCTTATGATTATGGCTAGACGACTGAGCCAGAGCATCAATTATGAGGCGATGTAATCTCTGCAATATGCTCCGGATGTTACATAATACTGACATACTGAGCTGATTCATAAAGTCATGCTTATCACAATCACTGACATGCTTGATGCAAAATAGATGCAGAAGAAACGTACCTAGATGTGAGATTGTATAAGACAGTGAGTTGTAGCTGCAGGCAGAAAAATCCCAGCTTAGATTTTTCTTTTTAAAGTGTGCCAAGCAGCTGTCCTCCACCGGTGTTGCTCCACTCCTCCTCTGCTGCTCTTTGACCATGTCAGACCACCGCTAATCTGTCTGCTCAATTAGTCAGCACCATCCTCGGCTTTGATGGCTCAGGCCCTTCCAAGTCTAATTATATAAGCTCCAATTTTGAGGCTTGAGAGCCTGTCATTTTTTTCTTTTTCTTTTCTTTTTTTCTTTTTGCACTTCGCTCAGGGAAAATTTCATCATTCTTTCAAGAGGGAGACTCTGCAATATCCAGCTATTATCAGCCTAATATAAAGATGAAAGGCTAAGAACAAACCGGTGTAATGATTTTATCTATGCTGCCTCCAGATTATGTGACATACAGGATGTTTCTGATGGTAAACGTTGCTTTATTTTCACTTTCACTGCATTGGCACACAGTCGAGGTCACAGACAGACATTAATACTGAATTTATATCTTGTGGATCACAGACTTTCAACATTGCTCAGTGATTCCATGATATACATATGTTTGTAGCAAACAAACGCTTACAATATTTTGTTTAAAAGAAAAAATGAGAGACTTTGACAATAACATAACAGTAGAACTTATTCTTTATGGGCTTTTCTTGCATGTGGCTGGTTTGGGGCTAATTCAGTGAAACATAAATAACTACTTAATGACAAACTCTATTTATTAGGTCAACTGCTGAACACAAATATGTGATAAGTCAATCACATTGTATGTTAAAGGAGCTGTATCATGATTTCCAAATGTTCAAAAAGCCATCTACAGGAATACAGTGGTTATGGAAAGTAGTCAGACCCCTTTAAACTTTTTGTTTCATTGCAGCCATTTGCTAAAATCAAAAAAGTTCAGAAATGTAGAAATTTTTGCTAATTTATTAGAAATGAAAAACTGAAATATCACATGTTAATTCTAAGCGGTATGTGTGGAAGAAAACCAGGCACTGCTCATCACCTGCTCAATACCATCCCAACAGAGAAACATGCTGGTGGCAGCATCATGCTATGGGGGTGTTTTTCAGCTGCAGGGACAGGACGACTGGTTGCAATTGAAGGAAAGATGAATGTGGCCAAGTACAGAGATCCTGGAAGAAAACCTCAGCACACAGCTAAAATAAGAAAGAAGTGGCTTCAGAACAACTCTGGACCGTTCTGGACCGGCCCAGCCAGAACCCTGACTTAAACCCAACTGAGCATCTCTGGAGAGACCTGAAAATGGCTGAACACCACCGTTCACCATCCAACCTGACAGAAGTGGAGAGAATCTCCAAAGCACTCTGAATTGTCCTGTACGTGGAATGTATTTTAGCATTGTCTTCAGACAACATGCATACAACAGCTTTCACTACGTCTACTCTGATTTCCTGCAGGTAAAAAGCTGTGGAGGTTCAGCTGAACACGTGTTCATGTACACCTACACCATACAGTACACCATATCTACAGTTTGTATATATGTTCCAGCTATGTCTGGCCCGTGTGAAAAAGTGTGTTCTCCACAGCAGGAGAGGTATTAAAAGAAAAAGAACAGACTTAACCCTGACTTAGTTTCAATTAAAATGTTTGAACCCCCCCCAAATGCACCCAAATAAGGTGTAAAATAGGTAAAACAAACTAAAAGAGTTAACATCAGAAATAAAGTAAAAAAAAAACTTTTAACTTTGTCTCACCAGTGTGTGTAAAAGTGACTTTAGTGTGATACAACTACACATTTTACATACAGATTTCACTAATGCACTGTTTTTGTATTTTCATAACTAAATCAATACGTGAACATTTTCATAATTTGCAGGGCTCTCAAGTTTTAAAAATTGCTTGGAGTGAGATTGAGACACTTACACTAACAGAAAAAAAAAATCTCAGTTTGATGATGGTTGAAAAACAAATTTAATACCTCTGCAGAAACATTTATTACTTTTTAATGGCCTTAATTTTTGCCAGTTTCATTTACTACCTTTTAATACTTTTTACACCCTGCTACCGAAGTAAGAACAGGTAATAGGTGAGATTGATCAATGAGAGTGATTGATTGGCGAGAGTAATGCTGCGACCTGGAAGCTGCGTGCACTCGTCTGATGTTTACAGCAGGTAACTACAGTAACATCATTCTGCTAGCAGTTAGCAACGTTCAGACGACGACATTCTGTTTACTTGCGTTTGTGACATGATGGAGAATCTGTAGCTGCTGTCTGCTAAACACCGGAGTGGCTCGTGCACGTTATTCTGTGGAATCTAGCAGGTTGGTCTTGCGCATGCGCATTGTTTAGAAACTCGCTAACAGTCTCTGCTTTCTGAAATGCTGAAACATCTTCTATAGCGCCTTTAAGCGGACTTTGAATGTGGCATGGTTGTTTAAGTATTAACTGGGATTTCCACCACAACCATCTCCAGTTTCCAGAGGATGTTTCTAAAGAAGAGAGAAATCTTTAGTGAGCAGCAGTTTGTCTGGACCAGAATGCAGCAGAAGACCACACAAGGTGCCACTCCTGTCAGCCATGAACAGGAAACTGAGGCTACAAGTCACACAGATTCACCAGAACTGGACAATAGAAGATGGAGAAACGTTGCTGGTCTGATAAGTCTCCATTTCAGCTCCACATTCAGATGCTCGGCTCAGACTTTGCTGGAAACATCATGGAAGCTGGTAACAGCAAAGCGGATCTGATAAAGTGATCCCTGAATGTTTTTTTTTTTTTTTTTTAATGCAGCAGGTCAAATAATACTGTATCTGTATTGTTACATATATCATGCAAAGAGAGATGTGCAGCTCTACTCCTTATAAACAAACTCTGAATAACATTCTTCAAACACTGATCTGCATTTTACCACTAAAGATAAGAGGGAAAATTACCTTTATTTTAACTTGTCTTTTTTTTCCTTTTTCTTTTTTTACACAAAAATGACTGTAAGGAAAATGAATCTCTGTGTTAGTGGGATATTTTGGTATTCTCACCATCCCTGATGGCTGATGGTAAGGTATTCTGAAATGTAATGCTGACTCAGCAAAGTGTGTTTCAAGGTTGTGCTGAAGAGGTCCCACCAGAGTTTATCCTCCAGCAGAATACACGGGGTGTGATATTGATTTGACTTGGGAGGGGGAACGAGGAGGTGGAAGGCTGAGAAGAGTGAGCTAACAGCAATGGAGAGGTGCTCAGACTGTGATGCGCATAAACAGGAAGTCCAGAGATGTGATCAACATTCCTGCTGGGCCAAAAACTCTTTAAAGTGCTTGGCACTAAACTTCAAAAAGTAGTTTTAATGAATAAAAATGGCATCTTTTGAACTTTTATCGAGAACTTTAAAATAGAAAATAAAGAAATACGTGGTTTAGATTAGCTCATTTCTTCTCCAAAGTGTGAGTTTTTAAAGTCTTTCATTTAAAGTCTCCCTAATTTTTCCCCTCTCTCTTTTTATCATTTCCTACTAAGGATTAGTCAAAAATGCTTTATCTGTCCCGGATACTCATCTGAAACGATGAAACACAATATTTCACCGTTTGTTATGACTGGATGTTTACACGATTCACCAAGTTCACACAGATCATTAAAAAATAAACAGCCAGTTACACACAAACGCACACAGCTGAACACACAAAGTAGCAGTTAACGTTTTATTATAAAAATAAGTGTAGTATAACAATTACAAATTAAGCTTTATATACTGTATGTAGGTTTTTTATAGGCTTTGATATAGTAGATATTTTAACTGTTACACAGCACCACAAACTCTCTCTCTCCCTATTGACTAATCTGGCCAAACGCCACAACTAGACCATCAGCCATTGCCAAGGTGGCGTTTCTGTACATGTGCAATAAGAACAGATGAGAATCTGACTTTTTTCTTAAAGGAATAGTACACCCACAGAATGATGTAACTTTATTTTCCACTTCCCCTCATGGTGAGCAAGACTCTGGAGCACTTTTTTTAATATCTCAAATGCAGCCAGCGATCAGGAAGGCTTCTTGTTTTCCCCCAACTTTCATATAATGGAGCTCGCCGGGGACCGAGCCAAAAAGGTCCATAAAAGTCCACAAAAACTTGTCAATATTCCTCCATACTGCTCGTCCAATGTAATCCAAGTGTCCTGAGTGGGTAGCGTCAAGAATTTGCTCTAAACAACATCATTAACTATATTTTTTTAGCGCCTAAACAGTAGTACATCTTACTTCCGCGTAGCATGCAAAAGAGCATTCACGAAACTACGGAAGCCTCGGCGTTTAGAGCCTACTCTGCCGATAATGCAAGCGTAGAAGAAGAAATTCGCTGTTTAGATTGTGCTAAGAGCGACAGAGCTGCAGACAAACACAAGAGGGTCCAAGAGGGGTTTGATATTAATTTAAAACAAAGAAAGAAAGAAAAAGAGAACGGGCGATCTCGTCTGCTGCGGCTTCTGTAGTTTCATGAATGCGCATCAGCGTACTTGCAGCAGATGCGATGTTTTACTATTTAGGCTCTAAAAATATACTAAATGACGTCGTTTCGAGTAAATTCGGGACGCTACCCACTCAGGACACTTGGATTACACTGGACGAGCAGTATGGAGGAATACTGACCAGTTTTTGTGGACTTTTATGGACCTTTTTGGCTCGGTCCTGTTGGAAGGGCATTCCACTTTCCCTGGAAACAAGGTCAGCTTTCCACCTCAGCTCAAAGACAGTACTACGTTCCACATTCCTCTAAGACTATTACTTCAATAAAGGCAGTACTAGATTCCACCTTCTCCAAGAGCAGTACTTACAATCACCTGTTACCTGGAATCTTTCCCTCCTTCCAGTGGTTCTTTGAATGGAGAATGATCCACAAGGACTGCAGTTTTTAATTTCACTTAAAAAATATTTATTGAATACACTGAGTCAGAATGTGCAACAGAGATCTCAGGGTTCTTTACCAGTCCTGACCCTAGCAATCAGACAAACCGTCCTCTCCAGGCAGTCTGGAAAAGAACAGGGCTTTCTTGCTAGAACCCTTCTTTTGTTTATTGTTGGCTCCACCTATCTAGACAAAGGTCAACTATCTATTCATGATGTCATCTTCACCTTTTAGCAGAAGTCCTCCCACGTGGTGTCTGGACCCCGTCTGTTCTCCACCTAAACTCTTTCCATTCCTCATTCGATACACCTTTCATACTTCAGTCACCCACATCATGACCTTCTCATCACACTCAGTCAGCTCATTCGAACAGGAAGAAAGTTTAAGCAGGACAAGGGAACATTTCCTCTTCTTTAGGTCCTTCTCTTCTGTGGTTTCTGTAGCTCAGACACAAGACACCTGCTAAATCCTCCAATGTCATAAACAAGCTGTCTGAGCTGCATCCTTGAAGGTCATGCGTAGGTTACACTTCTGCTCTTTACACTACATAACTGAAGTTACAGTAAACAGTAAAAAAAATACCTGAAATAAAAGAATGCAAGATAAATGTACATAAACAATACTAAAAGCATCTTAAATGGTAATAAAGGTAATTAAAATGAATACTGAAAAGAATTTTAAATGTAAGATAACAAAGATAACTGCATATAACAAATCCTGTAAATCATTACACATCAATAGACCTCAAGATACCTTTAATTGATAATCCATGAAATTGTAACCAATAATAAATGCATTGAAATCAATCAAACAAATACCTTTAATAAAAGTGAACAATGAATAAACATTAATGATCAAATAGTAACTGATAAGAAATAGAAACACAGCTGAGAGTAGAAAGAAAAAGTTAAATCAATAACCTGAGATGCTGCAAAAGATATGAGTTTATGCTAACTATGTTGAATCCCTTAAATGCTAAAAATGTTATATTTATTTAACAGTCCCCGGCGAACCCTGGCGAAAATTAGAAGTCTTCCTGATCGCCGGCTGGATTTGAATCATTAAAAAAGTGCTCCAGAGTCTTGCTCACCATGAGGGGGAGTGGAAAATAAAGTTACATCATTCTGCTGGTAAACTATTCCTTTAACAACATGGAGGAAATCTGGAAGGACGTCCATTGAAGAAGAGAAGAAAATTTTATATTGGGTAATGAAAAGAAATAACGATTTTTATTTTATGAATTTCTCTCCCCCATACAAATCTACCGGTTATTCATTCATTGATGTCAGTTTTTTTTTTGGGGGAAATTCAGACACAAGAGAGGAGGAATAATTTTCTGCCACAATGGAGAAAAAACGGTTTATTTCCCCCAAAAAAAAAACCTGGGTAATTTTGGTGAAAACTCTTTAATTTAACCCTTTTTTTCCCTATCTATTCCCCCGCAATGACGCACCGCATAATGATATCATGCTAGCTAATGCTAACAGAGACAGCTGTGGTGTTGCTGCGATTTAATAACTAATCTGGGAGATATTGTGAAATATACGGTTATTTGCTCTGATCAGGACAACGTTGGGACCAGAAAATAAAAACAGTTCATGTTTTTTGTGTTCTTTAAGAAAAAGTGTGGCTTGTTTTTTTTGTTTTTTTTACATTTTGCACCACATATTTTTGTTTTCAAAATTTAGATTGTATCATTTTTACAGCCTCTGAATGAAAATAGGGCAACACAGGTGTGTAATGTTGAAGTGTGCAAGCGTTTCTGGGTTCTCTGCTTCCCTTTAAGCCTCCTCCTGAAAACAGAAAGATGAAATGGCCTGTTTTCCATCCACATTACCTTTCTAATCAATAAACGTGTGGGTGGTGTGTCTTGCTGGTGCTAATGATTGCCCAGCTGAGGCGAGTTCACATGTTGCCAAAGACATGAGAGCTGCAGCACAATATCTCATTATCATAGATGTCCTGATTACTCTGCCAGAAACCCTGCCCAGGTCTGTTTTCCCTCATCTGAATAAATTCAAATACGCCGAGCAGGGGATGAGGGAAGCAAGGTACTACTTTGTTAGCTGAGGAGACGAGTTAAAGATGTTCCTGCAAGCCCTGACATCCTCTTTTCTTTTTCATTTAATCATCTATTTTCATTATATTGGACTCTCACTTATTTCCTGGTTAAAAAGGAATCAGGTGTGACCTGAATACAGCCCAAGCTCCGTGAGCCTCAGCTGTTTTAATCAGCAATGTCACCTCTTCAATCGGCTCCCATGCAGACTTTACCCTCCTTTCTGATGTTTGCAAATTATCAAGCAAATATTTCCCCCATGGCATGGCTTTGGTTCTACAGAGGGGAAATTGATTACTGATTAGAGCTGACTGGTTTTGCAGATGTAAGCTTTTTTTGTGAGTTATTCTGCCTGTGATCCAATGTTCATCTGTTTATATCGACACTGAAAAGGGAGGCAGCATCGCACAGATGGTGCTTTATGCAAGATCATTCCTCAACAGACGTTAACTGAATGGTTATTCAACGTTAAATACGCTATGTGCAGTGGGGGTGGGCTTGCAATGGAGGTGGAGAAAATCAAGAGTTACTACAACATGTGCTTTGCATATTAATCAAGTTATGAGTGCTGCAGAGGCCCACATTTTCATAGCAGCTATAATGTGTATGCCCACCATCTCATAGACTGAGACATGGGATCAAACCATAGAGGGAGCTCAAACTAGATTAGTTTCTCTTTTGCTGGAACAAAGTTGGCAGCATTGAGCATTGTTCTTTGGCTGCAACTTTATGGAATCTGCCCATTGGGAAAACTCAAATCTGACCGTTTTATAGCAGAAGATGTAGTAAACCACACCACTAAATAGCTGCATTCTCCAGTAAATGAAAGCAGAACATCCTTTTTGCCTCTATATAAGGCATTATCTGCCGCAAAACTCCTTTAATTTCATCAATACTTTCTAATAATTGAACAAATGAACGAGTACCATTGAACAGTGACGTCAGGTCTTGCTCTTCGTTTGTTATTGGGGTCGTTCAACACTCTCTACTGGCCGCGCGCGCCCCATTGACGCGCGTTACCGTGGTACAGCTGAGAGCCGGATGTAGCTTACCAGACGGACAACAACAAACCCAGCACAACTCATCACGTTTAGACGTGTGTTTAGACTACTTACTCAATGGAAAGTTGCCCATTCGGTTCTGCAGGCCTTGGTTGGGTCTTCCAGTTTATTTTTGGGACACAAAAAAAGTTTCTACCACAGTCCGGTTGATCAGAGCAGAGAAATCCTCTATCATAGTGAGACATCCTGGAAACATCCAGACGAGTATCTCCTGGTCTCAAATCAACATTCTGAGCAACAAAGGCTCCTCCGCTGTTGGCATAACTGAGCATTGTCCACACGAACACCACCAGGTATCATCTGTTTGCCGACGTGCAGCGGTGTCTTGCTCTCTGGCCAGCTGTTCTTCTCTCAGCTTCCACAGCCTCGTTTTAGTGAGCTCCTCATCTGTGTACTCTGGCTCAAATTGACAAGGACATCCATCATATTCAAAGTCATCATTATCGTCTTTAAAATCGGAGAGATATTCTGCCATGTTGCTCAAAACTAGTAGTATCAACAGCAATCCGGTTAGCCGACCGTCACAGCGCAGGACTGATGAGTTGTGCTGGGTTTGTTGTTGTCCGTCCGGTAAGCTACTTCCGTCTCTCAGCTGTACCACGGTAACGCACGTCAAGGGGGTGCACGCGGCTAGTAGTGTGTTGAACGACCCCAATAACAAACGAAGAGCAAATCCTGACGTCACTGTTCAATGGTACTCGTTCGTTTGTTCATTCTTTCGTAAGTATTGAAGAAATCAAAGGAGTTTTGCTGCAGATAATGCCTTATATATAGGCCTGCTCTGGCTGCCCCGCTCCCTCCCAGTATATGGACATACGCTGACCTAAATATCTCGCATAGGAGTCAGAGTGATACAGAAATGTTACTGGGGAGTTAGTGCACATATAAACTCCTAGAAATAAGGTCCACGTTGAAAAAAAAAAAAACCTCATCCTTTAAAAGTCCTTTAACCATTTACAGTACTTTCAAACACATGCCACTAAACAGAAATGCCTCAAATAAAGCAATATTTAAACTTTCACACTTGGCAGAAATCATATGATATCCCAACCTAAAGACCTTGAGAGCTTCTCAGATCTCCTCCTCACTGTCTGTGTCTTTAATCTTCCTAGCCGTCATTGTTCAGAACTCAGGAAAATCTATTGTACCATTGCCATCAGCATCAACCTCATCGAGCATGTCCTGCAGCTCGGCCTCAGTAGGATTCTGTCCAAGAGAACACATCACAGTCCCAAGCTCCTTTGTTGTGATTGTACCATTCCCATCCTTGTCAAAACAGGGAGAATGCTTCCTTGAACTCAGCAATCTGCTCTTCAGTCAGTGTAGTCAATGTCGTTTGTGAACCTGTGTCCAAAAGTAATTTCTTTAACACCCCATCCAGAAAAAGCTCAACATGCATTCTGGTGACAACGTGCATTCTGGTCAGAGGTACTTTGAGTAAAGGGAACCTTGATTATTTGCCATAAGAGGACTGTGCTTTTGATCTGACCATGTATTTTCTCCTTTTTAGAACTTGGCCTGCTGTCAAAACTGTGGAAGACCTGACTCCTGACGTAAAGGTTCAGATATGGGTCATGGTGCACTGTTTTGCAGTAACAGATGCCGGCCTACACTTAAGTGACTCGTTTTGTGCAGGAGAAATACTTGTTCGTCATTGCTTCGGGAGCGGTAAGTGGAAGAAGCAAGAGTCTGCATGTCAAAGCTGTTAAACACTTGGTCATTTCTGTGTTGTCAGTGCAAGGTGCGGTGGCACCATTAGGTTAGGTAAACAGTTGGGTTTGGTTCAAACTAAAGCAATCCCTTTGTAGTTATCGTTGATAGTGTTAGTGAGTTCTGTGGACCTCTGCTAACGTAAGTGATACTTGTAGAATTAGTAGTTATGTAGCATTTGGAGCAGGAAAGAAAGACCTAGGACAACTTTCTCTTCTGCTTGTGATATGATTAGGTTATGTTTTGACTGAAGTAGTCATCGGTTATGATTAGTTTGTCCTTCGTTATGTGCTGTGGAACCCTGTGTGTGGTCTGCAGTACTCGTCCCGCTGGTGCTTATCTGTGTAATCACTAAGTTGTCTTTGAGACTACTGTATGTACTGTGGTAGTACTCGTTGTGTGATTTCACTTTGATACTTGCAGTTGTAGCAAGTCTGTACCATTGGGAATAAACTCTGTAGGGGTGCACACATTTACTTAGTTCAGGTGGAACTTGATCTGTGTGACCCTGATTCGTTTGTTGTTTTGTCATGCGTCTGTATGGAAGATGGACTATACCAACCTGCAGTAGAGGTTTGTAGAAGACTTGATTTGTAGCTGCTATTTAGCACGTTTGTCTCACTTTTTTAATGATTTGTCTTAGGATTAGAGACTCTGGCTTTGCCTCTCCCCTTACTGCTTTTGAAGTGTGTGTTTAGCTCCGGTCCATCTTTAGATTTGTTTTGTGAATTTCCTGTTTGTATATTCTCACCATCCATCTCGGGTGCTGAGGTTTGTTGTGGGACTTCTAGGTACGGGAAATGGAAAAGCTCACTTGTAGCAGATTCCTTCAACACTGTGTGGCCCTGCACAGCCTTATCAGATTGTGTTTAAGTGGACCACATCAGTCCAGTTCTGAGATCTTTAGACTGGCTGCCGGTCCATCAGAGAATAGACTTTAAAGTTCTGCTGCTGGTCTTTAAAGCTCTGAATGGTTTAGGCCCAAAATACATCAGTGACCTCTTGACCGAGTATGAACCTACTAGACCCCTCAGGTCATCTGGATCCGGTCTTTTATCAGTTCCCAGAGTCAGAACCAGACATGAAGAAGCTGCGTTCAGCTTCTATGCTCCACATGTCTGGAACAAACTCCCAGAAAGTCTCAGATCAGCTGAAACACTTAGTTTATTTAAATCCAGGTTGAAGACCCACCTGTTCTCAGCTGCATTTACGTAGATTTTATTCAAAAGTTAAAATCCGCACATCTCTATATTCTCTCTTTTTAATCTTAAATGCTTTTAATTTTTCATGTAATAATGTAAAAATATTTTTTTATGTATATAATGTTTTATGTAAAGCACTTTGAATTGTTCTGTATATGAAATGTGCTAGACAAATAAACTTGCCGTGCCTTAAGTGGATGTTATTTGTGTTGTATAAACCATGGGTTTATATTTTAGTGGGGGGGTGTTTAGTGGCCTGGACATTCCACTGACAGTTTCTTCCAGTGTTCAGCCAATCACCATCCAACCATCTGCACCTGTTACCCATTACCTGCCATCTACTCATATTTCCCTCCTGATTGGACAACAGTTCCCTCCTCCACCTCTAGTTGGCTCCTGAACCTGTCACCCATCTAGTCTGACAGGTTGTGCTCGTTTGTGTTTATTCTCCTTTTTGTTTAGTTTAAATTTTTCCACAAAGTTTCCTTTGTGTTATGTTTTTGTATGATATGTTTGAGGACATGGGTTAGATCTGTATGTTAAACTTGGTTTATTTGTGTGGTTTTTGTTTTATTGTAAAATAAATGGCTTTATTTTTACATTCCTCTGTTTCCTTTGTATTATGTTGACGGCCCTTTAACCCCTAGACATTTGTGTCGTAACATGGACAATTGCTAACTAAACCTAATTGTGGCCCAGTAAGCTTGGGCTGCCTTGTCCCTACTGCCTGGGCCCTGGTAGCAGGGGATTCTAGTTTAAAGGTGGTGGTTGTATCTGTTCCCTGCAATATCAAGCTATATGTCCCGTCTGTTCACAACGTCTACAAATGGGCTTATCGTCAGCTGCCCACATGTTGGGGGCACCCTTTCTGTAAGTGGGTATACTGTATGCCATGTGGTGTAACCTATTGGCATACAGGGGGGCTATTCTGCTTCAATTCCCTCAAGAGGTCATGTCTCAAATCCTTTAATTGGTCCTTCAGTTCAGTCATGACCTTCCAACCTTCCAGTCAGGCTGTTGCGGGCGAGGGTGCAAGTTAGTTGCCTGCCCCACTGCTGTACATGTTACTTCAGGCCACTGGGATCAACGCTGCTCCTCCTCCAAAACAAGGGCCTCCTGCTGTAGGGCATCAAATGTGGGTTGCGGTCGGCATGACCTCTCAGTGCTTGGGTGATTGGTCCCCCTTCCAGCCCTAGCAAGAATTGTTTTAAGTGTGCATCAGTGGGGGCTCCCTCTGGGCAATGTTGCTGCAGCCTACAAAATAACTCCTTTAACCTGAGAATGTAAGACAGGAAGGGTTCATCAGGTTTTTGTACACAACCATAAAACTGTGCCCTCAAATCTGTTGAGACTTGTTCTTTGTAAAGTTTGTGGGAGAATGCTTCCTTGAATTCAGCAATTTGTTCTTCTGTTAGTTGATCAGCCATTATCCAGGTCGGCTTGATCAAGACGTGGATGTCCACTGGTGGTCACAGCTGCAGCTCCTGATGACTGCCCGGCCACTAGGAATCTTCCTCCGGCCAGAGGAAGCTCTGATGGCTATGAGGAAGGCACAGGAGACCCTTCTTGGAGGTCTAAAAGTGGAGATATTCAGTGGTTCCCTACAAACTCCGAGACACACAAGTGAAATCCTCCCGGGACAGAAATATAGACCTTTTTCACAAAAGCCGTAAGTACGTAATGGGTGAGAATCTTGTCTTCTTGTGAGGTCCAGACTTCAGTCAAACGTCAAAAACGGATCATGTTTCCACTCTAGATTTTACATTTGAGCCCGTTTACTCGACTCTGCCACGATCTTAAGAACCAGAAGTTTTGCCTGTATGTTTTCGATCATGTGACCAACGATGCATCGTTTTGTCATCTGCACCTGTTGAGCTACTCCCGGGATTTTAAAGAGAGGGAGTTTGTTAATATACCAAGCTTTAAATGTAATTCAATCAATTCCGAAACCGAATGTTTTTAGAGGAGGTTTTGCTAGCGATTATTCATCATGTCTGATAAAAGAAAGCATCAGATTAGAATGAAATCTGGAGAGCTGCTCTGATAACATTGGCAGGAAATAAAACGTGACCATGCAGGTGTTATTAATGCATCCAGTATGTGCATATATCTGCAAATTAACGTACTAATGTCCAAAATTACCGCCTCTGCTGAAATAATGCTTTTTTTCTCTCTTTTTTAAGATTACACATATAGGTTTGGTCAAACTTCCCTGATCACTTTGATTTCAAAATTATTGCTTTTAAGTGATCATGAACAAAATAAAGATCACAGATGGCAGAATATTGTTGTAACGTGTTTGACTGCAAGGGATCGCAGGATATCGTAGTTCATTCAGTTTGAAACAAAATTAAACGATAATTCTGTATGTTTCGTGGCTTTTACTTATTTTGCTTCTGTTGTAGCTTTGAGTAACATACATGTATTATTATAGGACAGCCGTGGGTTACCAATGTTGTCATGTATGTTATAATGAGAGGCTGAGACGAGGCAGTTCGGGCCCAGCGATCTTTTACTGGACCCGAACTGCCTCGTCTCAGCCTCTCATTATAACATAGGTGAAAAAAATTAATCCACGGCTACAAAGCTGCATCATGCGCTGCAGTTCAACACAGTCCACCACACAACTTCACACAACACAGTTAAACCATCTCCATGCATGCAAGGACAAAAATACAAAACTCGTTTCTTCTACTTTAACACTGATAGATGAAAACAGTAACTCAGGACTGAGGCAAGAGTTGAGGACATCATTTTATTAATTAATTTATTTTATTTTAGCTCTCTGACCGTATCAAATGTTTACAGCAGGGATCGATGCAGTCACATTCAGTATAACAGTCTGTGCTCACGGCTGTCGTGTCATTATTTATTGAAATACATGGTTAGGACCTATGCTGATTTGAATATTAAAAAAGAAATGAAAAAAAAGGAGAAAGGGATCATTATTTTCTTTTGACACGATTCTTATTCACACATTTATGTGTATTAGGCTGAAAAACTGGACTTTTTGACACTGAGCGAAATATAAAATTGCATTTAAATGAATGCATCTGCGAACTTTTAACATATGCCAGGTAATATTCAAACCATTAATAATCCTGTTTGCACAAACTATACTGAAAATTGCTTAATTTTTGTGTTTTTAGTATCATAAAATGGAGCTGCAACATGACCTAAAGTTGGCAATTTTTTTCCCCCCCCCCTCCCTTCCTTTTTTTTTTTTTTTTCCCCCCCCTTTCCCCTCCCCCCCCCCCCCCCCCCCCCCCCCCCCCCCCCCCCCCCCCCCCCCCCCCCCCCCCCCCCCCCTCCCCCCCCCCCCCCCCCCCCCCCCCCCCCCCCCCCCCCCCCCCCCCCCCCCCCCCCCCCAAGGGTTAAAAATGTTACAAATTCATTAATTTTTTCTATCTGTGGTTAGGACTGATGCTGCTTTGAAGAATAAAAAAAAGAAATGGGGAAAAAAGGACAAAGGAATCATAACTTTCTTATGGCGTAATTTCTATATACACATTTTTGTGCTTAGGGTGCAAAACGAAAGTTTTTTTAAAGGGGTGCATGAGGGTTAAACTTCATCTATGGATAAAATATTTATATTTGTGGATTATTTTGGCCTTGGTAGCAGCCATCTTGTCGGTGATTGTCATACCCCCTCCATCTGAAGTGTGCTCCCAAAAAATCTTCGTTTGAAGGGGCAAGTAGCCCTACCACTTAGACCTTCCCCTCCATCCTAACAGGTATTGGGACACCCCTACCCCTACACATGAACGTGCAAAATGGAGGGGAAGGGGTAAGGCCAAGGGGTGAAATGGGATTCACAAGGCTACATCGCACTGTGATTCACTGACATGGCGATGGATCACACACCAAGAATACTACTTACAAAGTTGTCTTCTAAGCCTTACAGGTATGCCAGATTCACACCCACGCACGCCTCATTCTGGTTGCGCCATGGTTTTCATTTTTCATATCTGGTTCATATCCGTTTGCTATTAAGTGACGCGGTGTGCAACCAATAGTCGGCTGCAACGTCATGGCCGCGTCCCAGATGAAAAACTTTCATAGTGCAGTTTCTGAGCCTCAGGATGCCTCTGGGCAGTGACGGATCAAAAATGCACATCATGAATGTTGGTGTGCCATCAAGACAAGTCAGAAACTCAGATTTTAAGATCTGAAAGTTACGTTGTGTGTCTTCAAAATGCTTTTAATGCTGAAAATGGAAAAGATTAAGAGAACAGAATGGATGCCATACCCAGATAAACTTTGCAAAGATGTCAAGAATCTGTATTTAGCTAAGTTTGCCTCTATAAATGGTATTGATCCGTACGACTCAAGGGCTTACAGCTGGAGATCTGACGCAGAAGTCCTACCTCGTACTTCTTCTCTGGATATCACAAACTACCTGGTTTACTTGGTAAGTGCTTATACTTTCAAAGAATTTTTAAACTATAAATTACTTGAAGCTCACGGACAATTCTCCAGTGGCTGGGTGCAAGATCTTTATTCATTTCAACCGGAGGATTGCATGAACACAGTCATCACAGCAAAGGTAAGAAAACTGTTAAGAACAGACGTTGTAAGCTTAGAATGGTTAAATTTTTTCCTTTTTTTTTGTTTTTTTTCTAGTACTAGTACCAACGCATTCTAAATGAAATATTAGAAGTAGACTGATAAAATAATTGAGACCACCCACTTTCCATTTCAAATTTACAAAGAATCCTCAAGTTTTATTTCCACAGTGGAATATCTGAGTTGTTGCAAGACAGATTTTTTTTTTCTTTAAAGGCCTCCTTCCACTGAAAACCCGTTTAACTTGCTCCTTCTGAAATACGGAGGGTTTCCCCTTGTTTACTTACACATGCTGACTTGCTAGCGTTGCGTTGCCCCCAGTCGGCTGTGCTTTCTCATCACAGAAACAATACGAAGAAAAGAGCGAATCGGGAACAGCCTCGCACTTTTACGTCACATTGCAAATAGCGTATCCCACGTGGGGTTTCTATCTGTCCATTGGAAGGCAGGTAACCCTCCACTACACACTAGAAGTGAAGACGGCACGACTGTACCTTCGGAGTTGAGAAGCTAATTAGAGCTAATTAGCTAACTGTTTGTTAGCATGGCGGAACAAACTTGTTTGTCGGCTCTATTTCCTGTCCGTAACAAAATAAGAGTGGAGGGCGGAGCTTCCTTCATACACTGATGGGAGGCAGCCAATCAGACGGAAATTCATGAGAAGGACCCGGAAAAGCTGCCGTTGGACCACAAGCCTCTCTTCTAGTATACAAATACAGCTGGATACAAAGATACCAGAAGGTTTTTTTTTTAAACAGAAACGATGCAGACTGCATTCAATGATAATGGAGAACACAGAAATATTAATGAAATGACCATGGAAGTACAACTTTAAGATTTTAAACGGAATAATTGACAATAATATGATCCAATGGAAACAGGTTAGCCAATGTTTTATATTCTTTCTTATTATTGGCCCAACGTCTCTGTCATGTCCTCTGACTGCGGTTGTATCCTCTTTTCCAAGTGGGACCTGAAAAACTTTAGACCATAGTCCACTATTTTACTGTTTGAATTACTATGTCATCTTTTACCACAGCACTAGTGTCCCATTATTAACTCAAGAAGCAACTAAAAACTCAACTTTCTGTTTTATTTACAACGCGACCTTAAGCAGTCAAAATGGCAACTGTGACGTCAGCTGTCCAATTGTGTAGTGTGGAGGCTTGAAATGGTCTACAGTTAAAATGGCTTGAAGAATTTGCTGTTCAGTTCAGTTCAGTGTTCAAACAAAGAAAAGTCCATCAAAGTTCTTGAAGGTACTACAACTTGTTTACTTTTGCATCTCATGGATATATCCTATTAGTGAAAATGAGGGGAGGGGAAATCACGGTGGGAAACAAGAAGATGTCGCATCCCTTCACAGATGTTAAAACACCAGAGAGCATGCAGAATCGCAACAGGAGCGGCTAGCATGATCATAGTTGTCACTCATACTCATTGCCCCCAGAGATTCCATGTTGCGTGGACAGGATGTTTCACTGAATGCCTCGGACAAATCTGTGTTTTCCTCGTGGTTTAGATGAAGTAGCGCCACAGGACTCATCTAATTATTTCGCTCTGAAAGTTTTATATATTATTTGTTATCACAGGAAGTTGGCTCTTGTGGTCATCATGGATGTAAGACAAATGGGCAGGTGTAAATCCCCAGGTGACTCTGACTGCGGCCAAATTGCTACGGCAAGGCTACAGTTACAACTGGATCCCAAATGATTCCCCCATTGCGTGGAGAATATGTTTTTTTGGATGTCTCTTAGAAATGCCACACTAGTTTCTGGTGTAGATGAGGAGGTGCCGCAGGAACAGGAATCATACAAATTCCCTTCCTCAAAAAGGCATGATGTCATTCTCACATCTGATCAGTATGTTTGATTAATCTAAAAAATTTTTATATTTCCAAACAAAAAAAAGCTTGCATGGGTAAAACTGGTGCAATAACGGTTGTAGTGTTGTATCTGAAGACTCTGAAGAATTTAATGGTGCAGTGTGTAACCAAATCAAAGATCAATAACAGAAAAATGTAAGCTATTATTAAAACTGAGTTTTTATTGGTCTCAAATGACTTTACCCAATAAATGTTTTTATTCTCTCAGAATAAGCCATCAATATCTCCTCACAGCAGGTTCACGTACTTCCACCATGTTTACTACGGTGTCTCTGAATAGACAAATACAGTAACTCTCTGTGAAGCTTAATGGTGCCTTCATGTGGTATGGGAAAGATGATCCTTTCCCCTTGTTAAGTGGAAATTGCCAGTGTGTTCAAGCCATTTGTCGTCGTAATGAAATGAAACACTGGAGGCTATGAGTGACTTGCTAGCTGCTAGCTAGCGTCTTCCCTGAGGAGGTAAACCTGTATTACAATGAGGAGCTGAAAAATATTTTGAACACATGCATGACTACATATTTTTTGTTGTCTGTGAGAAGTTTCCCTCTAGCTGATCCAGACTAGCTTGACCAGTGGATGTTCAACATAAGAAGACAACACTGGACCCCTAACCAGTCTCTCGCCGGTGCAGTGAACACTGACAGTCATCACTTCAGCACTGATTCCAGGGTACTGACTGACATACATGGATTTGAATTGTTAAAATTACAGGATTGTCCATAAAATATTGATATAGACATACTTTACTGTGTCCAACATTCATTCATTCTGTACAGTGTGTGTTCAAGTGTTGTCATGGTGAACCAAAACTTGACTTGATTATAATTTTCATCTTTATGTTTCAGGTGGAATTTTTGTTTGATTTTTGGTTTCTTTTTCCCCTGGGTTCTTCAGCGGTGGGGGGTCGCTGACAGCTGTGGCCTCCAGCTGTCTTTTAGGTGGGTGCATGGACATCCTGGCATCGGACTGTTTTGCTTCTGTGCTCTCTGGAGGCTGACGGTTGCTGCTGCTTGGGGCCCTTCCAGTGTTTATCTGACCTTCGGCGGAGCCACGGTTGGACTTGAATGGTCACTCGCAAAAACAAAACTCACTCCTGATGTTTTACATGCATATTCCCAAACATCATTAAACCCACAAACACCAACGCATGCTTTTTGTTGTGTTCATTGTTGTTCATGGTTTACAGAGTTACACTTTGTTTATACAGTTAGACTTTGTTTACAGTGTTTTGTTGGACTTTTATGCCATGCACAATGTTTCTTTACAGGTGTAGCTGCTAACTTCTGTTTGGGTTTGACTGCCCATTTATATTGGTAATTTTCTTTCCCTCTTTTTTATCTCTACACTCTTTCTCTCATTCAGTGTCGGCTGGAAGGAACACAAGTCTGTTGAGTCTAATCAGTTAGATTTAACAGACTTTAATCATTTGTTTAAAATGAACTCTGCATGAATGAGACGACACCTTTGATTCTCGGAATCATCATTTCATTTCCAGTGGAACCCTGTAGGTCTTTTAACATCGAGGGATGATGAGGATTTCACAGTAAATGTACATCAGCTTTTTTTTTTACCACTTCTTTCTTATCCAGGTACTGTCCCTGTATTTTTTGTTTTATTTAATAAAACAATGACAGACTAATGACATTTTTTGTTTTTCCTTTTAGACAACATAAGATGTACACAGAGGCATGGTTTGGTTTTGTGACGCTGCAGCCTCCAAGATGTATTTAGGTGTTACCAGGCATGATGATGTTTAAATGATGAAGAAAAGTCAAAAATATATTTGTCTAAGAAATTATTTCATTAACCTAGAATGGAGCTATTTTAGAAACAAGTTAGTATTATTGCTTCCATGGTCTTGTACTCTTGAAAGAATTTTCAGTCATTTTTTAAAGAAAAATAATTTTGTCATTTTTATTGTGGTTTGGGGGGAGGAAGAGCAAAGCGGTCAACAGTGTTACAGCTACATGTAATTAATAAAGATAAAAAAAGATGTTATTAATGCAAATTATATATCAAGTACACATTAGCCACAACACTCAGGCCTACATTTCTACATTTTACTTTTTAAAAAAAGTCCGAAGGGCCAAGTTCAAAAGCTGTGAGCCTTTCTCTGCCTTTGGAAGTCTTTAAGGAAATCTGCTGATGTTTTTATAAATATATCATTTCTCCTGGTTGTGAAATGAACTTTGTCTGATGAAAATAGTCCTGGACTATCATATTTAATGTGAGGATGGCCAATAATGGCACCATTTACATGAGCAATAAATGTAGCCATAACACTGTTGACAAACCTCCTGGCCTCTGGGTCATAGCTGAGAAGAGGGGGGACATGTGGGGGGGCTGCAGGTGGAGCTGGAGCAGATCTGCCTCTATTATGTTCACCACTGCCCCAATGGATGATGAGGACATCAGGAGCTGTTTTTCCTCACAGGTTAAGCACCGTATCCACTCCAGCCGGACCAGGAGATCCTGACATCATGGAGCCTCAGATTCCCTCCGATGGCCTCTGCAGCTCTTTGGCCACGACCGCAGATGTCCAAATGTTGTCTATGGGGACAGAAAAAAATAGTATAAGGAATGATAGAGTTGATGACGGTTGAACAGCTGGATGAATTGAAAGTACTCTCACTATCCTATGTTGCTAAATAACAAGAAATGGGCAACAGCTGACAAAAATAGTACATTTATGGCCTACATAATAATTAATATGAGATAAATAAATAATATAATAAATATGATACATTTCAATGTAGAAACTGCAGTCTGAAGTTGCCAAGACAGGTACTTACAGGTTTTGCTCTGCATGGCAGATGTGGATGGATAGGAGGCAGCCATCGTGACCTCATCATGTCACAAACGCAGGTAAAACAGATGTCATTGGTCTGAACATCGCTAACTGCTAGCAGAATGATTGTTTGCGATCTACATCAGACGAGAATGTGCTGCTTCCAGCATGCAGTACTCTGTCGTCAATCAATCACTCTCATTGATCAGTCTCGCCTGTTTCACATTCAATTTACCATCAATCACTCTTACTACAGTCGTAAAAGTGACTGAAGAACCAATAGACAAATGAAAAATATAAGGAATGCAGAGCTGATTGGTGGATGTTTTTTCAGCCCCGTTACTTTCATGCCTGACGTATAATAATATTTATACATTTAAAGCTTTAAATTAATCATAGCGTATGGAGTAGTGAACCCAATTTCATCGAATATTGCAAAAATTGTTAAAAGAAAACTCTTCTCATGGTGCAGAACAGAACAGAGGGTGTTGCAAAGCATGATGGGAAATATGTAAATAAGCCCATCAACCAGGAACAGGCGTGTACAGGTGTTGTACACACCCAGAAAAAACAAGTACAGAGTTAGTTAGTTAGTCCTCTTGCACCTAAAGGCGTGTAGAGCAAACCAAGGTAACCAGGTCTCTCCATTTGGGTCTGCAGGGGCAAGGTGTTGGGCTTGTGCCAGGGTCACGTTGCAGGTCCTTGCAAGGCTGGACTGGCCATCGGGCATACCGGGCATTTTCCTGGTGGGCAGGGTTTGTTTGTTTTTAATCGCAGTATTTCAGTCATTTATGGAAAATTATTTAAAGGTGCCATTTAAAGGTGCCATCAAATTTCACTTTTCTGGGGTTTTGGGTGTATAATATGATCTGTTGTGCACTGATGAGGCCATGTGAATGTCCAGAGTGAGAATCAAAGTTCCTGTTTATGGTCTGTCAGCTTTGTCTCTCTGCTCAGAAACAGTTGAATCAGACAGCAGGCTATCATTCTACGTAATTCTATCATTCTACGTAATTTAATTGCTCCAATAAGAGCACACTATCAAGTAAACAGCGCCCCCCTCTCCTAACGGTCTATGCACCATTCGCTCCCCCCTCCCCTCCCTGTCTGATTCAGCTGCGTGTATGGAGCTAGTAGTAACTTCTCTGCAGTCAGGTCTGGATTTTCAAACAAATGGTTTTAAAAGCAAATTTCTGCAGCAACACTGAGGGAGGGGGCCACAACCTTGTCATTACCTGTAAGTTTATTTATTTTCTAAATGCTGTCTTGTCTGATAAACGTAGCTCACACTGTCTGAAGTGCCCATGTTGCTAGCAGCTAGCCTTTAGCAAAGTCCGACCGCAGCATGACCTAGATTCTCCAAATAAGGTCATAGCCAAATAAGGTGTAGCCAATCAAAATGAAGTCAACGTGGTCTCCGGGTAAAGCTGCATATCATCACCGGACCCAACTGTATTACTGAGGAAGTGAGGTCTGGCGTTTCAAAACAATACTCCGCTGTAAAAAAATGCCATTTTTTTCTTTGGAGTATTTACATATAAAGTAATGCCAACAACATAAACTAGTTTTTAACTGCTATGTCATCACTCCTTTAACTATTATCACATGCTGTGATGGAGAGGTTACCCAGTTCATGAACAGCTATATAGAGCACTGATTATGAGGTTGCTGGTATCCAGGCTACAGGTTTATCCAGCCTGTTTGGAGTAAGATTGTGATAGGGGACTATATGGCATGAGTATGGTAGGGGGCTGTCCTACATTACACACTCAAAAATAGAGGTACCAATTTTTATTTAAAAGGGTACATAGCTTATTACTGGGGGTGTTCCTTTTTTGAAAGACATTTCTGTACCTTCGGTCCTGGTTCATTTTTGTACCTTATCAAGCTGTAATGAGTTAAAGTATAGTTAAACCAATTAAACAAAAAAAAAAAAAAAAAAAATATAAAATATTATAATTATTATTATTTTTTTTTATATATTTTATATAATATATTATTTTTATTATTTTTTTTTAATTTTACTATTTTTTTTTTTTTTTTTATACAAACCATTTTTTTTTTTCTTCCTGCCCTTGTTTAATTTAAAATTTTTTTTTTTTTTTATCTTTCCCCTTTTTTATATTATATATCTTCTGGCCTTATAAAGACCAATATTGTACTTTTGAGAGAACATTTGTAAAAAATGTGCCTACAGGTACAAAAATGTTCCTGTCTCGTAGCTCTATTGTAAAATGTGCAGTATGGTAGAGGGCTCCTACCTGTACTTGAAAAAAGTTCAGAATTGATAAAGTTAAATGGAGTGCATTGGTCATCTTTTTCACCTGGTTCATGTTTGTTTTTATGAAACAATAATTTGGCCATTATAACATCCTCCTGATCATATTGTAGCTTTTTGTCACCTTGTTCATCATATACAGACCACTTAGTAGGCTACTGTGTTGGGAGGATTTTTTTTAAAATTTTTATTTAACCTATATTTATACAGGTAAGTCCCATTGAGACATGCTGTCTCTTTTTCAAGGGAGACCTGTTTACCTAACGTACACGTCTTTAGATGGTGGGAAGAAGGTTTAGGTTTAAGTTTATTAGACAAGTACATTAGATAAATATACACAAACAGGACAGTGTACAAGCACTTGTTTTCATTCAGAGGCTTCATTGTCTTTCCATCGATAACTGGTGGGCCAGTCTTAGTTCAAAATGCCCGCGCAGATTTTTTGTCCCAGTCCAGCCCTGGGTCGAGTACATAGCACTTGATTATTATGCAGGTAAACAGTACAGAAAACTCAATGTGAGGAAGTACATTTGAAAAACCATCATGAATTAATTATAATGCACTCATTATCTTTAGTCAGGACATTGTTTGACGTGTTGTTCAGAAGAGTTCTGGTCAAGTCCTGAGTAGGGCAGGGCGATATGGCCCAAATTATTTATCACGATATAAATGGTAGAATTTGCAATAACAATATAACGGAATATAATTAACACGAGGCAAAATACTTGAAAATTGCACAACTTTATTTGTGCAAATGAAAATTTACAACTTCTTTTCACTTTAACGAGCAGCTGTTTCTGACGTGCATTAAAGTTATAACTTTTTATGAAATTAGCTGTGCAGATGTTGCAAATCCCTTACTGTCACTTAATTTAAGCAAAAAGCTTTTCCAGTAGAAATGGGCTGCATATCCTGAACAGAACCATGTATAGCAGAGCTGGAGAACCCTAGTCCTGCATTTATTCCATGTTTTCTTGTTCTAGCACACCTTATCCAAAATAATGAGTCTCTGAGCAGAACGTGCTCATATTTATGAGCAGAGCGTTCATCTTACGCGGCTATGAGAAGTATTGAGTTATCACTCTGACTTTCAAGGCGGGGGGGGGGGGGGTTAACTCAGACAAGCTGGATGTGGAAAACGATGCGCTGATGCGAAGTTAAACTGGTAGCTTTAATAAACAGCTGAAAGAAGGGGTGAATAAGTATGAAATATGTACAGCACGTGGCATTTAGATACACGGACACCGCCGCGTGTGTAACTGCCCGCCCGTCTGCGACAAACGAAATTTTTCACAGCCCGTTATTTTTATCCTTTTTCTTTATATTTTTTTTATTTATTTATTTCATTTCAATTATTCTTTATGTACAGCACTTTGTGATTTTTATCTTGAAAACCCCCTAATTAATTTTTTCTTTCTTACTTTACTTACTATTAATAACCACCAGTCGCAGAAGAAGCTTCATGTGGAGGATGAAATGACCAAAATGAACCTTTTACTTGTCCTAGCGGCCTTGAGAACAAGAAGAAAGTTCTTGCTCCTCATGGAGGATGAAACGAGCTTTCAGTTGATGTTTTGACTTTACTCCTCATTCGCTACCAGACTGGCTGCATGCGCGTTTGACAGTATCAAAACAATGGCGGTGCGCATGCGTGTTTCACCCATATTATATCATGATATTTCATTTTCTTATCATTCCCTAATGCTACACCGGTGTTACCGTGAACGATAGTTGACCCAGCCCTAGTCCTGAGTCTTCACCATCTGAGTAAACTAAATAAATAATATGAGCTCACCGTCTTCAGCTGTGGAAAATGAAGGGGTGGGAGTCTCACTCAGTTTTATGAAGTGGCCATTGCTGTTGAAGCTGCCTCCTGCCCCCCTTGTCTGGTTTCCTCATCAGTTTCCCTGTATGCTGTCCAGTAACTCGGATGAAGGACATGCAGCAAGTTAAATCACAATGGAGGGGTGTGGTGAGAAGCTCTGTATCTGCACATCAGCATGCAAATGAATTAAAAGGCACATCTGCAAAATATCTTCTCACAAATACTTTGATTTCCATACATAGCTTCCAGACATAAAAAGTCAGCAACTGCTTGAATTGGCTGCTAGATGTCACGAACGCAGGAATCAGAGACCTTTTCATCGCCTGGAGATTGAGACAATCTCCATGACATAACTATTCCTTTGGAACAATTTACCTGATTTCCTGTCTGAAATCTCATCACCAACTCTTCTTTTAGAGGGAAAGTGATGACCGCCTTAAAGATGCAGCATCTCATCATAGATGTCATTTTCAAAAAGCATGAAAGCATGTGGAATCACAACAGGAGCTGCGGCATGATCCCAGTTGTCACTCATATTTCCTGCAACTGCTCCCCAAATACATCCATGTTCCAGCAGAGACTTTCTATCTCCTATAAAAATGACAATTAGTGGTGATTTAGATGATAAGCCACAGGGACTCATTAAACTGCTTTCCTCTCAAAGCCATGTTACTCTCAAATCAGATCAGAATGATTATTTTGAGGAGGCAGCAAATAGGCTAATAAAGGGTCATATTCCAAGGAGATTGCATGAAAATAAGCACAAGAAGGGCTTTAGCATGTCTGTGAACTCTTGGGGGAATTATAGTTCTTGTTCATTTAATCATTATTACAAATTTACTGATCCTGGGTTTAAATATAAAGCTTGGTTAATAGCACTCAAAGATGCCATTTCAGAGGATGTTTGAGGCAACTTTACACCTGGCACTGGCATATACAGTATCACCAAAATCAATGAGGTGGCCTCAGTGATTTGAGGATTTAGCCATTTGATAATGTTTAAATCATTTAACGAAACATGTGAGCTCATGCAAGGATTGTATTCAGCATCATGGTTTTTAGCTGATTGGCCGCAAATGCATTAAAGGAATTTTTTTTGGTCTTTTTCTCCTTCTCTTGACTCTTTTATTTTTTTCAATAATCTTTTTTCATTTTTTTCTTTTTTTTTTTTTTTTTTTTCTTTTTTTTTTTATTTTTTTTTTTTTTTTTTTTTTTTTTTTTTTTCTTTTTATTTTTTTTTTTTAAATTCACTCTTTTCATTTTTTTTTTGTTTGTTTATTTTTTTTTTTTTTTTGTTTTTTGTCCCCTTCTTTTATTTTTCTCCTCTCTCATTTTCCTTATTTGTTTTCTTTTGTTTTTTTTTTTTTTTTTTCTCTTTTTTTTTTTTTTTTGTTGGGGGGCGGTGTTGTTTTTTTGTTTTTATTTTTTTTTTTGGGGGTGGTGTTTGGGGGGGGGGGTGTTTTGTTGGTGTTTTTTTTCTCTTGTTTTGTTTTCTTTTTTCTTTCTCTTATATTTTTATTTTTTTTTCTTTTCTCCTTTTTTTTTCTTTTTCCTTTTCTTATTTTTCATTTTTCTTTTCTTCTTTTTTTTTTTTTTTATTTTCTTTTTTTTTTTTTTTTTTTTTTTTTTTTTTTTTTATTTTTTTTCCTGTTTCCTGTTGGTTGCCCCCCATACCCTTGCCCCTTTCCCTTTTCCCTTTATTTTCTTTTCCCTCCCCTTTTCTCTCCTCCCTCCTTTTTTTTTTTTTTCCCCCTTAGCTATACCATGATTAATAAACTTTTTAAAAGCTTTTAACCGTGCCCTAATGTTAGCTTCTCATCAAAAACATCCTCAATGTGCTATTTTGCATCATTCAGGCATGTCTAAGTATTCCCTCTCAAAACATTTCCCAACCTTGTAAAATGCCTGGTCAAGATTTTCCACCTCGGTGACATCACATAGGAGGCAAGCCACCTCCTCCAAGAATCGCTAGAGGAGGAAGCAAACAGCCTGCTTAGAAGAAAGCCCCAATCCCAAACCGTGCCCATAAAGGAATTGTTCAGGAATTGTGAACGAATAAACATGCATGCTCAGTTTTTTTTAATACTAATGGGTGATGAAGCGTTAAAAACCAAAAAGAACGAGCCCACCCACATCTCTCTCTGTCCTTGAACAGGCTGCCTGAACAGCACTGCATTGCATTTCCTGAAAGCGAGTTTACAAAACTACGGAAGCCACGGCGTTCAGCGCCTACTCTGCCGACAATACAAGAGTAGAAGAAGAAATTTGCTGTTTACATTGTGCTAAGAGCACCAGAATTGCGGACAAACAGGGACAAACACTAGAGGGGTTGGCTATTGATTTTAAGAAAGAAAGGACGCTATCTCGTCTGCCATGGCTTCCGTAGGGTCATGAACTCGCATAGGGGCGCTTCCAGGGAATGCAATGCAGTACTGTTTAGGCTCTAAAAATATACAAAATGATGTGGTTTCCAGTAAAATATGGACTCAGGACACTTGGATTACCTTGGATGAGCAGTATGGAGGAATATCGGAAGTTTTTCTGGACTTTTCTGGACCTTTTTGGTTCAGTCTCTGGTGAAATCAATTATATGAAAGCTGGTGGAAAACTAAAACCTGCCCAATCTCTCTGGCTGCATTTGAGATATTTAAAAAGTGCTCCAGAGTCTTGCTCAGCATGAAGATGGAAAGCGGACCATCATTCTGTGGGTGTCTATTCCCTTGAGATATTAAAAAATGTCATAACCTTGAATATGACAATAAATCTTTTTAATGACTGGTCAAAGCATTTAACATCCTAATTCTTCTTACTGTAAGCCTCCCCACAATATTTCTGCAGCACTTTGGCCCTTTGGTGGCTGTTTTAGGTGCTTTATAAATAAAACTGGTTTGGCTTGGACAATACCACGATAAATATCATACCCTCAGGTTTATATCGTGATAATATCGTACTGTTGAGAGGTGGATATCGTGGCACCCCTGGTGATAAATGATTGGCTTTCTACTGCTATTGATAAAACTTTCATTGATTCATTGCTATCATACATTTAGCTTTTAAATCCGTCTAATTGTGTTGGTTATATTTACAGTGTATTGAAATCACAGATGCTTGAACACAAACAGCAAACAGGAGGCTGAAGAGCTTTCCCTTCCGCTCAAACATCTCTGGAGAGGAAGCCTCGGAGTGTCTAGGATTAGAGGTAGTTCAGAGTGAGGACTCGTCCACTGAATGCTCCTCAGATGCTCTGCTGGATTGTGTATAATGCCATTTTACTTCCTTTGTTCATTGTAGATTTTACAGATAACTTTGTTATGTACAGTTTCAGGCGCTCGCATTAATAATGCAGTGATGGCTGCAGCTGTGAATATGAAACTAAAACAGTGTTTTCAGGAGTGATAACAGCGCGGCTTTGTGTTAAAGAAAATGATCTCGCTCGATAAAGCTGTTCTCTCACTTTTTCTCTTATTATCCCTTTTCAAGCCAGTCATTTTAATTTAATAATGCAAGTTCCTCCAATAATGAACCATTTTCTCTCCTCTATTTGGAGAGCAAAGCAAAGCAGCTGACTGCCGTCTCCCTCCAGGCCGGATAATTTGGACTTCATCACGATGTATTTCAAGGACTTCTGGAAAAGGCACTTCAAAGAAACTTCATCAAGAATTCTTTTTGTCTTCTCAACCAGTCTTACAACTAAGCCCATATGCTCTCTTCTCTTCCTTGGTTTGACATATATCAATAAATTATTCCTCTCAGGGAGGGCACCGTGTCTTACTCACTGTTTCTCTCAACTCATCTTCATTGCCCTGCAGTAGAGCCAGATACAGCATAATAATAATAATAATAAATAATAATAATAACTTGCAGTTGCAGTCTTGCTTTAGTCTTTTATTTCTTTGACTTTATTTCTTATTCTTAATCAATGCTTTTTTATTTTGTAGTGTCCTGTGAATTGTTGCTTTGTGTTGAGCCTTGGGACGGCTTCTCTC
Source organism: Atherinomorus stipes (assembly GCA_023101725.1). NCBI lineage: Eukaryota > Metazoa > Chordata > Actinopteri > Atheriniformes > Atherinidae > Atherinomorus > Atherinomorus stipes. The sequence goes on along the minus strand of JALJCO010001685.1, from coordinate 21,801 downwards.
GCTGAGTCACGGGACTGCAGCTCTACTCCACGCCGTTCAGATTGTTTACTCCGGGGATCAGCTGCCTGCCCTGAAGCCAGCTGGCCTGTCAGCCAGAACAACAGATTCCTGCTGAAACAGAAGATGCAGAGGTGGAATGAAGAAGAGGAGAGAGGGAGCTGGTTTGTGACAAAGCAGACTGATCTAAATCATGTCCTCCCTTCCTCACCATGGGGAACATTCGGTCATGGAAGAACAAGATGGATGAGTTAACGGTGAAAGCAGAGGTGCAGCTTAGGGTGCATTCATACCAGAATAGTCCGCTAGACTCGGTGCCATTGGGGACTTGTTTCAGATAGAGGACCAGACTTTTGGGTCAAGTTTGCGCCACTAAAATGAATTCCGTCTAACCGTGAATAGAGCTCTATGAAATCCGTTTTATTTTTCTTAAAATTCTATTTTAATTTTTTCCCCACTCTCTGTTTTTCCATTTTCAATTTTTGAGAATTATGTTTTTATTATTTGACACAAATTTAACACCATTATAGCGTATAAAGCAATTAAATATAGCCAACTTATTCAGTTATAATTGGAAACTTGAATACTTTCACACTTGTTTTTCTTGTGTCCTACTAAACAGTGCATTTTTTTTACAATGTTAAATATTTTTTCTTTCTTTCTTTTTCATAAAATAAAAAATGCAGAAGAAATATATAATTCAATAATAACAATATTAATTTAGAGATGTTCGTCCACATCATAGACCAGAGATGCCCAAGTTCAGTCCTTGACAGTTACTATCCTGCACATTTTGGTTACATCCCTTCACCAACACACCTGAATCAAATGGACGGCTTGTTACCAGCCTCTGCAGAGCTGTATGACATGCACATGAGGGAATTGACCCTGCACTTTGACACGCTTCCGCATATAGTGTGTCCCTAGCGCAAGTCTGACAAGCTTTCTTTTTTACCTAATTTCTGCCTACATCAACATGGACTGCTCAGCGGTTTAAGTGATAATATTCTGAAATTTCTGGAGTAACAGTTGGGAAATTTTAGAGGGAGCTACACAGAGAGGACTGCAATATGCATTTGAGGAATATGAACATCATCATTTATTGGCGGAGAAATGTTGACGAAGAGGATATTAAAACTAAAACGAAGGTGGAGAGTTCATACAGAGAGACTCAGCAACCCCACGTCTTTATGATTCATGTCCAGAAAAAACATAAAGGAACAACGTTCTTGCATCACAGAGTAAGTCAACACATTGTTTTGTTTTAAGTGAACTGTCATGTATGACTCCAGAAAGTTTCAGGTATCTGACGTGTTTTAGCCTGTTGCTCGATGTTATGGCAACCATGATGTTGTTGTGAAAATAGGATGAAGAATGCCTGAGTGAAAATACCAGAGCTGTGATTGGTGCAGCAAAACTGCCACAGAAAGATGTTTAACATCTCTAAGACCATTCCAGAAAACTAGTGGCCTGGACTTCCAGACAGCAGTTCTGTATGGACAAAATGTCCAAATGATAAACAACTTCAAAAGAGTCCCTGTGTGGACGGGCTCTTTGACTTGACACTTCATGAAGACCTTGGAGAGACTCATCCAGGCTGTTCTTTTCCTTCCCCTTTCCAACAATGTCCTTTTGGGTTTCTTTGCTGAAGTCGTCAGGTTCCGTTACAACTTCCAGTTTCTCCAAAGACAACCAGGTGGATTTTGTGAGATGTTAGATGTCAACATAAGGTTAGAGAAATCTGCTGCCAGGCAACGTAACGATGCAGGAGCATTCTCCTTTTATTCTAATTGTGTTTGAGCCGTTCTAGCCACTCTGAACTTTTACCAGTCATCCTTCCATCTTTGTCTGTGAAAGGCCAGGCAAGGAGACGATATCTTGTCGGCTTCTTGGGGTGTAGCTCCTTTGGTGGCTGTCCATCAGCAGGAAAGATGGTCATCTAGGCTGACATCCTGTCCAGCTCCACTTCCATGCAAGATACACTATATTGCCAAAAGTATTGGCTCACCTACCTTGACTTACATATGAGTTTAAAGATCTCCTTCCACTGAAAACCAGTTAAACTTGCTCCTTTTGAAATACGGGGGTCACCCCTAGTTACATACACATGCTGCGCTTGCAAGTGGTGCGTCACCTCCACTGTGTTTCCTATTCATAGAAACAATTCAGAGAAGGGAGCAAATCAGGAAAAGCCTTTTGCTTCCACGTCACATCGAAAAGGGCGTTGACCACTTGGGTTTATACCCGCCCATGGGAAGGCAGGTAACCCTCCCCTCCGCACTAGAAGAGAAGATGGTGCGACTGTAGCTGCGGAGTTGAGAAGCTAAGTTAGCTAACTGTTTACTAGCATGGCGGCACAAACTCGTTCATGTGCTCAGTTACACACACAGAGCGGGGGGAGAAGATTCCTTCATTCATTCATGGGAGGGAGCCAATCAGAGACGGCTCATTTTTCGCATCACGGCTATTCATGAGAGGGAACGGAAAAGCCTGTCGTTTGACCACAAGCCACTCTTCTAGCCTACAAATACAGCTGGAAGCAAAGCAACCAGAAAGTTATTTTTAAACAAATGACCCAGAATGCATTCAATAACAATGGCGAACACAGCAATATTAATGAAATGACGATGGAAGTAAATCTTTAAGTGACATCCCATTCCTAATCCATAGGGTTCAGTATGACGTTGGTCCACCTTTGCAGCCATAACAGCTTCAACTCTTCTGGGAAGGCTGTCCACAAGGTTTAGGAGTGTTTATGGGAATTTTGACCATTCTTCCAGAAGCACATTTGTGAGGTCACACTGATGTTGGACCAGAAGGCCTGGCTCTCAGTCTCCACTCCAATTCATCCCAAAGGTGTTTTATCAGGTTGAGGTCAGGACTCTGTGGAGGCCAGTCCAGTTCCTCCACACCAGACTCTACATCCAGGTCTTTATGGACCTGCTTTGTGCACTGGTGCACAGTCATGTTGGAAGAGGAAGGGGCCAGCTCCAAACTGTTCCCACAAAGTTGGGAGCATGGAATTGTCCAAAATGTCTTGGTATGCTGAAGCATTCAGAGTTTCTTTCACTAGAACTAAGGGGCCAAGCCCAGCTCCTGAAAAACAACCCCACACCATAATTCCCCCTCCACCAAACTTTACACTTGGCACAATGCAGTCAGATAAGTACCATCGTCATGGCTACAACCAAAACCTAGACTCCTCCATCAGATTGCCAGATGGAGAAGCATGATTCGTCACTCCAGAGAACGCCTCCACTGCTCTAGAGTCCAGTGGACGCTGCTTTCCACCACTGCATCCACGCTTTGCGTTGCACTTGGTGACGTATGGATGGATGCAGCTGATCGCCATAGAAGCCCATTCCATGAAGCTCTCTGTCACTGTTCCTGAGCTGATCTGAAGGCTACATGAAGTTTGGAAGTCGGTAGTGATTGACAGCAGAAAGTTGGCGACTTCTTCGCACTATGTGCCTCAACATCCGCTGAAGTTTACGTGGCCGACCACTTTGTGGCTGAGTTGCTGTCATTCCCAAACACTTCCATTTTCTTATTATACAGCTGACAGTTGACTGTGGAATATTTAGGAGCGAGGAAATTTCATCACTGGATTTGTTGCACAGGTGGCATCCTATCACAGTTCCACGCTGGAATTCACTGAGCTCCGGAGAGCGACTCATTCTTTCACAAATGTTTGTAAAAACAGTCTGCATGCCGAGCTGCTTCATTTTACACACCTGTAGCCATGGAAGTGATTAGAACACCTGATTCCCATCATTTCGATGGGTGAGCAAATACTTTTGGCAATATAATGTATTTTTCTATTGCGGTATTCCTTCTTACCTTTCTGAATTGATTCTTTGGTCATGCATTTTTTTTTTTGTTTGTTTTTTTTTACTTTAGTGAAACAGTGCAGTACAGCACTTTGTGTGAACTTTGAAAGCCAACATTGGTCTAGTCTTGGCATTTCTTTTCTTCCTTAAAACACAAGTAATCCAGTTCTCTGGTATTTAGGAGAATCCAGCCTTTATCTGGCAATGACATCCAATTGAAAACCACCAGTTTTCGGTGCTTGTTGGGAACCACATTCTCAGGTTCTAAAGCAGCACCGTGCAGCTGTCAACTGGTGTGAAAGCCATGTAAGTGCCTTTTGTTTGCCCCTAGGGGACAAATAAAGTGTCTGAATGAAACTGAATCAGTTTGAATTGAACTGAACTGAATTTATAGCTGCAGAATCATCTCAATCCATCTTCATAGACAACATCTGCAATGAACCAGCTGTCCTTGCATGTGTGATGATATTCCACAGAGAAAGATGGAGGCAGCAAAAGGTTTTTCCTCACAAAGGCCACCCCATCTCAGCATCACACACTTCAGTCAATAACTCGATTTCCTTCCCATGCATGCATTGTGGGTCAAGGACAGTGCTCCAATTAAGTGGCCAGGTTGAGCCGTATCCATAGTTCAACTGTGCATGTAACTGCGCTGACTGAGACTGAGGGAAATGGCTGAATTGCATACCAAGCGTCTGAATTAGTTTGCACTCTTAGATACAGTATACTGCAAGAGTATTGTCATGTTGGCTGTAATTTATGGATACTTGGGGTGTAAGGGGATGGTTTGTGAGAACTGAACTATGTTTCAGTTTCCCTCCAAGGATTTTAAGGCTGTAAAACACTAATTATATTTTGACAGACTAGACCCTGATTTGACCCTGGCTGAGAAAGCTGATACTGTGAGATAAAATCATCTTCCTTCACAATCTTTTTTTCTTTTTTTTTTATCATGTGCACTCTCAAAGGTAAAGTGGTCATTCTGCATCAATTTCTTATGTTTGTTACACTGCTTTTTCTAATTATGTAACAGAGTTAGCTAGACTGCACATGAGTAAGAAGAAAAACTGAAAAATCATTTTTGTGCCTGTGAAGAAATAAATAAATATCTCTAATTTTAATGTCTGTCTAGTACCATTGTGTTCCACTTAATCTAAAAGAGCCCTGTGGAGGTCTGTGCATTATGTTTGTTAGTTTTATTTGTTATTCTTTAAGTGCGATACTCATCATACACGCACTCACCAACAATGAACACTTTGGGGCTTTTGAGGAGTTCAGAATCTTGCCGAGGAACACTTCCATGCACTAAAGAAACACTAAGCATGTAGTGGAAGATGGTCTCTATCTGCTGAGTTACTGTAACTTGCATTAACACAATAGGTGCAAAGTCAAAGAGAATTAGGCAGGGGAGGTGGGGAAATAAGTGAATCCCAGTGAAAGGGCCATGTGGTGGTCAGCACAGAGGTGGAAAAAATCCAAGTATTAAGTTGGTTAGGCAGATTAAAGCTGCTGACTGAACAAAAGAGAAAAAGACTCTACAACAACTGACTGATTCTGTGGTGATAAACATCCCGCATTCATTTTATTTCATAAATGAATACGAATGAACTGAACATAATGATTCATTTCAATCATATGAGGGGCAAAGAAGGGTCAAGAGGTCTGCACAGGATGGCATTAGAACCGTTCACGCAGAGTGCTTTGATTGGATCAAACATCCGATCAGCAAAAAATGTGTCATGTAAACAGCTTATCCGATTAACCAGCAAACGCCGATGGAGAAAACTGAAGCTGACCCGCAGATCGCCTGTAGAGCTCCGACTCCATCCTTTCCTCACTCATGAACAAGACCCCAAGATACTAAAACTCCTCTACAAGAGTCTCCATCTTTGTACATTTTCAAAAAGGCCTAAACAAAAATTGTTATTTTGTGTAATGCTATTACTGTACTTCATACTCCAGATTCTAACTACAGCTGAGGACCTAATTAATGGAAGATTCATTTCTCTTAGATGTGTGTGTATATATATACATATATATATATATATATATATATATATATATATATACATATAATGTCATGTAATATCCAATGTGTCTGTCTGCATGAGTATCTTTGTATTTGGGTAGTCTGAAGAAGAAGCAGTATCTAGGTTGGTTGGTATGGGAGTAAACTAGGAATTGTCTTGTGACTTATGGCAGCAACTGGGCCCCTGTTCATAAGTTGTATAGTTTCTAGAGAGTCCCTAGGCTTTTTGTATTTAAACTGATTTGTAAAATAGACTGAAACTAAGTTAAAATTTTATTTTTATTTATATTTTTTTTTTTTTTTTTTTTTTTTTTATTGGTTTATACTCTGAGATTTTGATTTGCAGATACTGATCCTTGCCCCTGCTACTATTATGCCCTTTATACTTTTTCTCCTTTTCCCTTAAACCCATTTCTATCCCATCAACTGCTGGACTAGGGGAAAGTTTGCAATAGTATCACCTCACCACACAAATCATGTCAGCTATATGTGTTTCTTATTCTCCTTCTCTTCGCCCCTCGGTGGCGTCGGACCGGAGCGCAGGTGTCGGGTTAATTGATGTTTTTAATGATGACGTATTAATGTTCTTTGTTTATACTTTTCCCCCCCCCCGGCCACGTCCATGCCATATACGCAGATGTTGATTTTGTGCGTTTTCATACACACACACTCCCCATCATAACCCCTCATCCTCCTTACAATACCTTATTAGATTATCATCAACTTAATAGATTTATCTGCATTTACAAATTTTCAAATTTTCGCATATCCACAGGCAACCAGAAGTCTATTTCTCCTGTCTTTCACACACACACTTATATTTTTCTCATTTATATAATTTAAAATTTTATCAAAGAAACACACAGAGATCATTTAGATTTTTATTTTTTTTTTTTTATCTTTTATTTTTGTGACGAATTAAAAAATACAAAATTTATTTTTTTTGTTTTTTTTTTCTTTTTCCCTAATTCTAAATGACATCATCATTCATCATCCTGTTTCTTTTTTTTTCATATATATTTTTTATTATTGTTCGCCCTTAATTTTATTTTGTTTTAAATAATTTAGTTAGAAAATTGATTTATATTTTTATTTTGCACATTTTTTAACCCAAAATAGGCCACAAAACTTTTTTTTCCATCCCACGCCATTTCCCCCCCGGTGACTAACTAACATACTTACTAACTCTAACATACTAATACCCCACCCCTTTATTTTTACTCCCCCCCCCCTATTATATCTTTGATCTCTGTTTTTCCTCGTGCATGTTTTTTTACTGTTTCCCACCCTTTCTTCTCCCCTTTTTATTTTCCTTTTCTGAGCAGAGGACGGCTGCCACACCACCCACAGTTTTGTGATGCAGCCGCGAGCCGCGAACTGATAATTGACTGATCGCGGTCGTAAATTCTCACCCCTCTCCCCCCACCACCCCAGAATAATTTTTTCCCCCCCTTTTTTATTCTACCCTGTCCACCTTGAAAAAAGAAAAAAATATTATATTATTTTATCCTTCATATTTTATCTGGGAGGGTTTCCTGAGACAGTCACTCATACTGTCCTGTTATCACCATTTTAACTGTTAACATGCATAAACGTTTTTATTTTTGCAACCGAACAAATACCAGGACTCAAACATTATATTTCCAGACACTTTCACGTCATATCATGACCTCATCTACATTAAAAGTCGAGTTTTGCATGTGAAACACACGTCTTCTCATAGTTCAATAATGCTTTCCTGTGTTTTCTTGACCCCTGGTTGCGCGCGCATCCTATCTGTGACGTCGCTCTGAAATCCATCTATTGGCCAAATTTTTGGAATTTTTTCATATAACTCCGTACAAATGGCCCGAGTGTTTGGTAAAAATTACAAGAAAGGATCTCAATGAGTTCTATAATGTTTCAAAAGTTGATCTGGATCCAGAGAAAATTCCGGATACTGTGATCCAGAACACAAAAAGAAGGGAGTCGAGCTGCTTGGCGGAGGTCTGCACTCTCCTAGTGCTTTTCTAGTTTTAGTGTATTTTTATTATATTCTTTTAACTTGTTTTACAGAGCTGATGAAGCTATACAGAGCAACACTTGTTTTTCTTATTTTATTTTTTATTGCTGAGTATTTTTTCATGTGCAGCACTTTGGAGACATGTTCTGACTTAAATGTGCTTTATAAATGTAAATCAGAAAAAAACAGACAATACAGAAGTGTTGAGCATTTTCATTTTGTTTGTTCTGAGTCTTTCTTCATCTCATGAAAAAAGAAATGCCTTCTTATTCCCCCCTTTGGTCCTGTAACAGTACTGAACCTGTTTCTCAAGATTTTAATGGATTCTGGAGGTGGTGTTTTGGCCTCTTAGGCATGACAACTAATTCACATGTATAGCTGTCCAGGTGCATGCTTCAGACACTAACTGTTTTTACGACAGTGGTGTTACATCCCATGACTGTATGTAGAGCCCTGGAGCAAAGACTCTCCAGACCTTTTGTGCTACTTTAAGAGACATGGGACTTAAAATATACTGTATTTTTTTTTCTTTCATCATTCATCTATTCAGGATGTTTAAAAAAAAAAGTACAGGCAGCCATTGTGTTGTTGAACTGGCTCAAAGACAGATTACACCATAGCTCTTATCAGTCCTGAAAGCCGAAGCATTCTTGATGTCAGAGCAAGTTTGACAAATGAGCACAAGGCACTCTCTTACAGCCTGTTTGTCATCACCACTGTGACAAGCACAGCACCCATCTGAGTAAAGGCAATCTGCTTTCCCTTTTCCACTCATACGAACAGCTCGCCTGCGCAGTATGTTCACACTTTCCAAATTTGCCTTTAAGATGAAGAGCCTGGGAAAAGTGCAAGAAAGCCTTTTACATCTCTGAACATTTTATTGCTGGCTTTGTTACAGCATGCCACATCTGTGCATTTCCTCTAATAACATTATTTCTCCTCAGTCAGCAAAGTCGTAAACACGCAGGGTAAAAATATTGAGAACAGTACCAGAAACTTTCCCCCTGCACAGCCACATGTGTCAGAGCCGGTGAGAGACACATAAGTTCTCCCACCGGCACGCAGTTCTTCGTCCTTTGGGAGTCATCGTGAAGAACCCAACTGCTGGTCCCGTCAAAGAACGCCTCTGATCCCTGAAAGCTTCCTGTAACCGTGTCGTGGCCCTGAAGTGGCTCATTGGAAACGACATGCACAGATGTTCATGTTGCACCGTTGCAGGAAACCAGTATAATAGACTGCCATCAATGAACCTGTCGCACCGTGCATTCCCCACAAATCTCCAGCCACACGATGCGGAGCTGCACACTCCAGCCAACCAGGACGTCTCCCAGCGGCTCTTTTACTCTTTAAGCTTCTCTCAAGAAATCACACGAGGACTGACAAAGAAACGTGTTTGCCATCTTGCTGGCAGAACATCTCTTTATGGATGTCCCATCAGCCAGGTAATAAAAGTCTAAGTCATTAAAGGGCCGAAGGGAGAGGGAGGCCCACATGCGGCACAGGATGGAGGGTGTGTTCAAAGGGACAGTAGAGGATTTAAGAGCGTATGCAGCATTAATGAAAATCCCACATGGCTATCTGGCTTCCATTTGATGAAAGGCTTTGTTTGAGGGATCAGTGAAATTCAAATGTCTACACAGAAGCCTTTAGCACAGAAACCTCTATTGACATTTCCCTGTATGCAGTGCAGTGTTGCATCATGCCTTTTCATCGTTTAATTCATGTGAAGTTACCTTAAAATAAAACAAACACAATTCTGAAATAACAAAATACTCTAAATGTGTGCATATTTGCCCCATAAATTAAGAAGTGGTGCAGTCTGGTCCATTCAGAAACCATGGATATAATATTTTAGTTAGTTAGAATATAAGAATATTGATAAAATAGCATTTACTATGGAACCTGTTATCTTTGCCTTGAAGGTTAATCAATCATCATTATCATTACTGTTCCTTCATACCTTATGTAACTTATTGTGTTGAAGTATGGTGCATCACTTACAAGACAACAACCAGCTCAGTTTTTCTTCTTCAAAAAAAGCAGTCAGAATAATTACTAAATCCTCCTTTACACAACAAAAAAAAAACTTTGTTTATTAAGATGAAAATATAAAAATTTGAGGATCTGGGTAATCTAAAAAATCTTCTTATCATGCACAGAATAGAAAACAAGCTAGTGCCATTTAATATCCAAAAGCTTTTTCCAATTGAAAGAGAGCAAATTCTGTCTGAGACGAACATGCTGTATATGTTTAATAAAACAGCAATAAGTATTAATGCCATACTCCATTGAATTTCTTCCAGAGGTGTTCAGTTATGTAACAGCTGCAGCCATGAAAAAAAAACATGTCAAGCCATAGGAAAATTTAAACAAATAATGAACTGAATAATGAGCATTCAGCGCCTACTCTGTCGATAATGCAAGCGTAGAAGAAGAAATTCAGAACAAATTTACATTGTGCTAAGAGCAAACGAGCTGCGGACAAACACAAGAGGAGTTGGATATTGATTTAAAAAAAAGAAAGAGGGAACACGTAATTCGTCTGCCGCGGCTTCTGGAATGTGAACTCGCAGGGGCACGCTTTGTGCAGCTAGATGTTCTACTGTTTAAGCTATGAAAATATACTAAATGATGTTGTTTTTTGTAAATTATGGATGCTACCCACTCAGGACACTTGGATTACATTGGATGAGCAGTATGGAGGAATATTGACAAGTTTTTGTGGACTTTTATGGACCTTTTTGGTTCAGTCACTCCATTATATGAAAGCTGGGGGAAAACGAAAACCTGTCCGGCTGAGGGTGAGTAGAATATGAATGTACATAATTCTGTTGGTGTTGCATCCCTTTAAGGAGGAAAGACCTGCACCAAAAGATGGGATCTGAGCATGGCTTTGAAAGACACAAAAGACTGTGTTGGCCTGAGTTCAAGGGGGGTGTATTCCAGAGGCGTGGGGCAGCAATGTAGAAGGCCCTCGCGCACTGGTACTTCCCAAAGGGATAAAGAGGAAGATCTCAGATCTGGTAGGGATGTGGCGGGACAATAATTCAGAGGGGATATTAAAAATAAAAACAGAATAACTGAGTGGATCAAATTACATAAAAACTGGCAAGAAAAAGATTAGCTGAGCTAATTAACAGGTCAAAGTACATAAAAGACTGTTAAACAGGCTAGCCGAGCTAGCTAGCAGGTCAGTGTACATAAACACTTCCTTAAAGAGGCCACCTGACTCAGCTTGCATGTCAACTCACAAGCTGTGTCTTGTGTCATGAGACTCTTGCATGTCTTAGCTGTTATGTTTCAGTCTACTCTGTAGTTATAAAAACCTTTCACACATAACGTACCTCAAGCTTAACCAATTAACGTGAGTAGATAGTCATATACACGTGACACTAATGGGATATAATTGCTGTTTCTCAACAAAGGCAACCTGTCATGTATCCTGACTATGGTTTGTTGGAATAAAAACTGAGATGCTCCCCCAGAGCAGCTATGTTTCCACCTGTGTTAGTGTTTTATTCTTTTACAGAAGGCACCGTTTTCCCTAACATTACACAATGGCTGCTGTCTGAAATTAAGTGAATCCCTGAGCTAGTTCAGACCCTCACAGGCAGCATGAGTACTTAAAGGCAATTGAAAAGGTGTAAGAGATAGGTTGAATCAATAGTCTGTTTTTCATTTCTCTGTCAACTCTCATTGTTGAAAAATCCAGCATGCACACAAAAGGCTGGCAGCCGGAGGTATAGGAAAAGCTGGCACTCGACATGGCAAGTGGAGCATCCTGGGAATAATTGAGAGAAGTGACGTGAAGATTAAGTGATTAACGTCCTGTAGCAGGAAGCCCACAGCTCTGGTTTAAACACAATGGATGCCTGCTACGATTAATCATAGATTCAGTGTTGCAGTGTTTAGCTCACCTGTTCAAGCTCAAGTAAGGCTGCATTTTCCTAAAACAGTAGTGAGGATGTCTGGGGTGAGGAGGATGATGAGGCAAAGACAGATCGAGCAGCCGATGCAGTCCCTGTCTTGTTTTTGCCCTGAATGCAGCACATGCACACTGAGCTGAATCTATGGAATTGTAAAACTAGGCTGTTTCTATCTGGGGTTTCCCAGCACGTCAGAGTACACACGACTGCATCTGTGTGACTATGTGGAAAATGGTGGTCGTTGTTGCAGGGAAACATACAGCATGTATGCCAGAGAGAGAGAGAGACTTCTCATAAGAAATTCACAAAAAAAATTAGCAGTGGTTTTGTATTATTCATGTACTCCAGTAAACTATAAGAGCATGACAGTGAGTCAACAAGCATTGTTTTATTCAATCATTTACGCTTCTTGTTTTGCCGTCGTCACATCTGAAATTTTTAAAAAGCCCGTCCTCCTCTACATTAAGCCAGACGGTTGTAATAGTTCAGATACATGAATCCAACTGTGAACCCAACATTGTTGAAGTTTTAATACTCTGGTGGTTGTTACAGAGCAGAAGCTGTAGTCACCCACTGCGAGGCCATATGGACCCTTCATTTTAATAGTGACAACTGTCACAGGCCGGCTCCAAGCCCATGCCAAGAATGAGGGGAGACAAGGCTTAGGCCAAACAAAGTTTTATTGTAAATAATACTAAAAGTTCAACTATAATAACTAGTATGAGTGAATATGTATGAGTGATGGATGTGTGCAGTGTGAGTGTGAATGGTTATGTATGTGCACATAATGAGTGCAAAACCAAAAGCAAACCTGAAACAACAGACAAAGCACATCTGGAGGAGCAGAGAGGGTGAGTGTTAGTAGAATCAAACCTATATAGGGAGCCACAGGTGACTCCAATCTACAAGGCTCACCTCTGAGCCTTGTAGAATGGGAACGTCCCCTGCAGATCAGAGGAGCCATGACACAACAGATGACATAATGCAACTCTCCTCCCAGATGTCAGATAGTGATATTAAAATTAAAGGTTACATATGGAATACAGACAGAACAGCGACATCACGTGTGTCTACGTTGTAGTTGCAATGGCAGAAAAACACCTCCAGCTATTTGGTTGCCAGACTCGCTGCCGATACAAGTGACCAGCAGCCTGCACCGTGTCCAACATGTGATGCAAAGGAGTTTACTGATGAAAAAGTTCCTTCTTTTTCTGCCAGAAGTGGTGCAGTAATAGTGCACTAATACTGCACTATCGCTGGCTGGACGATCTGTCCCACAAATACATCATCACGCACGGTGTCCAAACTTGGCGTGTGGAAACGTCCTTGTTCCGGGCATTCATTTATGTTCTGAAATCGTTTCCCCTGGGCACACAGGTGTTTCTCTTGCGATTGAATTAGCAGACAAGTCGCTGGTAAGCAGTCGGCAGAAAGGGGAACTTTTTCATGCCCACATCTGTAACTGACAGCAAACGTTACTCACGTTAGCAAACAAGTTAGTTTACCAATCCAGGAGAAAAGTGCCATTTCCGTGTTTTGATACTGTGGAAAATATGGGTCCATTTAGTGTAGTCTTCACCTACATTTACTCCAGTTTTTGCTCTTCTCAGGTCACTCCACACCATCTGACAACAGCAGAGACCTGATCTTGCAGATGATATGGTTCTGTTGGCGTTGTCAGGCCGTGATCTCCAGCTCTCGCTGGAGCGATTTGCACCCGAGTGTGAATCGGCCGGGATGAGAATCAGCAGCTCCAAATCTGAGACCATGGTCCTCACCCGGAAAAGGGTGGAGTGTCCTCTCCGCCGTGGTGAAGAAGGAGCTGAGCCAGAAGGCGGAGCTCTCGATTTACCGGTCCATCTACGTTCCTACCCTCACCTATGGCCATGAGCTGTGGGTCATGACCGAAAGAACGAGATTGCGGGTACAAGCGACCGAAATGAGTTTCCTCCGCAGGGTGGCCGGGCTCTCCCTTAGAGATAGGGTGAGGCACTCTGTCATCTGGGAGGGACTCAAAGTAGAGCTTCTGTATAGAGAGGAGCCAGATGAGGTGGCTAGGGCATCTGGTCAGGATGCCTCCTGGACGCCTCCCTGGTGAGGTGTTCCAGGCATGTCCCACCGGGACAAGACCCAGGGGGAGACTCAGGTAGGGCGTCCATCTGCCTCGACCGGCTGAGGTGGAGAAGACAGAAACAGAGACCAACAGATACTCCAACTCTTATCCAGCCAGACCTGCTGAGAGGAGAACACAGTTAATGATGCAATACTGTCACAGGTTCCTACATGGAGAGACAGAGATGATGGGAGAGGAAGAGCCCAGTGCATCATGAACGTCCTGCAGCAGTCTAAACCTATAGCAGCTTAACTAAGGGATGGCCAACCATCCCTAACTATAAGACTTATCAAAAAGGAAGGTTTTAAGCCTAATCTTAAAGGTAGAGAGGGTGTCTGCCTCCCCAACCTGAATTGGTAACTGGTTCCACAATAGGGGGGCCTGACAGCCAAATGCTCTGCCTCCCATTCTACTCTTAGAGACTCTTGGAACTACCAGAAGACAAGAAATTTTGGTTGTTTGTTATAAAACGTCAATATAATTCATATGAGTCTGTGTTCAGACTAATGTAGTATTCAGTTTGATCACAGGATGGCACTCCAGTAAGCCTACCAGGAGTTCAGCCTCAGCTCATGTAAACACACTCGCTCTGTGTTGTGATCCAAAGGATGAAAGCACCAGGAGAGCGGTCAGTTACAAGTTGTATTTAATCAGCTGGTTAAATTTTGAGAGGTGGAGGCAAGGAGACGGCAGAGATTTCTTTAAACTGAGCTACAATAGCTAGCAAGAGCAGTCACGTTCTTTTGCTGGAAGTTGGAAGTTGGCAGATGGACAGATGCTCAGCAGCCGGAATACAGCGCCTGTAGTTTGTATCCTGGAGGTATAGCAATCCTCCCCGACAGATCATCAAACTGGGCTCAGTAAATCCCCCTGGAAGTGGCCACCATTCAGACGTAACTCCTGGATCAGGTGATGAAATTCACAGAGCTCCGAGCACCTCTGGAGAATGTGCTGGACCCAAACACACCAGCATCTTCAGTTCTCTGACTTCCAAAGCAGGTACAACGCTGCAACTCTATCAAAGTACTCAAAATAACTGGGTTCTGCCATGTTCACCTGACTGAAGTGACTGACGAGTGACAAACCAAGCGCAAATGAAGTGTCTTATTTGCGCGTACTACGCTTCATTCATGCGTATTATTCGCTCAATTAACCTGAAAAAAAAGTCTGAATTAAGCAAGTAAACATCCAGCATTCGCGCATTGAAATCTCGGCGCATATGTGAATGGAGGCATTTGGTGTGAACACAGGGTTTGCCCTTCCCCTCTGACTTGCACGTTTACATGCAGGGGTAGGGTTATATACTAGGGCATGAATGAGTTTTTCATGAAATTGTAACAGTAAAAGTTGAAGTTGGGGGGGGTTGCTCAAGTTACATTAAACTTAAGCAACTTGAGGCTTATATGTGTCTGATAACATACTATAAAATCCTCTCTCCCTCTTTATCTCTCTCTTTTTTTCAATAAAATTAACCCCCAAACACAAGAATTGGCACGTCTGCTTGCATGAAATGTTGACCCAAAAGAAAACACAAAAACACTGGGAATCTATAGATCATACAATCATCACTCAAAGAAACACAAAAAGTAATAGCCTTTAAAACATCTGCTTACAAAGCCAAACCACTAAATAAAACTTCAAAACTCACCCAGATGAAATGCTCTTTGAATAAAACAAAAATCAAGCTAATAAAATAATAATAATAAAGTAAAACTGTGACTCCCTTGTCTGTGTTGCTGTCGTCGTCAGAACTCTCTTTAAGCAATAATAAAAATTAGGCCTTCATTTCAGTAGCCACCATGGTAAAAGAACTATAGTTTTGGCATAAAGTAAGAATAACCTAAAAACGTTAGCAGCTGTGGCAGGCGCTTGGGATGGGTCTGTCTCATCTCATCAGTCATAAAATGTGTCAGAGAGGAAAAAACATTTAAATCACACTCATTTAGAACTTTTTCAGAAAATCCAAGACCAAGAACACACATTTGATCTTGAAAAACAAGTTCTCTACACAATAGCACATAAAACAATGGGCTGAATATGTGTCTGGTCTGTCAGCATAACATGGAACATACCATGGAAGCTGATTAGGCTAAATTAGCATAACAAGCTAGCAAGTTCAAAAAGCTCCCATTTCAATCCCAGAGCCCCTCTGGTGTCATCAGCAGGAACAACAAATGGAAACTCACGTTAAAGAACTTAGAAGGACTAGAGGCAGGAATTGTGAAAGAATAAACATGCATGTCCAGTTTTTAATGCTAATGGGTGATGAAGCATTAAAAACCAAAAAGAACGAGCCCACCCACATCTCTCTCCGTCATCTTTGAACAGGCTGCGTGATCGCCCGACATCATCGCAGTGCAGCGCCTTTCAACCAAAGCACCACGCCACACATGACAGAAACAAAGGGGTCATCCCTGCTTTTGTTTTTATCCCGGGTCACGCGGGAAGTGATTGATTTTTAAACAATTGAACAGATTGCAGTGTGTTAGCTCCACCTCTGTGGTCCGGTTCAGCTAAATCAGTACCCCTACGAACAGGGCACTGAAAAAGTAGGCTGGGTCGGGTTGGATATAAGAGTACCCATCCCAGTTTTTATCTGTGAAGATGCAAAAAAACGTGGACCGATCCAGCCTGACCTGACCCAGACCTGCTGGTGGAAATGAGGCTTTATAGTCCGGAAAATATGGTACATGCTAATGGGAAAAAATACATTTTGCCTTTCATACTATTTCATCAAGAAGAGCAGCTCATTAAGATTTTTGTGAAATGAACATGAAGCCTCCGTTGCAAAATGAAACCGGAGTTATTCATCCATGTTATCAGAGCTTTCTTCAGCATGCATGAAGCAAAATATTTATGTTTAACGTTCATTCCCTCCTCAGGTTCTCAGTGTGTTACAAGTTTAAGCAGCTGAAAATTTAAAGGAGGCATCACCCAGAAATCCCACTTTTTCACATTAAAACGTGTATTGGAACAGGACCTCAGTTAAAACGTGCCAGAAACTCCTGAGAGTGAAAGTGACTTCGTCTTTGAGTGCGGGCTCTCTCTTCTCACCACTCTCTCTACGCGATTTGAATTTCTTTCTCCGAATGACGTGAACTAGAGAGAGCTGCAAAGCTAGCTTCTTTAGCACCACCTGAAAGCAGCTGATTGCCTGCCGCTGAGTAGTTATGACCAGCTTTGTCAGAGAGGACGACGACGATCAGGAGGAGGAGGAAGAGGGGAGGGGAGGAAATTGCTGTGCTGAATTGCCTCAGCAGAAATTCTGGAGTTTTCAGTGCTCTAACAGGAGGGACAGCACTACCAGGGAGCAGTGGATTCTATTTATCAGTGAGGATGTGCAGTCGGTAAGTGTTGCTGCTTGTGTAACTTATTATCTTTTGTGCAAGAGACCAGTAAACAATGGTTGACGAACGGACAAGCTGCTAATGTAGCTACAGAAGCTAACAGTGTTTGGTTAACTTCACGTCAGACGTCCGCTCCTTATATTCATCAGAGTCCAGCCCTTTTACTCCGCGGATCATCTCTATCAACCACACCGTTACGTTTTTATCCCGTTTTTCTCTGTTGGGACATCATTTCTTTCACTTGCTCTGTCCTGATTAAACTTTGTTTTGACTTTAACGTTTTCCTAGTGAACGCGCTTACAGACAGGTCTAATTCTCGTACGTATTCTCGCAACGAACAAAAGTTGAGGATAAAAAAAAGGTTAAAATGAGCTCATTAAATTTTTGTCCCACCCAACTATAATTAAAAATTCATTTGAAGATAATTTAAGAAGGATTGTGTATGTAAAACACTAGGTTATGACACCTTTAAAGGTAATTTTACAAGGAGCCATTTCTGCAGCCCCAAGAGATGAGCAGTGTGTCTGATCTCACTTCATTTCAGTATTTGAATGTGTTTGGTGGGTGTAATTGTTCTGTGGCTGAGGAGTAATGGAATCATTTACACTAGCAGAATTTAATATACCTGTCTGTGTGTGCGTAGAGGTTGGCGATGGCTTTCTGTGCTCACCATCAGCCAGTTCTTTCATAGATAAAGCAGTTTCTCCAGGCTCTGTATTGATTTGTTACCCAATCCTCAACATCTACACCTGAGACTGTTTGTCCATCAGCTCACTTGTTATGTTTCTTACTGGCATCTTGTTTCAAAAGAGAAGTTTGAGAGTGGGTAAGGCTCCTCGGTGCATGTGAGCGTGCATACAACAGCACGTAGCAAGGAGGTACAATGAAGGAGCCATTGTTGCCATCACTTATGCTGATCCCACTCAGCAGCAGCTCGTGCTCCAGAACATTTGCTGCCAGGGGTGGGCTGGGGTTGAAATTCAGCCAGGAGCTTGGTGTGGAGAGGCCTTTTATCTGATCGCACAAACTTCTAAATCTTTGGAGGCTGGACAAGTAAAAAGAAATCAAATCCCTTATCTTTACCTGGCTGCAGCCCTGCCTCAGTTTCCCTCATGCTGGACCTTGGCTTTTTCCTGACCTGCAAACTCGTTAGAGGTGAAAAAGATGACAAACACCCAACCCTCTAGGGGGGTCGGGGGACATGCTCCCCCATGATTTTTTTTCTTTAAATTTCAGCTTTGAATTGGGCGTTCTAGTGCACTGTAAAGAAAATTAAAGGATCATACAACATTTTTTCAGGCAACTGGGGAGATACTAACAGGCTGGTGCTCCTCTCCGCCCATAGTGACTGCTTCTGCTTCTCACGGTGCCGTGTGCCACCGCGTCTCTCTGGGCGCACCTCAGCACAATACTGAGCTACTCTGGACAGATATGCTGATACCTGTGAGAGAAAACTACACAGTCACATTGATTTTAGCCAGTAACATAACTGCACACAACTGACTCGTTATTACTCCCATCCCTCATTCCAGTTTTCTCCGAAGCAAGGGTTAAGGATCTCTTCCTTAAATGGTAAATGACATAATGTAGTGCTTTGATCACTACAGCACTTTTAAGCCGCTCACATTCCTTCACACACAGGTACTGACAGAACTGCCACACAAGGCACTGGCCAGGTAAATACACAGCTGAACACCTGCTCCCAACCTTTATCACACACACCTCTCTGTAGAAGGGAAGACTTTTTTCCACTTCACATTCTCTCCTCTCTACAGATGATCTACAGCCCATCTTTCTTGTCTATTCCGTATTTTTACATTAGCATGCGTGTCAACAAAAAAACTTTGTCACAAGGAAGAAACCTAAAAAAAGGTTTTAAACTAAAGTTGTTCTCCCCCAACAGTTTAATCAAGGTCCCCTTGCAAACAAGCACTTTCTCCGGGGGACTTTTGCAGAGGAGAGAATATTTCACAGATATACTCCGGTCATTATGTTTGATAATGTCCTCGACTTTTGGGCGCTTCCTTCTAACTTACTTGATGGTCTAGTGCTGGTCAACCTTGTTTGGTCTCTCATAAAAGGGGTTGAAGTTCATCATCAGGTCGTCCGGTGATAGTTTCTCGGCCTGACAGAAACCACGCGCAGCAGCTCTGTGTGTACATCCCACTGCGGGTACCAACACACCACCCGAGTGCCGAGCCTTTTTTTTTTTTTTTTTTTTGTGATTTTCTTTGTCCAACCGGCGTCTTTGAGTACAGCTTTTGGATTTTTGCTTAACTTTGGCCATTAAAATGATAATTAGTACCATGTACGCTACTGAACAGCTACTGACCTTCCCCCACTACGAACATACAAGCTCAACATTTATTTGGAGTTATGTGTCTGGCCACTGAACCAACATGAGCAGCATTTTTATTACAGTTTTTTGCAGAATAAAAGTGATATTTCTCAAATAACGATGAAGTACAGTTGTGTTATGGAGGTGTTTCCATTGATTGGTGTTTACACTGTGACTCTCGTAAAATCTCGTCCCTTGAGAATCCACTTTGAGGATGCAGACATTTAGCATTTTAGAGCGACTGGTGCGCTCCATCAAGAGATGAAAGCAGCAGATGATAATTCACAGGCAAACTCTGTGTGTACGGTCGTCCTCAAAATTGTTCCCCCAAATTCAAGAAAAGGCTAAATTAAAAAAACAGTAATTCAAATAAAAAGAAAGTAAAGAAACTTATGATAAACAAAAAATTTACAAAATTTTAATTTAGTGAAATAAAATATTACATTTAAATTGTGGATGAAAATAATAATAATAATAAAAAAAACTGTCCCAGACACATTAGAGCACCTTTACCGTGAAAAATGGAGCAAAACACTTGTCAAGAGGTGGAGAAGTCTGATTGGACATAACAGAAAACACCTGATTGCAGTGATTGCCTCGGAATGTTGCTCGATAACATTTTAGCTTCGGAGCCCCATTATGCTTGTCTGCATATTTTTTTCGTGTGTGTGTTCGTTTTTAATATTTCACAATTCAAAATCAAAATGTCATCATTTTCATAGAATTTTCATTTATTTTTACTTCTGTCAATTTCAACTTATTTCACTGACAACTGATTTCTTTCCTTCTTTAATTGGAAAGTATGAATAATTTTGAAGACTACTGTACATTGTCTATAAGCTGTGTTCTGAAACTTCATACAGCGGCGGGAAAAAAAGGAATTGAACAGATCAACATTTTTCTCAGAAAATATATTTCTAGTAGAGCAATTGAAATGAAATTTTCACCAGATGTCAGCAACAACCCAAGTAATGCACACATACAAAGAAATCCTAACATTTATGTCCATAAATTATGTGCAAAATAGTGAAATTACACAGGGAATAAGTATTGAATATGCTTACTGAAATTTATTTTTATACTTAGTGCAAAAACCTTTGTTGGTGATTTCAGCCTCCAGACGCCTCCTGTATGGAGAAACCAGTGGAATATGTTGCTCAGTTGTGATTTTGGTCCATTCTTCCACATAAAATGCTTTCAAATCTTCAAGGTTCGGGGTCTCTTCTGTCAACTCGGATCTTCAGTTCTTTCCAAAGATTTTCAGTTGGATTTAAGTGGGGTGATTGACTGGGCCATTCTAGCAGCTTTATCTTCTTCTTCTTAAAGCAGGTGAGTGTTTCTTGGCTGTGTGGTGGGACGGTCGTCTTGCTGAAAGATCCAGCCTCTTTTCATCTTCAGCAGCTGCAGATGCAGCAGATTCTGGTCCAGAATGTCTCTCTACTTTTCTCCATTCATTCTTCCTTCAATGACATAAAGTCTGCCAGTTCCACATGCTGAAAAACAGCCCCCACCATGATGATCCCACCTCCAAAGTTTACTGTTGCTATGGTGTTTTTGGTGTCATTTCTCCTCCAAACAGGTTGTGTCTTATGACATCTGAAGAGTTCAGTTCTGGTCTCATCTGACCAGACTATGTTTTCCAGAATGTCATGGGTTTGTCCAGATGTTGTGTTGCAAACTTCAAACCAGCATCAACCTGCTTCTTCTTCAGAAATGGAGTCTTGCGTGGTGTGCGTGCATGAAGGCCATGGCGGTTGAGTGCATTCCTTCTTGTTTTCTCTGGAACAACTGTAGCTGCTGGTTCCAGGTCTTTCTGAAGCTCTCCACGAGTGGTCCTGGGCTGTTGGAGAACCTTTCTGATGATTGTTCTGACTCCTCTGTCTGAAATCTTGTGAGGAGCACCTGGCCGTGGCCGCTTTATGACCATGCCGTGTTCTTTCCACTTCCGGATGATGGTCCCAATGGTGCTCACTGGAACTTTCAGAAGTTTAAAAATGCACCTGCAACCAATGCCTTCAGTGTGTTTGCAAAAAGGTTGCATAGGTCTTTAGACAGCTCTTTACTTTTACCCATCATGCAATGCTTCTTGTCTGACACCTTGGTGATGAGAAAGCTTTTTAAAGGCATCAATCAGGACTAAACCAGATGATATTACTTTGCACTGATAGGGGACAGGATTACTTTCTAAATGCTGACAGACTCCAGCTGCTTTCTTGGCT